>CM034360.1:7652584-8119024 GCA_019925275.1 Mytilus edulis | reverse complement strand
TGTTCAAGATATTGCTGAAATTAATCATTGATATAAGAATAACCAAAAAAAAATGACATATATCCCACATCTGTTATCATGTTAATCTATATTCATTCAACATTTTTAAAACTTAACTAGAACAGAACAAAACATGAACAATAAAGGATTGTATGTTGGAATAAGAGGTTTAATTTAAGAGTAACGTAACTAAGTGTCAAAATAACGTTTATAATTAAATACTTATTTCTGAAACAAGTTTCTAATTAATTATCAAGGTACCTACATAAGACTCATCAGTGACGCTCATATCAAAATATTTATAAAGCCAAACAGGTACAAAGTTAAAGAGCATTGAGGAACCAAAATTCCAAAAAGTTGTGTCAAATACGGCTAAGGTAATCTATGCCTTGGATAAGAAAATCCTTAGTTTTTCGGAAAAAAGGTACCAGGATTATAATTTAGTAAGGCAGACGTTCTTAACTTCTAAACATATCTAAGTTCGAATATGATATTACAAGTACAATGATTTTAACTTATCTATATTTAAACATGATTTTAAGAATACAATTGTTATATCCGATCTTTGTTTGAACATGATATTAACAATACAATGAATATCACTGATTGATGATTGAACATGATATTTACAATACAATGATTATATCCGATCTTTGTTTGAACATGATATTTACAATACAATGATTATCACTGATTGATGATTGAACATGATATAATCAATACTATGATTATATCCGATCTTTGTTTGAACATGATATTTACAATACAATGATTATATCCGATCTTTGTTTGAACATGATATTTACAATACTATGATTATAACTGATCTTTGTTTGAACATGATATTTACAATACAATGAGTATCACTGATCAATGTTGGAACATGCAATTTAAGATACAATGATAATTACTAAAACAATTTTTAAACATGATATTTATACATACACAATGATTATTACTGATCAAAGTTTCAACATCATATTTACAATACACAGATGATTACTGATCAAAGTTTGAACAACATATTAACAATGCAGTGATTATTACTGATTAAAGTTTGAACATTTTATTTACAATACAATGATATCACTTATTCTTAATATTGATCAATGTTTGAACAGGAGTCTTAATAACACTATGATCATTTTCAATTCAAGTATAATCATAATATTCAAAAAACCAGTTATATATGTTATGCACACTTTAACTTTCTGTTTAAAATTAATATGCAGACTGATGTATATTTATCAATGTTTTCTACATAAAGTAATGTAATATTGTAATTCATTATATTTTAACTGATACTTTATTTATGTTTGTTCTTCTCTTTCTAAACACACTCTGTTCGTCGCTGATGGACAAACATCATAATCACTACTGCTGTTCAATACACGGTTGTCTTGTGAGTCTTCTAAACAACATTGCACATCATTTATTTGCAGACTTTACTGGTTTATATTTTTCAGTATTTAACAATGCATTGTGTGATTGACATATTTATTGATTTATGTTCTTAATGTAAAGTAACCAGGTTTCCAGGTCATCATCTGAATACCAAGTCATTTTATCTAATACAGTATCTATTTCAAACATGTTAATAGCATGTATATAGTGCCACATTAAAGCTAAACACTTGATATTATTTTTTTTTTTATATAAGGGATTATCATGATTATAAGGTTTTACACCATCACAAGCCTTATGAAATGCAGATTTAATATCCAGTTCTTTATGTTCAACATTTGCTACAATCCACTGGACCAGTCTAAATTGTCCATATCTACATGATGTTTTCAAAAGATCATTCATGTTAATGTTACTACAATACCCTGCCTGTAGAAAGTACAGCAGGAGATCAAACTTTTTATTTTCAATTATTTCATTCTGTACTAGGGATAAATAAGAATCTTTTTCACTTTGCATTTGGAACAACGAATCTACAATCATTAAGTATTCATGGTTATTCTGGTTCATTTGCAATTTGTTCATAATATAATTCAAGTCTCGAAATTGAAAATTGGTATTTCCTGGGAATGCCTGACACGCCTTAACAAATGCTTTTCTCATGTCAAGCTGTTCAATAGCAACTCTATGAAGAATACACTTCACATGCTGGAATTTGCCTTGTTGACAACATGTCATTAAAAATTCATTGATTAGAATATGATCCAGAGGAAGATTCAGAAGAATCCATGTCATGACATTGTTTCTGACTTCTTTCTCCTTACAAACTGTACTAACTATTGTTCTTATATCAATGGAATCATGGCCAGTTTTATTAACTTCATTCCACAAGAGACTCAAACACGCAACTGATTGATCAGTGTTATAATATTTCTCTACTAATATACCATAGCTAACACATGAGGATGAGGTACATGCTTTGATCATAGCTTGTGTCATGTCTAAGGCATAGAAATATTTACTTAATATCTTTATTGTTTCTATCATATTGTCTGAACAGGCTTTGTTCAGAACAATCTGTTTATCAAATGAACAATAATTTCTTTCTTCAAGAAACCAATTCACAAGAAAATAATTTTTCTGTTCAAGAGATTTGTGTATCATTTCTTTTATATCGGCTGTATTTAAGAAACTGAAATATTTTTCAAGTAAATATACAACTAAATTTAATGAGTTATTGCTTATTTTTATAGTAACACTTATTAATCTTAACACACCTGATATAAAATCCGACTCTTTTATTTGAAAACTTGCAAGAATCCACTTTACCATTTCTATCGACTGTTCCTGAAATATGTCATATGTTTTACTACATGCTATCATAAATAAATTCCCTCCATCAATATCCAATGATGATTGTTCAAAAGTCTGAAGTACCCACTTTGCTACATCAACCCTGATATCCTCACATGCTAACATTAATACTTTCTTGGAATCAATAGATATATTTGGATGACAGTTTTCATGAATCCACATCAATAACTCAAAGCATTTTTTTTCATACGCCTTATTTGCTATTTCTTCCATGTGTAACACTTCCTTATCTTCTGTACTATCCCAGATAGTGCGCACTATTTTCAATATTGTAGTAGAACATTCAGCAGTATACTGTTCAGTTACAGATTGTAAAACTGCCGTTTTATCTAAACTCTTGAATTCAATATTTTTCATTAGGCTTTCTAATATATCTGATCTATTACAAACCATAGCTGAATCTATGATAGTAAACACATCCAGTATAGATTTATCAATGTTAAGAACAAACCATTCTAAGACTTTGATCTGTTTGGAGGAACATAATTGTTGACATACAACTTTTAAATCAAACCGATCAAATCCAAATTTTTCAACAATATATTTTACTATTCTTAACTTTTCATCTTCTTTGTGGAAAAATAAATAATGATGATTTCTCTCAGGTTCGTAACATGTTGCAATGAGAGCTGACTGCACGTCTAAGTGTTCAATGTGGCTGTGTTTGATTATTAGTTTTACAAGATGAAACTGTCCATAACTGCAAGCCAAAGTTAATATACCTGTATCATTTAGGCAGACAGGAAGGATAGCATCAAACATATAATCAGGAACATCCTCTTTTTGTATAAGTGACTGAATAACATGAATAAATTCTTTGGAATTGATGTCAATTTTTTTAATAAGGTAATTAAATAATTCTGGATTATAAGTAATTCTGGTGAATAAACTCTCACGAGGTTGATTTACAAAAGCTAAAAGACATGAAATATAGTCAAATGTTTCAGATACAGAAGTAAGATACTCAATTGTATCAAAAATCTGGTACCTGCACGCATGTGTCAATATAAAGGTAGGATCATCTAATTTCTGGTCTGGAAATCTTTCTATCATCCATTTTAGTTGTTTAGACGATAAAAATAGATTTTCCAGAGCAGAGTGTCTAAATTCGATATGTGGTAGGATAAAATTTTCTCTAAATACCATCTTGAAAAATAAGATGATGTCAAAAGGAGTCTGATTGTATCTTAAAAGTAAGAATTCCAACACAGGTATATTACATACTCCATATGCTTTCCATATACATAGTGTTAGAAAAACACATGTTTCTCTGTCATAATCTCTCCCAAATGTTGATATTGAAGTCCTGTTTGATATAATACCTTGATCAAGTAAAACAGGTATTTTGTTTTCTTCTATTACGTCCAATGTGGCTTTAACAGATCTTACATCTTTAGTTGAACAGATCTGATATAAAGATGAAATTAAAGCAAACTTCATGTAATTAATAGTTAATTGATGACTGCTGGTTTTTATTAATGTCTGCAATGTCTTCAATACAGAGTTAAATGTATCTAACTGACTTTCTGATATGGCTAATGCTTTAAGTAAGTTAGCAAGAAATATAGCTTTTTTCTTTATGTGTAAAAGATAATTATCAAAAATATCCATTTCACCAGATCTGATCATATTTTCTATATGTTTATCTTTGTTATCTTTCTTTTCCAAAGCTTCTAATAAACAAGGCAGTAGGATACTGTATTTTTGTTGGAATATTTCAGTATTACATAAGATAGACATAAACCCGTCGTCTCCTATGTACAGGTACTTCATAAAATCTACCATGTATATATCCACTAATCTATTAGCCAATAGTTTATAACTGCTAGATGGAACTCTCAATACTACCTCTCCCTCTTTTTCTGTGTACGATTCTGGTTTAATCATCTTCAGAAAGAATGACCAGCTGATTAAAGGTATGATCTTGTTGATATTTGCTTCATCTATCTGTGCAAAAGATAAGATAACACTCTCTTGAAGTGTTGGGTGGTGTAATTTGAAAGATTTTTGGTTTGAAATATTAATCAAATGACTTCCTCTAAGTTCATAAACTGCATCTGATATGTGCCATTTTTTCAGCGTTACTGTTTTTTCATAGATTGCATCAATTATCTTTGGAATCTCTGTAATATTAGAGTTATCATCAGGGTTAATACAGTTTTCATTTATTGCTGTGTAGACCATAACTGCATACTGTATCATAAACTTCCTGTCATTCTCACCTTTACGTCTTATTGCATTCATTTCTTCTAAGATGGCCTCTGTTGGTCTATCGAAAAATTTTCTTCCAAGCTTAAAATATTTGTTGTTATGGACGAACTGGTACACTACTAGAGGAAATCCTTTGACTGGATTCTCCCTTGTAATATTTGAAACTTCATCATTGTTTAAGATAAGATCACCATTACAGTCTACATATCCTTTTCTTTCTATAAAGTCTGATTTATGAACTGTTTTCATGTATTTTGAGAGAATATTATGTTTTTCCTCCCAGCTTAGTACATACTTGTCTGTACTAAGATCAATAAAATCAGACTTAAATAATCTATGACTGTCAAACACTTCTTGACACTGACGTTTGACTGTATCTCTGATTGTCATAATTACTTTAATATTACCTTTACTTACATATGCATAAACTTTGTCTAGAATTGGGATATATTTTTCTCTATTGTAAATACAATTTGTTTCACCAAAAATATCGTCCAGTAAAACCACCACATTATGTTCCCTATTGACCATATCTTCCCACTCATTCAATGCATTCAGTTTGATACATTTATATGAGGTATCGTCAGTACAATACATATGTAGAATATGGCGACCAATCCGACTTTTTCCTGTACCTGCATATCCAGTTATCAACAAGACTCCATTCTGTTTCAGCAGTAACAAGCCATCAGTCACTGCCTTAGTCGCCACAAATGTACCTTCTCTCACATCTTCTTCAATAAGAGCTGTTGTATCTTCTGAAATATATTCTAAGAGTGAGTATGAATAGTTGAATACAATTGAAATTAGTTTTAAGTAACACTACAGTCTGACTTGTCTAACTCTATCCAAAAGAGGGCTGTAAGATACGAAAGGGTAAGTCAATTTAATAAATCCAAAAGAAACTGACAACGCCATGGCTAAAAATGAAAAAAGACAAACAGACAAATAATAGTACACATGACACAACATAGAAAACTAAAGAATAAGTAACACAAACCCCACTCAAAACTAGGGGTGATCACAGGTGCTTCGGAAGGGTAAGCTTATCCTGCTCCACATACGGCACCCATTGTGTTGCTCATATTATAACAAATCTGGTAAATAGTCTTATTCGGAAGGTCACATTCACGAAAGGGAAGGGGAGGATCGTAGTAACATGTAAGGAACATATCCAATATCATTTGAGAATACCTCTCCTTAACATGATATATCTGTTTTAAATTCCATCATGGCGAGTGTTTGTTTACGTACTAAAAGTTGCTAATCTAATGACTGGTGGCTTGCGGTTAACAGTATTTTCTTTATTAAATTATATCAATACATGAAAGTACTATTAAGCTATAATTAAATTAATTGCTGGTTTTCGTCATGTTTGCTTTATTGTTAAGGGTACTGAATATTATGTTAATATTACCTAAAATACATTTTATGTCCAGCGCCATTAATGAACTATTTTCTTATTTCAATGGAGTCAAATAGAAACATAGGTGATAAGGATAGTATGGAATTTTAAATATTCAAATAAACTCATCATAGATACCAGGACTAAATTTAGTATATAAGCCAGACGCGCTTTTTGCATACAAAAGACTCATCAGTGTCGATCGAATTCAAAAAAGTTAAAAAGGTAAAATAAAGTACGAAGTTGAGGGCATTGAGGACCAAAATTTCTAAAAGGTAATCTATGTCTGAGGTAGAAAAGCCTTAGTATTTAAACAAATTCAAACATTGTGATGAAACAAAGCAATACCAACTCTTTCAATTTCTCTTTTAGTTTGGAATTTTGTTTTTTAACACAGACGACATTGAACAGCTTTAATTGGCAGCAACCATTTGATTTTCTGGGGGGGGGGCTATGTTTTTTTTTTCTGTACAAACTTTTTTTTCGCCCTCGGCGAAGAACAATGTATTTGTTTGGCGACAAATCGAAAACAATTTTTTTCTTTCAATTTTAGCATTACATATAGTGGCAGCTGAGGGTGAAACAAACAATTTTCTTTCTCAGGGTCCAAAACAAATTATTTTTTTCACCAAATACTGGAAACAAACTTTTTTATCCAAAAACGACCATAGCCCCCCCCAGAAAATCAAATGGTTGCTGCCTTACACCTTGATTGGAGTGGTACACCTGATAAACTCATTGGTTCAACAGATGCCCATGGCTAGCAGACCACTTCTCCATGACTCTTGTGACTTGTATGCAAGGTTAGCAAAATTTTCAAAGTCAATAGACCAAGACTAAGGCGTAAGGACCAAATATTCTCCATTAAAATGAGATATGCCAATGTTAATACAACTGCATACAAAATATAATTGACCAACCACTTGTAGTTTCTATCAAACTGACCTTATCACAAACTCAAACATAAACACTTAGACGAGTTTCAAAGTCAATAGACCATGATAAAGTGGTGGGGCCAAATGATCTCTATGGTAATGCTAATGAAACTGTATATCAATTATTATTGACTGTACATTGATGGTTTAAAATAACATAAACATACTCACAAACTATTCCATTGTTGATTTTAGTTAGTTTTGGGTTATTTCAAATGGTTTAAGAAAACAAAAAATAGTTACCCTCCAGTCTTTTTTGTTTACTTCCACCTGGAAAACAGAAAACAACAATTATGTGATGGTGTTCACATTACCTGAACAATACAGGATAATTCAAGGTCAATCTAAAAGCTACCTTTAATTTTTCTATTAAAACAATATATACATGAACATAATATAAATGAATAAAAGTAAATACCACAGATATTCATATTTAACTTCCCACCAATTGCTTTTTAATGATTGTAAGGCTATGTACACAAATTTATCGGTTCAATATTAGTTAAGGGAATTCCCACTTTTTACATCGCGATGACCGTAAGGGCATTCCAGTGTATTGCTTTCGCCTAGATTTCCATTATGTTACTTTCATTTTGGGTTTGTAACCGCTCTATAAACATTATAAGTACCCGGACATTCAGAAGTGCAAAAAAAAACATTCCTTATTGTTTGTTATAAATACATCTCTTTAATAAATACTGATACAAAATTTTTGGTTTACAACATTAATTAATAATATGAAAATGTTTTGGCGTTAGATATATTTATGTACAAGTAAAAAAATCGTTGATAGTATTTATGCCTACATACTGAAAAATTGTGTTCAAGCATGCAGAAGAATATCTCACGAACATTTTGCGACAATCTCGGCAAGGAAAATCTGCAAGGAAGATTGTATTTGGGGGAAATATGAATCCAATTAATTTTTACATAAGAGTGTCCACCATGCACTTGCAGTGCACTTTTATTAGTATAGTAGAGTAGAATAATATACAAATGGACAAAATTTTATATAAAAATGTAACTGATGTATTACTATAAAATAAAACAACGAATCAGTGTATACTGATTTGTATCACTACAATAAAATAGTTATAAAACTGAGGTTGAATTTCCTGTCATTTATTCATCATCCATGCATGAACTTGTCTCATTATAAAATATATCTCTGTACATTTACCTCAGTTTCAGGTAAAGAGATGTGATTTTTGTCTGTGACAAGTACTTTTGACCATCAACAATAACTTGCGGTCATTTGATGTTTAGTACTCTGATGTGTTATGTAATATATGCAAATTTCAGAGATGTAAGATAAAAACATAACAAAGGATATGGTACATTATACTCTACCTTTTATAAAGCATGCACACTGTTCTTGGCAATGTGATTTATACGGTTTATAGAGTATGTATACTGTACTAGGTAAAATAAAGTATAATATATTCACCTTGATTAGTACAAATAGGAATATTCATTTCTGATTTCAAACTGTCCTCATTATCTTTCACACTGTGACATGATGTTTTTGCTTTATCTGTATTGATTGATGTTTTGTCACTAGTTATAGCAAACTGGTGCTGCTCAAGTTTTACTTCTACAGGAAATATCTCATTTCGAAGTGTTAAGTTCACAGCGTTCTTGGACATGGTGTCAAACAGACAGCCAATATTTACTCCTTGCTGAAGTAGTTTATCTTTTGGAAATTTTCTTCTTTGTTCCTCTGGAAACTGCTGTTTATAATAAAAAGAGGGAAATCCCCTTATATAAACAAATACAACATGGGCCACATTATTATAAATAACAATGCCTGGACTCCCTGAAGCTCCACCAACAAAGTCACACTGTACAATTAATCTATCTTTTCTGTCAAGTTCTTTGTATCCATCTGGTTCTCCATATTTTTGACAAACATCTTTAAGATCTTCTATTCTTTTATCCGTTGGATTCCAAATCCCAATTCCAAAGTTGACTTCTTTTTTAAAACCTTTATTATGACTGATCAAATAGATATGTTTATCCTCATCGTGTTGGGAATAAAGTCGTTCAAATATTTTGAGTGGAGGAGGTAACTGTAGCTGGTCATCAGGTTTGAGCTGGAGAACAGCAACATCCAAACTATCATCCATAAACAATACTCTCAGTTCAACTTTGAAAAATGTTGATGACTTTTCTAGAATGTAATCAAAGTCTACTTTGATATTTTTCAAGTCCTGCTCAATAAGGATACCATACATAGAATTCCCTGGAAAAAAAATAATTGGATGAATTCCTGTTTAAGTTCTGCAGAAAACAGTTTCATAGCTGATATAAACTTTTGGCTTAAAATTTCATAAATATCTTGCAGGAATTGTACTCATGCAAGTGCTTGTAATGCAATGTTATATAGATTGAATGATTGGTTGATTGATGGCTGTTTATTAAGACATGCCACCATGCCTTCACACTTTATTCTGACTCTTAGCCAACCAATCTTTGCTCATATTCCTTACCTCATTCGACCCCAAGAGATTTCTGGAAAATCAGGCATTTTCAAAAATTTGCAATCAAATGCAAATTAATAGACTCTTGATGTTATAACTGATGCTCATCTATTAAACTAGTATGTATTGAGATTTGGGGGCGAATGGCATGGGTGGGGGAAGGGGTGGGAGGTGGTCTATTTTCTGGTGGGTTTGAACCCACCCCTACTGAAAAATGGTCATTTTCAGTCTATTTTCCTATTTTAAAACGACCTTGAGAGGTGAACATTGACTAGACTGTGTTTCTTTGTCATTCCAAGTATATTGCCATATACTTGCAGCAGTCCATTCATGCTAACTGGAAGTAAATGGGACTTAAGTGTCTAGCTGGGGAATTATTACTGTCAAGTCAGGCCTGCCAAAATGTCCAAAAAAAGATTTCTTACAAAATGTTGACCTAGGTTTTACAGACCAGATTCCTATTGGCCATATCAGGGTTTCCGCTGGCGGTCGCCATTTTCGCAATTTGCGAAAAAATAATAATTGTGGCGATTAAAATTCGTCATTGGCGAAAGAATTTGGCGAAAGAAATATATATAACGATTTATTTTCAGCCATCTTGTTTGTTTACTTTTTTTCGTGTTTCTCTGACTTTACCCATCAGACAATACTCGGAATTCACCTTGAACTCGTTAAGATTTTGACAGAAAATCAATAATCAGCTGATTGCATTTATAACTATCGACATCAAAGGACTAATTAATAAAGGTGTTGATTGTATGATATGACAAAATGATATGGTTAAATGGCTTCTGTCATATGTCTCAAAAGGGATTTATTTACCGCTTTGTGAAGCACGTGTTTGAAGCAAAATTTACGCTTCCTCTCCTTCTTTTGAAAAGAAAATTATTGTTATGACGAAAAATGTTCAAAAGCTAGAAAGGTCTCTGATTTAAAACTTTATCATTTAACTTTCATATAGATCATTGATTTGAGTGGGTACTTCAAAGTCGTTTCAGTAACACTGGTGTTTCAAGCATAGTTTTACTTATTTACGATGGTCTAGAAAAGAAAACTGTCGTTATGAAGAAATCTATTTAAAAGGTTGGCATGAGAGTAACACTTAAATGTAATGACTACACTTTACATGAGGGATCAATTCCAAGTAATAAGATTCTTCGTTTTGTTGTAAAAAAACACTTCTTATTTTGGGGGGAGGGGTGTTGGGGGTGCTGAAAAAAAGAAAATTTTAAAGGAAAAATATATTTGGCGACAAAAATAATAAAGTGGCGAAAAATATATTGTTTTGGCGAAAGAGGTGGCGAAAAAAATAATTGACCCAGGGGAAACCCTGGCCATATTATACCTCTTTGTGTTCCTGTACCACCCATGCATGCATTTAATTTATGATAATAGTTTATACCTACACTCACTACCAGATGACCTCTCGTGAATGTCACATGGCAACGTTTCTGTAGATTATAATTTTACAGTAAATACTTTATCTGTTAAGATTTACTGTGAACGTTTTGTTCATATTGAAATATATTTACTTATGCTAAAATATATGTATAATGTCAAATCATACAAATACAAATTGTTTAGTCTAAAATAAAACTTGTAACATTTCCACAGCTATTTTTGTCCAGTAGGTGCTGTTTGGGTACTGTGACGTTTAAAGTGCTCACAGTCAATTTTCCACATAATTAATATTTCATGGAAGAACCTTACAAGTAACGTAGACTTCACACACACAACTTAATCAGCTTTTCTACCTCAGGAATACATTAACTTAGCAGTTTTAGGAATTTTTGGTCCTCAATGCTCTTCAACTTTGTACTTTTTTTGGCCTTTTTAACATTTTTTGATTCCAGCATCACTGATGAGTCTTTTGTAGATGAAAGGGTAAGTCTGGTGTTAATATCAAATTTCAATCCTGGTATCTTTGATGAGTTTATTATTATATTCAATACAAAAACTGCCATAAACATGATAACTAGTCTTAATTTTTTTGTTCTTTAAAAATTGCTTTTTATAAATAAAAAAGATAAGTAAATGTGGTATGATTGACACTGAAATAACTATTCATTATAGAGTTTAAATGACATTCAGTTAAAGGTCACTTACAGCCTTCAACAATGAGAAACTCTTTACTATATCACTAGCTTTTAAAGGTTTTAAACAATGTAACATACTTTAGTTTGACTTTGGTAAGAATTTTACCCACTGCCTCTTGTATTTTAAGCATGAACACTACCATGCAAAAGACTAATGTGATAGACAACTTAGAGAAAAAGTGTTATCAGTACAGCATTACATACAAATATTTTCTAAGTATTAAAGTACTAACATTCATTTTCTTTAACAACATACTGTGCAGCTTCACTCTCACCCCTTTTAACTGACCCCATATATATCGTATTAGGTCACTAGCAAACTATGTAATTATAATATTTTCTACATACATATGTACTTACATATATTAGCTGTAATAACATGTGCAGCAGTAATAATCTTATCATTGCCAACCCTCCAGCATGTGCCAGATTGTTTAGGTCCAGATATATATCCTACAGATTTGGACACTTCTGTCAAAACATGCAATGTTTCCACGCTACAAATAGTTGTTGGCCTTGTAGTCTCTGTGGAAATAAAACATATTCCATGGCATCATTTCTTTAATTTAGTTTGCTTTATTCTATCAGAAATTTAAACACATATCTTTCAGCCTTCAAATAAAAAACTTGTATTCATGTTTCTTTTTAGAGTTGTTATGGTTTGCACTCAATATGACTATTAAAAAGTCCCATAACTCTGGAATACTAAACCAATCTTTCCTGATGTGTCATCAGTACCAGAACAACAAAACAAAACAAAAACTTATTACAGAAAAATCTTACTTGATGTATCAAAATAAGGTAGGATGTAATTTTTCAAATTATAATCAAAAATATAATAACAGCAACAAGTGATGACAAAGATCTCTAAAAGTAGATATGATTTACCACTCAAACTCTTCCCACAAAATTCTTCAAACAAATATCCTTAGAAAAGTAAAAAGTATCCAAAATTGTATTTATCACTAAAACAATTTCTTTGAAAAACTATAAAACTTATCTGTAATTATCTTCAAAATGTCTTAAAATTTTACATTAAATTTCTTACTGTATATAGACAGTCCTTAGGAAACAGAAAATTTTCAAATAATATAATTGTCAGATAAGACATTTACTATATGCTTCGTCAATCTAGAGAGAAAATTATTTAAAAACTCTCAGAGTGGTAATCAAACTTTATATATATAATATAATTAACCATTTCTGAACAAAGAGAAATAACTCAATCACATTATAAATACCACTTTTGGATATTAAAAAGGGAGATAAGTCAACAAGGAGAAAAGCGAAAATCTCGAAAATTGAACTTGACCTTCATTTAGTTAAAGGAAACAGCATATCTTAATTTAAGTATTCATGTTATTGAACACGTCCGCCCACCCGCCCACAGTGCATCACCAAATTACAAACCAAAAGTTTCTTGTGTACAATTTGGAAACCAGATGCTCCGCAGGGCATAGCTTTATACGACCGCAGAGGTCGAACCCTGAACGGTTGGGGCAAGTATGGACACAACATTCAAGCTGGATTCAGCTCTAATTTTGGATTGTGATTTAATAGTTGACACAGCATAGGTTTCTGACACAGAATGAATGTGTTCTAATGAACTTAAAATTTTTGTTTTCTCTTAGAGCAATTCACTATGCTGTTGAATATTAATCCTCTCTAAAAAATGTTTGAAGAAAATATCTTTTTATTTATGAAATTTCAAATGAAAAAAATTGAACCCAATTTTTTAATCACATCCCCCTTTCCCTTATTCCAAAACTAATCTCAATTAAAATATTCTAATGGAGTTTGCAACAATAACTACTCACTTAAATACATCATGAAATATTAAGATGTAAAAAAACTGCTTGTTATCACTGAATGGTAAAGATTATTTAAATTTATCAGTTGGTAGTAAAAAGTGAATATACATTGTATAGTATTGTATATAACAAAGATTTAAGTTGATTCTGGACAAAGAAAGATAACTCCAATTAAAAAAAAATCTTGCAATAAGATATTTCTTGCTTACTATTCTGGACAAAGAAAGATAACTCTAATTAAAAAAAAATTGGCTATTTCACAATATTGTGAAATTAGATATTTCTTGCCATTGCACAATACTGTGCAATTGAAAAGACTTGCTATTGCACAATACTTAATATAACAATTTTAGATTCTGATTTGGACCAACTTGAAAACTGGGCCCATAATCTAAAATCTAAGTACATGTTTAGATTCAGCATATCAATGAGGCCCAAGAATTTAATTTTTGTTAAAATCAAACTTAGTTTAATGTTGGACCCTTTGGACCTTAATGTAGGCCAATTTGAAAACGGGACCAAAAATGAAGAATCTGCATACACAGTTAGATTTGGCATACCAAAGAACCCCATTTATTCAATTTTTGATGAAATCAAATAAAGTTTAATTTTGGACCCAGATTTGGACCAACTTGAAAACTGGGCCAATAATCAAGAATCTAAGTACATTTTTAGATTCAACATATCAAAGAACCCAACCGATTCATTTTTTGTCAAAATCAAACTAAGTTTAATTTTGGACCCTTTGGACCTTAATGTAGACCAATTTGAAAACATGACCAAAAGTTAAGAATCTACATACACAGTTAGATTCGGCATATCAAAGAACCCCAATTATTCAATTTTGATGAAATCAAACAAAGTTTAATTTTGGACCCTTTGGGCCCCTTTTTCCTAAACTGTTGGGACCAAAACTCCCAAAATCAATACCAACCTTCCTTTTATGGTCATAAACCTTGTGTTTAAATTTCATAGATTTCTATTTACTTATACTAACGTTATGGTGTGAAAACCAAGAAAAATGCTTATTTGGGTCCCTTTTTGGCCCCTTATTCCTAAACTGTTGGGACCGACACTCCCAAAATCAATACCAATCTTCCTTTTGTGGTCATAAACATTGTGTTTAAATTTCATTGATTTCTATTTACTTAAACTAAAGTTATTGTGCAAAAACCAAGAATAATGCTTATTTCGGCCCTTTTTTGGCCCCTAATTCCTAAACTGTTGAAACCAAAACTCCCAAAATCAATCCCAACCTTTCTTTTGTGGTCATAAACCTTGTGTCAAAATATCATAGATTTCTATTTACTTAAACTAAAGTTATAGTGCGAAAACCAAGAAAATGCTTATTTGGGCCCTTTTTGGCCCCTAATTCCTAAAATGTTGGGACCAAAACTCCCAAAATCAATACCAACCTTCATTTTGTGGTCATAAACCTTGTGTTTAA
This sequence comes from Mytilus edulis, assembly GCA_019925275.1. Lineage (NCBI taxonomy): Eukaryota > Metazoa > Mollusca > Bivalvia > Mytilida > Mytilidae > Mytilus > Mytilus edulis. The sequence continues at coordinate 8,103,861 of CM034360.1, read as the reverse complement.
ATTTCAAAGATTTCTATTCACTTTTACTAAAGTTAGAGTGCGAAAACTAAAAGTATTCGGACGACGACGACGACGACGACGACGACGCCAACGTGATAGCAATATACGACGAAATTTTTTTCAAAATTTGCGGTCGTATAATTAGTATGGCGTTCATTATCACTGAACTAGTATATATTTGTTTAGGGGCCAGCTGAAGGACGGCTCCGGGTGCGGGAATTTCTCGCTGCATTGAAGACCTGTTGGTGACCTTCTGCTGTTGTTTTTTTCTATGGTCGGGTTGTTGTCTCTTTGACACATTCCCCATTTCCATTCTCAATTTTATGACTTCGAAAATCCGGTTAAAAATGAAAATAAATACTTCCAACATAAGAGAGAAATTGATATAAGATCGCGATAACAGTATAAATTAAAACAAAATGTTTATTCATCTCTTTTAGAGCTGTTATGTTTTGCACCCCATATGACTATTTAGTTATTATTATGAATTACAATATACGTTGAACCACAAACGTCAAAATCATTCACTCGCATGGTGGAATTAACTATTTGTGGATTCTTATAAATTCTATATATAACTTTTGGACTAGTTTAAATCTCGGTCTATTTCTGAAATTTATTCTTACATACTTTTGATTTTTTAACCCTGTATGCTAACATTGCCTATGTAAATTTTAAAATTATTTGTATGCACATTGAAAGACAAATTTATGTGACGTATAAAATTTTCTGACGTCAGACACTCAAATCAATGAATGTGTTCGTAGATAGTAGATGTTTTTTTGTTTTGTTAAATTGTTCCTTTAAAAATTGTTATACGATGATGAATGATGTACCCATATTTTGACTATTTTATTTATTGTGTCTGTTTATTTTCTGTTTTTCTGTTTTATTTTTCTAGCAATTTTCTGTGCCTCACCTTCTCCTTTTGATAGAGAATCATAAAGCTGATGAGTTTTAGTTTCCTGTTGTTCCTTCACAATCTTTTGGTTGTCAATAGTGTTTTGAAGATCATTAATCATGCTGGTGTGTTTTTCTTGAGTTTTCTGTAAGTTATGAATATTGTAGTCTCTTTGTATATTCAACATATCCATCAGGGATTTGTCCAGGACAACATGTTGTGCAGACTGTGCTTCCTGCAACATTGATGGTCCACCGAGACGTCCAATGGCCTATATAAATAGATATTTATCAATAATTAGTATCACATGACAGACTTATAGAACTAGCAATTTCAATAGGGTTTAATCATTTACTGTCTGCATAAAACTTACATTTCATTATATATTATACTCTCTGAGGTGTCCATCACCCAACACATGTCGAAAGAGATGTTTTAGATTTACAGAATATAGATCCATTTCAATGATTTATAAAGCCAAAATTAGTTCATGATTCACTTAAAGTTTTGTTTCTTTATCACAGAAATATTAATAACAATGAAATGTACCCCATGCTGAATAAATGAGGAATCAAACTGTGTGTCACCATGTGTCATTGTGGTATGATAACAAAATATTGTTACAGTCCCATAACTCTCATAAAATGGTCAAATCAAAATAACTGTAAACCAGATGCTTCGCAGGGCGTAGCTTTATACGACTGCAGAGGTTGAACCCTGAACGGTTGGGGCAAGTATGGACACAACATTCAAGCTGGATTCAGCTCTAAATTTGGATTGTGATTAAATACTTGACACAGCATAGGTTTCTGACACAGAATGAATGTGTTCTAATGAACTTAAAATTTTTGTTTTCTCTTAGAGCAATTCACTATGCTGTTCAATATTAATCCTCTCAAAATAATGTTTGAAGAAATTTTCTTTTTATTTATGAAATTTCAAATGATAAAAATTAAACCCAATTTTTTAATCACATCCCCCTTTCCCTTATTCCAAAACTAATCTCAATTAAAATATTCTAATGGAGTTTGCAACAATAACTACTCATTTAAATACATCATAAAATAAACTGTAAATAAAATGTAAAAAAACTGCTTGTTATCACTGAATGGTAAAGATTATTTAAATTTATCAGTTGGTAGTAAAAAGTGAATATACATTGTATATTGTATATAACAAAGATTTAAGTTGATTCTGGACAAAGAAAGATAACTCCAATTAAAAAAAATTCTTGCAATAAGATATTTCTTGCTTACTATTTTGGACAAAGAAAGATAACTCTAATTAAAAAAAAATTTGCTATTTCACAATATTGTGAAATTAGATATTTCTTGCCATTGCACAATACTGTGCAATTGAAAAGACTTGCTATTCCACAATACTTAATATAATAATTTTAGATCCTGATTTGGACCAACTTGAAAACTGGGCCCATAATCAAAAATCTAAGTACATGTTTAGATTCAGCATATCAAAGAGGCCCAAGAATTTAATTTTTGTTAAAATCAAACTTAGTTTAATTTTGGACTCTTTGGACCTTAATGTAGGCCAATTTGAAAACGGGACCTAAAATGAAGAATCTACATACACAGTTAGATTTGGCATATCAAAGAACCCCATTTATTCAATTTTTGATGAAATCAAAAAAGTTTAATTTTGGACCCCGATTTGGGCCAACTTGAAAACTGGGCCAATAATAAAAAATCTAAGTTAATTTTTAGATTCAGCATATCAAAGAACCCCAAGGATTCAATTTTTGTTAAAATCAAACTAAGTTTAATTTTGGACCCTTTGGACCTTAATGTAGACCAATTTGAAAACGGGACCAAAAGTTAAGAATCTACATACACAGTTAGATTCGGCATATCAAAGAACCCCAATTATTCAATTTTGATGAAATCAAACAAAGGTTCATTTTGGACCCTTTGGGCCCCTTATTCCTAAACTGTTGGGACCAAAACTCCCAAAATCAATACCAACTTTCCTTTTATGGTCATTAACCTTGTGTTTAAATTTCATAGATTTCTATTTACTTATACTAACTTTATGGTGCGAAAACCAAGAAAAATGCTTATTTGGGTCCCTTTTTGGCCCCTTATTCCTAAACTGTTGGGGCCTAAACTCCCAAAATCAATACCAATCTTCCTTTTGTGGTCATAAACATTATGTTTAAGTTTCATTGATTTCTATTTACTTAAACTAAAGTTATTGTGCGAAAACCCAGAATAATGCTTATTTGGGCCCTTTTTTGGCCCCTAATTCCTAAACTGTTAAAACCAAAACTCCAAAAATCAATCCCAACCTTTCTTTTGTGGTCATCAACCTTGTGTCAAAATTTCATAGATTTCTATTCACTTAAACTAAAGTTATAGTGCGAAAACCAAGAAAATGCTTAATTGGGCCCTTTTTGGCCCCTAATTCCTAAAATGTTGGGACCAAAACTCCCAAAATCAATACCAACCTTCCTTTTATGGTCATAAACCTTGTGTTAAAATTTCATAGATTTCTATTCACTTATACTAAAGTTAGAGTGCGAAAACTAAAAGTATTCGGACGACGACGACGACGACGCCAACGTGATAGCAATATACGACGAAAATTTTTTCAAAATTTGCGGTCGTATAAAAATGGTCTACTGCACATGATTAAAATCAATATCACTAAGTATGAGAGCTTCCTGACAAATGGTGAGAGTGACAATCGTTTTGATAGGTAGATTTGCCGAGAAGAAAATGAAAATAGTTTTTATATGATAGACATGTTCCAGAATCTACGTAGCCCTATGTAGCCGCTACGATACTGAACGCAATGCAGGAGGTGGTATGTTAAAGTCTGATGGAGATCGATCTTTCTCATGTTTGCAATACTAAATTGAAAATTACTTGCTATTACACAATACTTTATATGATAATTTTGGATCCTGATTAGGCCATCTTGAAAACTGGGTCCATAATCAAAAATCTAAGTACATGTTTAGATTCAGCATATCAAAGAAGCTCAAGAATTCAATTTTTGTTAAAATCAAACTTAATTTAATTTTGGATCCTTTGGACTTTAATGTAGACCAATTTGAAAATGGGACCAAAAATTAAGAATCTACATACACAGTTAGATTCCGCATATCAAAGAACCCCAATTATTCAATTTTTGATGAAATCAAACAAAGTTTAATTTTGGACCCTTTGGGCCCCTTATTCCAAAACTGTTGGAACCAAAACTCCCAAAATCAATCCCTTCCTGTTGTGGTCATAAACCTTGTGTTAAAATTTCATAGATTTCTATTCACTTTTACTATAGTTAGTGTGCGAAACTAAAAGTATTCAGACGACGCAGATGATGACGATGACGCCAACGTGATACCAATATACGACCGCCAACGTGATACCAATATATGTATAAAAAAGCAAGAAAACTATTATAGCAACTTATTGTTATTATTTTCCACTCAGAAAATGGTTATATTATTAAAATAGTTTGTATTAACAACTAACACTGGTGGTAAGCGGATGGTCATAACTTAAAGTTTCAACCATCTGAATATGGGAGACAACTCTAGGGATAAGTTTTTTCTTTATTCGTACCTAAAATCATTCCAATTTTCGTAGATTAGTCATTCAAAAATTTGAGCATGATGGTCGTAACTTTAAATTGTGATGGTTATAATGTCAAATATAGTATTTTAGATGATGGTCGTAACCGACACAAGATGATCGAAACTTTGAAAGATGACCGTAACTCAAGTATTTAGACGAACTTTTTTCAAATTATTTTAAAAAGCACTGTGTACATTACCATGTTTATAAACTCGGTTGTTATACATGTTATATGAATAAAATTGAGAATGGAAATGGGGAATGTGTCAAAGAGACAACAACCCGACCAAATAAAAAAACAACAGCAGAAGGTCACTAACAGGTCTTCAATGTAGCGAGAAATTCCCGCACCCGGAGGCGTCCTTCAGCTGGCCCCTAAACAAATATATACTAGTTCAGTGATAATGAACGCCATACTAATTTCCAAATTGTACACTAAAAGTTAACTAAAAACAATATTATTTAATTTCTAACTCTGATAATGGTATGCAAAAATTAAGTTAAAGAATTATCAAACAAACATTTTTTATATATTCCGAACGACCATCATTTAGGAGTAATAGTGACAACTAATCATCTCGCATTAAGCCAAATATTATGTTAGAGTTGAGTATTAATACATTTTTACCGTAAAGGGGCACTAGCTGTCAAATTCATGGTCACTGATTTTACTCAAATTCTCATATTTGACTTATAACAATGTAAAACATTTATCCAAACTATCAAAAGTCTAAAATAAATAGTTTACTGAGCATGGGGTAGATAATATATAGGTTTGTTTCGTGTGTATTTTAGTCCAGACGCCATCTAATTAACTATTGATTTGACCTCAGATGACCATATAAGCGATGTAACCATAAATAAAGATATGAATAGATTAAACAGCACGTGCAATTGGATGTTTATATCTGTTTGATTTTATTATATAGATTAACCAGATGCTCCGCAGGGTGCAGCTTTATAAGACCGCAGAGGTTGAACCCTGAACGGTTGGGGCAAGTATGGACACAACATTCAAGCTGTATTCAGCTCTAAATTTGGATTGTGATTAAATAGTTGACACAGCATAGGTTTCTGACACAGAATGAATGTGGTCTAATAAACTTAAAATTGTTGTTTTGCCTTTGAGCAATTCACTATGCTGTTGAATATTAATCCTCTCAAAAAAATGTTTGAAGACATTTTCTTTTATATATGAAATTTCAAATGACAAAAATTTACCCCCCCCGCCCCTCAATTTTTTTTTCACATCCCCTTTTCCTTTATTCCAAAACTGATCTCAATTCAAATTTCTAATGGAGTTTGCAACAATAATTACTCATTTAAATACATCATAAAATATTAAAATGTAAAAAAAGTGCTTGTTATCACTGAATGGTAAAGATTGTTTTAATTTATCAGTTGGTAGTAAAAGTGAATATATACATTGTATATTGTATAAAACAATGATTTAATTTGATTCAACTACTATTCTGGACAAAGAAAGATAATTCCAAATGAAATTGTACAATTAGATATTTCTTGCTATTGCGCAATACTGTGCAATTGAAAATACTTGCTATTGCACAATACTGTGCTATTGAAGGTTTCTTGCTATTGCGCAATACTGTGCAATTGAAAATTTCTTGCTATTGCACAATACTGTGCAATTGAAGATTTCTTGTTATTGCTGAGTACTGTGCAATTGAAAATTTCTTGCTATTGCACAATACGTAATATAATAATTTTGGATCCTGATTTGGACCTACTTGAAAACTGGGCCCATAATCAAAAATCTAGGTACATGTTTGGATTCAGCATATCAAAGAACCCCAAGAATTCAATTTTTGTTAAAATCAAACTAAGTTTAATTTTTGACCCTTTGGACTTTAATGTATACCAATTTGAAAACAGGGCCAAAAATTAAGAATCTACATACACAGTTAGATTTGGCATATCAAAGAACCCCATTTATTCAATTTTTGATGAAATCAAACAAAGTTTAATTTTGGACCCCGATTTGGACCAACTTGAAAACGGGACCAAAAATTAAGAATCTACGTACACAGTTAGATTCGGCATATCAAAGAAGCCCAATTATTCAATTTTGATGAAATCAAACAAAGTTTAATTTTGGACCCTTTGGGCCCCTTATTCCTAAACTGTTGGGACCAAAACTCCCAAAATCATAATACTAACCTTCCTTATATCGTCATAAACCTTGTGTTTAAATTTCATAGATTTCCATTTACTTATACTAAAGTTATGGTGCGAAAACCAAGAAAAATGCTTATTTGGGCCCCTTTTTGGCCCCTAATTCCTAAACTGTTGGGACCTCAATTCCCAAAATCAATACCAACCTTCCTTTTGTGGTCATAAACCTTGTGTTAAAATTTCATTGATTTCTATTTACTTAAACTAAAGTAATTGTGCGAAAACCAAGAAAATGCTTATTTGGGCCCTTTTTGGCCCCTAATTCCTAAAATATTGGGATCAAAACTCCCAAAATCAATCCCAACCTTAATTTTGTGGTCATAAACCTTGTGTTAAAATTTCATAGATTTCTATTCACTTTTACTAAAGTTAGAGTGCGAAAACTAAAAGTATTCGGACGACGACGACGCAGACAACGACGCCAACGTGATAGCAATATACGACGAAAATTTCAATTTTTGCGGTCGTATAAAAATAGATGTTTCTCATTGTTTTTAACCGTATAAGAATGGTTTTATGTGCATGGAATAAGTAATCAAATGATTTACCGTAGTTTCACTTTCATTGTTGACATTCTTCTTCTTTAAATAACCAGTACACGTACAATGCATGCGTTGTCAATTTCTAGCTAGGTGCTAAATTGAAGTTCACATGAATACGGATTTAAAGAGGTCGACTCATGCACTTGCAAGTGAATCACTAATTATCAATGTTTCTTAGCGTAATTTGACAAAATTGAACCTTTTTGGCTGCAAAATGCGAATTGCAGTTTTTACAAAAAGAGGGACGAAAGACACCAAAGGGACAGTCAAACTCGTAAATCTAAAACAAACTGACAACGCTATGGCTAAAAATGAAAAAGACAAACAGAAAAACAATAGTACACATGACACAACATAGAAAATTAAAGAATAAACAACACGAACCCCACCAAAAACTAGGGGTGATCTCAGGTGCTCCGGAAGGGTAAGCAGATCCTGCTCCACATGCGGCACCCGTCGTGTTGCTTATGTGATTACAAATCCGGTAAATAGTCTAATTCGGTAGGTCAAATTCATGAAAGGGAAGGGGATTGTAGTTACGACGTAAGGAACATATCCGATGTCATTTGTGAAACGGTTATTCCATAACGGTCAACCAACTCGTGATGGCGTCCGTAAAATTTACGAAGGGATGATTTTACAAATCATTGGCTTTCATATATTCGGCTTTTGATCATGTATGATTAAGGAAAATTCACAAATGTGCTTCAAGGTCCTTGTGCTCTTAACGAGCTATTTTTATTTTTTATGACGATCTTGCAGTATATCATTGATATTAGTTTTAAGTATTGGAACAGAATAAAAACTTAATCCATGATGTCGCAAATGAACATTGTGCTAACCTAGAAAGAATGAATGATGTTGGTATATATAAGAGAATAGGTTTTAAGTGTATGCTCAATTTACATGAAGGCTCTTTTTAAAACTTGTATTCAGTATCAGAAAGTCCTTGCGTAGCTTATGGAAAGCTTTTAAAGAGGGAAGGAAATAGATCCAGATGCACTCAAAGTTATGCCTAAATATTTACTTGTCAATTCAATTATGTGTAAATACTTGTTTATAATTTCTATAAGCAAGATTTGGACTCAGGACTTTACATAGAACACAGTCCATCTGTAAAAAAAGTATTAGTTTTTCATGCTGAATTATTGGTTTATTCTTCGCTAGTTCCAGAGTCTCAAGAGTTAGTTTTCCACCAGAGTTTCAGTATTCAGAGTTCTCAGCACCTTGGTTTTAATGGAATAAATTTTTATTTAAACACCAATCTTAACAATAAGTACTTAATACATCAAGTTTACTTTGAAGTCCTTTTGCAGAAGTTGAAAAAATGACAATATCATCAGCATATATATTAAAGAATGGACTGGTCGTGAATTAACAACAGCTGGATCAGGGAACTTTTAAAACAATCAGACAGTTCATTTATGAAAATTTTGAACAAAATTGGACTCAAATTGTCTCCCTGTTTTACTCCAACTTTAGTTCTAAAGAAATCTTTTATCCTATTCTTTAACTATATCCAATAGCTTAAATTTTATCCCTGGGTAAATGACAGCATCTAAGATTCAAAAGCCTTTTGGAAATCAACAAAGCAGCCAAACACTTTACCTTCTTTTGTATTACAATACAATAGTTTTAAGAATGAACATGTGGTCAGATGGTTATGTTGTTTTTATGAGTATCATCAATGATATGATATCTATCTAAGAATCTACAAAGACGTGTATCAAGTATCTTATTAAAAAGCTTCCCAAATGAATCAGTAATTGTAATTCCTCGATAGTTATTAAGATCGGATGCATCGTTTCCTTTATGAATCCGGAATAAAAAAAACCTGTGGTCCAGGGTTCCGGGTAATTTCAATAAGAAAGATAAAGATGAATCAAAGATTTATAGCGGATAGCATGGTACCAATAGGCGTTTTAGGAATTTCTATAACAATGGGTAATAATTATTATATGAACCTTATAATCAGTTTGATTCCTTACTTATGATCTTCCGACTTGAAGTATCAAATTAAATTTTAGATTTTTCTTTTAAATTCCACTTAGTACATGTAGTAGGTTACTATAATAATAATCAGTTCTAAAAAGATTATCCTTTCAATAGATGCAAATTCTAAAGAAAACATATCCAGGCCTCTACAATAACTTTTTTTCCAACTTGTCTAGTAGGACAAGTACATACCAAAACTTACTTGTCCGAATGAAATTGTAACTTGTCCAATATTTTTTTTTAATATTAACCTTTTTTGCATTTAAAGTTGATTCAAGGAACAAAATGAATGAAAAAAAAATTGAACAGAATTTGATTTGTATCCTTTGACATGATTGAAATACTTTTTTAAAGATATGAGCCATGAACAACTGAATTTAGTTCAACTAACTGTTGTGTCACATGACTTAGGTTCTAGTTTTTATCAATGCTAAAGTCTCATCATACTTTGCACATGAGGCACCATCTGATTGGCCTCTAAATGTACACTCATTGGATTTTTATCCTATTTTTTTAAAAGTTGAAATTGTTTTATTCAAATGCAATCAATAAAAAGAATATGAGGTATGATTGTCAATGAGACAAAAGACCAAATGACACAGAAATTAACAACTATAGGTCACTGCATTGCAAGTATTGTTTTTTCTACATAAAGATCAAACATGATTTGATGATTTTTATGGTAAATAATTTCCTCATTCTTATTTAAAAAATACGGTATGGACATTGGTATTAATTATTATAAAGCAACACAATAAGGTAGGAAAAGAGGTTCTGATTTGTCTTGGTCCAGAAATGTCTACTGCTTTGCCAAACTGTCTATTAATCATGTCTATGAAATATGTCTCCTACGGTGCCCAACTGTCTATTAAACTTGGAGCCGAATCATTTCCGAGCTGGTGACGAACTGTCTTTTAAAGTTTCCTTATCGAAAAAGCGCATGGTTGAATGGGATCGGTTAGACTGGTTTAAGAATAAGAATAAGAATAAGAATACTTTATTAATCCAATTATGGACCCTTGCGGGTTTTAAATTTCATACAATGATTACAATGATTTGTTATAACAATGAAATAATAAAATGAAATACATGACAATAGAACTCTGAACAGTTATTGCATGCACATGGAATAGAAAGTAATATGGGAGACAATCAATCAATTTCTGTAAGGATTATTCCCCTTTAAACAGATATGGTGTTTTGAGTTGCATACAAATGATATGCAGCCCCAACTGATTAGATATAAGGGTATTTTTCTCCCATGTACACACAGCAACCAATTACTAGTTTACGAGAAAAGTGTGCTTTTTACCTGTTAAAAGTACTTGACAAAGAACCAGCTTTAAATTATCGATTGCAAGTCTGAGGGGTCTTGAGAAATAAAAAGTTTCAATTAGTTTCAGTTTAAAAAGGAAAGATGTCAAACAAATCTTCTTTTCTTGTTTTTTGTTATTAATTATACTTTGTTCATCAAAGTTGGATTAAAATCTATTTTCTGCAGAATGATTCTACTAGTCCCATCGGACAAGCTTGGTATAGCTTTTACTTGTCCGACCTTTTTTACCTCTGGTACCGGACAATCGGACAAGCGTTATTGTCGAGGCCTGATATCAGGAAACTGTTATTTCATATAATTTCAAATTTGTTAAAAACGCCTTTTCTTTATTATTTGTAACTAAAAGTGATCATAGCCAGAGCTGTGTTTCTTGTTTAAAAATGAATTCTCCACTTTTAAGAAATTTACATTGATAATGAACTTTACCGCTTATGACTATTTGCCTCTTGGTTAATTTTATACATTATATTTTAAGCAACAGTGACTGGTCATTTCATTAAGAATTGTGTTTTCTTCTCGCTTTGTTCTAATGTTCTTCCGTTTCGCACGTTACATGTACGCCTCTCTTCACCCTTTTAGTTTTTATCATTTGGTGAAATCAACTTCACAAATATATCATATAAAATATTCCTATAAAAAATATACATCTAAAACTTGTCTTAAGCTTATTCGGTCCTATTTCATAAAGAGTTATGACCATCACAAAATTAAGTTACGACCATCCTGAACATTTTTGTTGTTTTAGTTACGACCATCATGCTCGAATAATTGAATGACTATTTTACGAAAATTGGAATGTTTTTATGTATCAAATTTTGATTCAATATCAACGCTCTGACGATAAGTATGTATGAGAAAAGCAGTTTGGTTGAAATTAACCTTTTACTGCACAAAAATCAGAAAAGAAAAATGTATCCCTAGAGTTGTCTCCCATTTTCGGATGGTGGTAACTTTAAGTTACGACCATCCACTTACCACCAGTGAACTAGGTAAACAGAACAAACAAGTTTTATGGGATACCAACTTTTAAAAAACAATTACACTGCTATTGACTAGAAGTCCCCATTTCTAAATTCCATGAAAAAGATGGCGTTTTAAATCGAAAACGAGATCGGTGACCCCATTTTTTTATTTGCTTATTTTGAAGCTTTTGACTAGCCTAAAGTAAAAACAAAATATAAAGAAGATATTATTGGTAAATCTGAATAGAAGGATTAGACTTTAAATTAGCCAAGTCAAGAGAATATGGCACAATTTTAAATAAACCTACAAGTATAAAAGCTTTACGTAAGAAAGTGTCTGAATATCCATCAAAATTGGAAACGGGGATTATGTGGAAGAAACAACAACATTCTTATAGAGTAGACAACAGCCCGAGGTAACCATTTGGAATAATTTTCCTATATCATGTATATTTTGGTCTTGATTTATATACTTACACCTTCTAAATCTCCCCACCACTGATTAAAATCTTTTGAAGACAATATTCCATCTTTACTATGGACTGACTGGTTTCTATACCATTTAACTCTGGCAAGGTCTGCCCCTGTACTGTCATCATTTGGATGTGGTAAATTATCCCAGCCACTAACAGGGGCAAATTCATGTGGTGGCAGGTTTTGTAAAAGGCAAACAATCAGAGTTGTATCAAACTCTGCTGAAGTTACTGTTTGGCCTGAAACAGATATATCATAATATAGTTATATCATAAGGATGAGGTCATTTAATGATTATCCCAGCTTGTTACAGGGACAGATTCAGGTTCTGTAAAAGGCAGATAATCATTGTTATACATGTATCAAATTTTTCTGATCTAACATTAGTTGTTGCAATAAATCATATCATATAAATCATGATAATATAATTATAAATTTCATAACAAGTGAGATTAGGACAAATTTCATTTTCAATAAATAGACAAGACTGACAGCATCCTGTTTCAAATAAATTTAAACAGGGGCATATTCATTTAGTGTTTAAGATTGTCCATAATGAAATCCAATTTGACAAAAAAAGGTTGATAATGTCACCATTTAATATGCTATTGAGGATATCACAAAGAAGTTTGTTCTGAACTTTGAAAGTCACAATTGGCCTAGTGAGTAGCTAATGAAAATATCATGTTAGTTTAAACATGAAAATAACATGTTGCATGCAGAATAAGCCAACTTTTCTTTTCTTTTTATTTCGTTTCACTTATTATACCACACTTTCTTCAAAGTGATAAAATATTATCTCCTTATTTGGAAAATAGATAAAAAGCTACAAGACTATATAACTTTACAAGAATACATTTTAAAGACATAATCATGATAACACCCTTTTTTTGGAAGATCAAGGCATTTGCGTGGGAACATATGGTTGGAACCCTACCTTTGATCTTTATTTGGTTGGGAACCTCCCCTTTTGAAAATGGCTGGATCCACTCCTGAGCTTACATTTAAAGATCTTTGAACTTGTGTGGGTTTTTTATATACATTAAGGTTCACCTTAATCACAAGATGGTTGATTGATTGTTGGTTGCTTAACATCCAGTGGCAAATGTTTCATGCATGTTCAGGACGAGAACAAGTTAACAAAAAATACAAATGTCTAAAATTGATAGGTCTTGTCACAGAGGCAATCTGGAATGATGGTCAGGGAATTATGGACTACTACTGTAAAATGATGGTATTTTGGATAGGGAAAAAAAGTTTGCCTTGAAACAGGCTACCTATGGACCCCTTAAAGAGGTGTTTGCAATGGTTCTTAATGTGCAGAGAGCATTGGCACTATCTTTATACACAAGGCATGGTCCCCATTGAAGCATTCTGACCAGACAACCTTCATCACAAGAACATACATAGCTCAAACTTACCAGGACTTGGATATAAAATATTCAGTTGCAATTTTGTCATAAAACGGAGGCCTTTCAAGGTCACAGAACTTTTGGTAAGTTCACTGGCAAGACCTGCTGGAGGATGGACATAATCAAAATATACCCTGACAGCCTTTGTGGCAATCTTCAGATTCAGGAAGTAAAACCTGAAGAAATTTGACTCTTCTTCTGTTAGACTCATGTTGTTTCTCTAGTAGTATCTCCTTTTCTTAACATCTTTGTTCTGTTTATATTGGTTTATATTGCTCGCTACAGTGCTGCCCTCCATCACTTTAGCTTCTGTCTACAACTACATCTTTGTTCTGCTTGTATTGGTTTCTATTGCTAGAGCTGCCCTTAACATCCTGTTGTCACTGTCTACACTACATCTTTTCTTTCAGAATGGACCTGTAACATGTATAATAGAACTGACTAAAATATATAAAATATCCTGTCCATCTGTTTGTATCTCTCCATATCATACACTTGGAGATGTAAAGATCGGCTTGTTTTGAGGCTAAGGTGTTTTCACACCTGTGGTTTAAATGAGTGTGGTTCATTTTTTCACAATTAGGGAAACCAGAAAAGGGCCCCATGTCACTCAGGGTAATCATGGTATTATGCTTATACAAGTCATGTTTATTTTCTTTAAGATGTAATATTTACTTCAGAAATTCAGAAATTTGTAGGATTTTTATTACATTTTTAAGGTTTGAAAAATCTCCCCTTAAGGAGAATCAGGACTATTTGACTGCACATAATTTCATGCATGAATTCGGTACCAATAAATTATGCATACAAAACGTTTGTGTCGTAAGTTCACTATTATTTTTAATTCAATAATTTGATTGATTAAAATTGTTAAATTACTGTATATTTGCCACTAAAAAATTATTATTGTTATAATAATGTGTTTATTAGTGAAAGGCTCAAATAACATTTCACCCAATTTCACCATTTTCCCGCCAAAACTTTTGGTTTTAATGCAAAATAATTTTTTTACTTATTGGTGACCTATATTTTTAGTTGCGCATTCTTTTAAGCTATATTTCAGCTTTATATATATTACAGTTTGGGACCAAGTGTCACAGGCATTTTAATTTTATATTCAGATTAAATTATATGTTAAAGTATCTATTTTCCCTATAATTTCAAGGAAAAATTTGTAAGGGTTCCGCAGAAGCCAGTGTCACACCTACTTTTGCTGTAAATTGCATTCTCAACAAAAGTCAATAAAAATATTCCTCTTGATACTATCTTTAGATTGTAAGAAGCTTCTGTCCAAGTTTGGTAAAAATCCAGGATAGTTTATGAAGTCCATTTATAAGTAAAATACAGATACTCAGGTATAAAATATTGACAAAATTTCCTTCTAGATACCAGATTTAGATCATAATAAAACAAGCTTCTGTCCAAGTTTAGTACAAATTCAAAGTAGCATAAGAAAGTTGGGTTTTTTTTTTCAAATTTAACCACAGAGTGAACGTGTTGTTTCCTAGCAGAAAATCTAAGTCCATTTAAAAGTTAATTACAGGACAAATGGATTTATTTTTTTACAAACTTTACTTTTGGATACTATCTCATCATATGATCATAACAAGCTTCTGCCAAGATAGTTTATGAAAGTTATTAAAATTTTAAAAACTTTAACCACAGTGTGAATGTAATGTTTCCGAACAGAAAACTAAGTCCATTTATAAATTAAATGCAGAAAAAATGGAATTTTATTATTACAAAATTTACTTCTGGATACTATCTTATGATCATAAATAAGCTTCTGTCCAAGTTTGGTAGAAATCCAGTATAGTTTAAGAAAGTTATTAAAATTTCAAAAACTTTATCCACAGAGTGAATATTTATAGACACCGCCGACAATGATGACAGAATGTAGGATCGCTTTGTCTCGCTTTTTAGACTAAGGTCGAGGGCTCAAGAAAAATGGTCCCTTTTACTGGTACAGAAATTGCTAACAAAAGCACACGAGTTGCACTCTAGTGATTCAATAATGTATGCAAGTGGCAATTATAATCTCCTTAAGGGGTCAATTGACAATTATGGTCTTATTAACTTTTTTGTAGATCTTACTTTGCTGAGCATTATTGCTGTTTACAGTTTATATCTATCTATAATAATATTTGAAGATATTAATAACAAAATACTGCAAAACTTCCTAAAAACTACCAATTTAACATTTGTCTGCTCATTTACA
This sequence comes from Mytilus edulis, assembly GCA_019925275.1. Classification (NCBI taxonomy): domain Eukaryota; kingdom Metazoa; phylum Mollusca; class Bivalvia; order Mytilida; family Mytilidae; genus Mytilus; species Mytilus edulis. The sequence continues at coordinate 8,088,235 of CM034360.1, read as the reverse complement.
AGCCCCAAAGGAACAATTTTTGAAGGCCTTGTCACTTGTTGGAAAATCCTTTCAAGTGATTGTAAAGGATTTGAGATTGTAAAGGGAAAACAGAAGAATGCACAGTTCGTGGGAAATAAAAGCTATCTTATGAAACCAAACTAGAGGCTCTAAAAAGCCTGTGTCGTTTACCTTGGTACATTGGTACATATGAAATAAAGGACATTCTCCAACATTATAAACGTGAAAAGACTTCTTGACAAAAATCTCTACTTTGTTGATCTTGTATTACTGATCTTATCATCTGTTTAGTTTCTCTTTATCTCCTTTATTTTTTGCTCAAAATATATACTTTTAAAAAGATCTTAGGGCAATTAGTTTTTTTGTTGAATTAATGAGATGAAACATTGAACTCTTATAAAATATTATTAGTTAACCCGGGGGATATCATTAAAGGCATGATTTTACATCTCAAAACTTGAGAATTTTTGTTAGATTGTAAGAAAAATTTACTTATACAAGTGAATTTTTGAGAAAATTAAGGGGAGATTATTCAAACATTATATAAATTTACTTATATGTAAAATAAAATTGAGAAAAGAAATGGGGAATGTGTCAAAGCAACAACAACCGACCATCGAGCAAACAACAGCTGAAGGCCACCAATGGGTCTTTAATGTAGCGAGAAACTTCCGCACTCGTAGGCGTATACAAGAACAGTGGTAATGGACATCATACTAAACTCTGAAATTATGCACAAGAAATTAAAATTCATACAGGACTTACAAAAGCCAGAAGCTCCTGACTTGGGCCATATTATTTTTTAACTCAAGATTCAAGTAAATAAAAAATACTTACAAGTATAAGTAGTACCCCTGACTTATTTACTGCTGATATAAACTTTTGAAAATCAAAATGCAGACACTTCAAATGGATAGATGGGTGCCAATATTTCAGCCTGCATATTTATGTAATAGTTGCCACTGTACATACATGACATATGCAGGCTGAACTGATTAATGTTTATGTTATGTTTATATGATATGAATGTGTTCAGCTTTTACAAAACCTGAATGATAAGTTGGATGTTAATGTTTACCTTATATGGCCTTTTTAAATTTATTTGACTTTATTGACATTTTTAAAACTGATATCAATGATACAAGGCAATATATGATAGTCATGCAATCAATACAAGATGAAAACAAAACGTTCAAAGTTGTAACTGAAGCACTTTGGGGATCTACCTTCATCAAAAACGTTCAAAGCTGAATATTTGTAGCCAAGCAATTTATAAAGAACCAAAATAGTTGATGAAAAGGTTAAAGATGATTGTTCAAAAGGTACATGCATCTGCCAACATGATTGCAGAAAGTAAAGAAGTCGTAGAGCAAATTTTTTAAAAATAAAATTTAAGCTTATACACGTGTATTGGGCCATTTTATTGCTTAAAGTACAGTAGAAATATATACATACTCAACCTAACCATACTATTTAACCTACTAGGAGTTGATCAGTTTTCACTGTTGAGGGGGGATAGGACCTTTATCAGGACTCCAGGATTAGGTGTTTTTAAGCTCGGGATTTCGAGATTGACCCTTTCGGGATCCGGGAATTCTTTTTTTTCGGATTTCGGGACGTCAGGATTTACTTTATTTTAATTCGGGACCTCAGGATTTCGTTTTTTAAGTCCGCGATTTCGGGACCAGGACCCCTCCTATCCCCCCTCACTGTTACTCTTAAATGATGGCCCCAAGAGAAAACCAAATAGCTCTGAATGATTTGAATTATTGATCTGAAACGCTATAAAGCTTATGTTAGGGATTTTTTAAAACATAAATCAACTTGTATGATGCCGGTTTGAATAGTTTTTTTTTTTCAATAGTTGCAAAACCTTAAAACTTTCAACTCAAGATACTGTTATCTCGTGGTAATGATCCAATTCTTTCTTTTTTTTTTAAATATGACTTTAGACTATTAAATTTATTTTGCAATTGAAAATGATTTGATATATTTCGTGCCTTGGCTTCTATAAATAGGTAAAAATATCATTATCAAAGCTGTACAGGCATCTTGTTTTAAAATGAATTTTCTTCTTTTGAGAAATTTTTATTTAGTTATTCAATTTTTCACCACTTACAACTGTCATGACTGTCTGCCTCTGGTTTTATTTTATACATTAACTTTTAAGTACTGTAAATTCAGAAATTATTGCGTGCATTTATTTTTGCGATTTTGTCATGTTAGACTTAAAAGCGATTTTAATTTTTACGGTTTTGAGAAAAATCCTGTTAAATTCATATTAAATATTTCCAAATGCGAGTTTAAATTATTGCGTTTACAACTCAGTCGCATTTCTCGCAATAATAAAAACCTCGCATTAATTTCTGAATTTACAGTATCTGTATTTTTTCATGACATTTTGCTTTGTTTCATTCTGCTTTTATTTCGTTTCAGACAAAGTTTACAGGTACCCCTTTTTTCGTCCTTTTTTTTATTTTTTAAAAAGCAACCCATGGGTTAAAAGTTCAAATATTATTATTCAAAACTGAGGTTTATCAAATAGACCACTTTCGAGTTCATCCGTCACCCGAAAATACTCGTTAATTATACGCGCCTTTATCACCGTCATTTGTGCGTTTAGGGGCATCGTCACTTCCTTCCAATGTTGAGCGAGTGGTTGGAAAACTATAATTCTATATTGTACGAATTATTCGGCAAATTGAATTCTCAAAATTGACAATCAACACTGCTGTCATTAGGGAATTGTCAGTAAGTACCTACAGCGCAACCATTATTTCTAGTTTATCCTGCACAAAGACGATCACCAAGACGCTTGATGAACGTAAAGAGTGCAGGGATACAGGCGAGCCCCTCTATCTGGTAAATGACGTCATAAATGCGTGCATAATTGACGAGTTTTTGCCGGTGACGGATGAACTCGAAAGTGGTCTATTCAAATATTATTGTTCAAAACTGAGGTTTATCAAATTCAAATGTTAACCTTACTATTAAACCCCTTTTTGGTTTTATGAAACAAAGACTAATTAACCAGGGTTTAAACTTTTCAGGAACAACATGCAAATATTTCAGCATTTCCAAAATTAACATTTTTCCAGATTGTTTGACAAAATGAGTGAACAGGCAAGTTATGTAGTTGATGCTTTAACATTTTTAAGAAATAGATCAAATCGATCAGATGGATCATTGTGTAAATTAAGAGTTAGTGCTCATAACCTTGCCATTGAAAGAGGAAGATGTTTAAAAGTGCCAAGAGATCAAAGAATTTGTGAAATCTGTAAAAGTGTCAAAATTGAAAATGAACAGCACATGCTGCTTCACTGCAGAGGTTACTCCAGCACTAGAGAGACTTTTGTATTAAAAATGTTCAAAATTACCGGAAAAAATATAGCCACATATAGATACATTTACATAGTGCTATAAAAATAAAATAAATCTTACACTTAATAATACATCTTACATGTCTTAAACGGCACTAAAACTATTTTCTTTTGTAACAAATTGTTTAAACATGTTAAATGCAAGAAGTAATCTATTGCATTAGATTGTCATTATACCTTTAATTTTTTACTCACAAAACTGTTTGTATTTTACTACCATGTATTGTAAATTGTTTATCAATTCAGTCATTACCAATAATGCGTTTGTGCCAATATTAAGTTAAACATATCTAGGGAAGTTCGTCCGAATCAAAAGTGACGTCACACTGTCTACTGTTTATCTAAATCAGAAACTTAAAAAAAATCTAACTTTCAAAAAGCAAAATAGTAGCCTGGGGTCCTGGCTAATCTTGTCACGACGTGCAGCTAGATTGGGCCTGATCCCAGGCTAGCGAAATAGCAAAATTACATGTTAGATATAGTACTTTTAAAGTTTGATAAAATATCTAAACTATCACATTAAAAAAACGCTATATAGAATTTGAAATTTTTGATTTTGAAAATCTTTTAAACATGTTTGATAAAAATTCCAAAAATTTGAAATCTTTTTAAAACTTTGAATTGATAAGTGTTACACGGATCAATTACCCAATGATATGTTGATTAAATGACTTTCCTCTGTTCTACAAGAATTATTTCTCGTAGTTTTTTACTGTTTTACTTCAAAGTTCCTACTTTCGTTTTCGAATATACTGGTACTCTGGTATTTTATATAAAAGGAAAACAGCAAATGCGGCAGCGACCCAGACTATAATTTCTCACGGTCAGATGAGTGTTTTACGCCAGTTCAGATTTTGCGTTTTGACAAAGTTCTGATTTCACTTTGAAGTAAACGTTTGTAAAATGTCCCAAAACGTAGATGACGACTACCAGAAGACTAGAGCGCTTGTTAAACGTTTAGATGGAACCATATCTCTATCTCATTTACCTAACGATGAGGATAAAAAGTCTTTGAAAAGCCTTAAAGTGCTAGATGAAGAGACCTACACTAAGGTGTGACTAATATGAGGCAGGCATTACCTGTAGATGGGGACAAAGTCTGTATGAATTATTTTTTGGAACTAAAATAGTTGTAAAAAAAAAAAAGAGAAACAGAAATACTGTAACGTTTCCAATTTTGGTTCTGTTGTTAGGGATTTTAGTTGTGACATAATTGAAGTTATGACGTCATATGCATCAAACATTGCAAAAAACGGCCGTTAAAATGTAATAATAATTTTTGACTAGGTATAACTAGAAGAACGTGGCTAGGTACTTATACATTCCTCAAGAAATTAAGCAATTAAAATTGGTATTTTCAACAAATGTATCAAATATATATACATATATGTATAAAATGACTGAAGGCTTTACTATGTAAGTTCTGTTGTAATTGCCCTGCCGTTGTCTAATTTATACCATCCTGGATCGGTTAGGACATATTTGATTTTTTTGATTTTTTTTGTTTGAGGACTGCCCTCAATGCAGTTATTACATCTCAACTGTCACATCCTTTGGAAATCTAGAGTTGTGCCATTTCACATTGTAAATAACTATTTTTATTTTTGGCATATTTCTGTAGTCTTTGCGGTGTGTTTGGAAATTTTAAAATTGTTCTAGCGTTCGCTTAAATTGTATAAATCAAGATTTTGATAGAGTCTCAATTTGAATTGACATGATTCATTTGACATCGTGCTATTATTGAAGAAGGATATCTGTTATCTGTAATATCTAATATTTGTATATTTTATAGTTATTTTATGGTGATGTTGTACCCTTTTTGACTTGTTATACATATATGTATATATATACAACTCGTCTAATCATCAACCCAACAATGTTAGATCTGTAAATTTGCTTTCTCAAATTTTGGGTTCTTCCCTCGCCGGGATTCGAACCCATGCTACTGTGATATCGTGACACCAAATCGCCTGCACTGCAGCCGTCCCGCTAGACCACAAGACCACCTGGGCTCTACATTGTATATATATATAAGATTACTGAATAAATAGTCAACTATTAATCTTACAGGGCGATAGATCATGATATATGATTCTGTACACTATAAAAATATAACATATAACAAGTCAAAAAGGGTACAACATCACCATTAAATAACTATAAAATGAACAGATACAAATGTATTAGATATTTCGGATAACAGATACCCTTCTTTGGTAATAGCACAATTTCAAATGAATCATGTCAATATATTCAAAATCTTGAAAATTTTAAACAATTTAGGCGCTTATAAATATGAGGAGGTGGTACCATAAAGTTATACCTTCTACCTAACTCCTCTAGCATGCATAGAGTCTAGTCTACCAATACCTAATGATAAGGGACAGGTTTTGGCAAACTGAAATATTTTCAAGGCTGGTCTTTATTATTATGATTATCATGATTATGATAACCTAATCAGAAATCTTTAAAAGAGGCATTGAGAGGTGAAGTAAATAATTTTGAATTTATACCAAAAATATTGTTTTATTCATAGGATTTAGAAGACATTATAGTTAGAGATTTTTATCCAGAACTTCCAACCCTACAAGAGAAAACTGAATATTATGAGGCATTGAAAAGTAATGATCTTGGTAAACTAAGAGAGTTCCAGTTGAAATATGGAACAGAAGGGAGGCCCTCTTCAGTTTGTAAGTATTAGATTACAGTAATAATTTTATATGCCAATGAGACAAATCTCCATCATAGGCACAATTTGAAAAAGTAAACTATTAAAGTCTAAGTATGGTCTTCAACACATGTACATGTACATAGCCTTGGCTCACATCGAACAGCAAGCTATAAAGGGCCCTAAAAATGACTAGTGTAAAACCATTGAAACAGGAAAACCAATGGTCTAATCTATTTAAAAAAATGAGATACAAGAAACACTTATGAACCACATCAACAAATGACAACCACTCAACATCAGGTTCCTTACTTAAGATAGGTGGAAACAAATGTAGCCCGTTTAAAAATACCAACCTCCACCTTTACTGTCACAACATAGAAAGACCTGTATAAGTCAGACTGTCTATAGATAGTATATGAGTATTGATAACAAAATATTTCTAAAAAAAACTTGTATCCTGTGACTTTAAAAGTTTATTGTAACGACTGTTATTGTATAGGGTGAAAATGTATGATTTTATACTATTAGCCAAAATTCTACACACTTTGTCTTGTGAATTGCATTCCTCATTAACTACATTGTATTTCCACTTCAAATCCATCAAAGTATATGAAATAACAAATAGAACCTGACTATACTGGTTCACCTACACAACAAAACAAGAAGACATTTGTGAGTGTCCACATTTATTTCTTGTGTACAAAAATTAGAGATCGTAACTGTTATACACAGACACCAAAATAAAATAATTTAGAAATTCGTATACATGTGTTCGCAATTTTTTCTCTGTTAGTTATTTACATGCTGTTTAATGTATGTCCATAATTTGCAATACACCAGTAAGCTTTAATTTTCAGATTCTTGCAAATAACTAAGTCACATTGATATGAATTCAAAATGGCATTGCTTGCATGTATATTTTGAAAGAGTCAATTGTGAATTGATGCCATGAAAATTGGTGATGTTATCCAATCAAAATGAATAATACAAACAATGTTGGGTAAGAATAATAATGTATACACATGTATAAGTTGTTATATTTAACTGCAGATAATACACCTGCAACCTTTGAAACACCAGAACCAGAGAGTAGAAAAGATTCTCCTAAACTACATTCAAAACAAGATCATGTGGAGAAGAAAAAAGAAGAGACAAGTAAAGACAGTAAAAGTGGTAGGTTTGGATTGTTACTGACACATGTTGTCTTACAAATCTAAGTGATGAAATCATATTATAGGGTAATTGCATGAATATTGGGGAATATTGTCCCGAGTAGAATTTTATATTGCACGAGCTTGCAAGTGCAATGTATGTTTTATGAGGGACAAAATTCCCCAATATTCATGTAATAACCCTTTTATTGTATAGCAATATAATATTTTGAAAGTAAAAATTGGTTTAAACTAAGATTGATGAATTTTGATGATTTATTGCACTGGTGCAATATTAAAATTTATTGCATGCTAAATTTTGGTTACGTTCTGTGGGAAATATTATATTGCTATACAATAAATATATATATATATTTGATATATATGATGATAAGTTTACAGTCAATTAAAAACCTGAAATATTTATGAGCCTCTAGTTTGGACACATACTTCCGGATTGCCCATACTTTGAATTTTTCATTAGTAGAATTTTTGTCACACATAAATTCCCCCAAACTACTGAAAAAAAATGGCATAAGTTTATATATTAAGTTAGCTGCATGGTTATGCTGAATTAGGAGGAGTTTTTCAAAAATCGGTCACACATCTACCTTCAAGAACCTTCTGATTTCTGAACACTGTTGTAGCACAGCCATAGCCGCCAACTGCCACTACTTGTGGGGGATTTCCGTCATGGAGGCTCCCAAGTGGACATTTTATAAGAGCAATTTTGTCCACTATTTTAAAGAAAACAATTAATTTAACAATGGCTATGAGCTCAAAGAAGCCACAAAGACACATTAGAATATATTTGAAGGCCCCCTTGAAGGGTTTGTAGGACTATAAGAACCATCTTTCACAAAAAACTCCCATGGGCATTTTGAAAAGTTGGCAGGTGAACACAACATCATATGCAATTTCTTGTTTATTTCATACTAAATAATCATAAGATCAGGCTAAATAATATCAACATGTTATTTTTTTTTTATTTATTTTTTTTATTTTTTTTTTTTTATTTATCATATTTTATTAAAATCTGTACATTTGTTAGTTTTAAAACATCAAGTACCGGTACCTTATCCTGGCCTCGTTAACATGAGTAAATAACATATATATACAACTGTTAGTTTTTGTTAGTATTATACATACAATTTTCCATATTTGAAAATATTATATACCATATCAGTAATATCAAAAAATGAAGTTTACCATTAAGATACTCAAACATAATTATCTAATATAACAAATGCACAGGTTATGAAAAATATATAATGTGAGTATTTGAAGTAATAAAAAATAAGTATTTATAAGCTATATATTTTAGGTATGTCTGTAGATTATTTTGAATTTAAAATTATGAAAAGAGAAAAAAAACAAAAAAAGAAAAGCAAAAAGAAAAGAAGAAACAAAAATTAAATAGATAGGTAAATAGATAATTGAAAGATAAATATTCAATTTCAAGGAAATTAAAAGTTTTTTATTTGTTTTTGGTTATTTAAGATTATTTAAAGTTCTTCTGGAAGGATTTGAAAGCTTTTATTGTTAAATCTTTAAATTATGGGTCATTTATCAGTGACTCAAAGGCAGGGAATCATTACATGCTTACCAAAAGACAATAAACCAAGGCATTTACTCAAAAATTGGAGACCAATCTCCTTACTTAATACTGTATACAAAATTGGTTCAGGGGTTATTGCTAGTAGATTTAAAAAAGTTTTAGACAAACTGATTGATTTAGATCAAACTGGCTTTATAAGTGGGCGTTTTATTGGGGATAACATCAGATTGATTTATGATCTTTTACAATATACAGACGAACATAATATTCCAGGTTTATTGCTTTTAATTGATTTTGAAAAAGCATTTGATTCTCTATCTTGGGACTTTTTGTTGTCAGTTTTGCAATTTTTTAATTTTGGTGAATCTATTATTAACTGGGTTAAAGTATTTTATAATAATATCTCATCTGCAGTCATTCAGGGAGGAAATCTTTCAGACTTTTTTCAAATAGGACGTGGCTGAAGACAAGGGGATCCCTTATCACCCTACCTTTTTATACTTTGTGCAGAAATTTTGGCAATTAAAATACGAGGGAATAAAAATATTACTGGCATAACTGTGGCTAGGATAGAACATAAGTTATCACAGTTTGCAGATGATACTTCACTTATTTTAGATGGAAGTGAACACTCCTTAAATCAAACTTTAAATGAATTAGATTGGTATGCAAACCTCTCAGGGCTAAATATAAACTTTTCTAAAACACAGGTAGTTTGGATTGGGAGTAAAAGATACTGTAGTGACAAAATTTGTCCAAACAGAAATTTATCCTGGGGTGCAACATCTTTTAAGTTATTGGGTATTAATTTTGACGTAGATCTTGATAAAATTATTAACATCAACTATAGTGAGAGAGTTTTGCAGATAAAAAATCTAATCAAAATATGGTCTAAAAGAAATCTTACAGTAATAGGTAAAATTACAGTTGTGAAAACTCTGATTTTACCTGTCCTTAATCACCTTATAATTACATTGCCAAACCCAAATCAAGAACTTGTGAAAAAGATTAATGAGATTATTTTTACATTTATTTGGAATTCACCTGTTCATAGAGTCAAGAAAGATCTGTTACAAAAGGATTACAGTGAAGGTGGATTGAAAATGTTTTTGATAATTATAAACTAGTCACACCTTTTATTCCTTCATTTGCCAAGATTTTTTTTAAAAGCTGAAGGGGAACTAAAGACATGTATTCACTGTTAATAAAAAAAAATATAGTTTCAACGGGCCAGAAAAAATGGGATCAAATTGTGAAGGTAGATGAAGAGGAATGGAAATTAATTTTCAAATTACCTTTTAAAGTCACAAAAAATACCAAACTGCAGTGGTTACAATATAGAATAAATCAACATATTTTAGGTACAAATAAATTTTGGAATAAAATTAAGGTCACTGACAACCCAAATTGTACTTTTTGCCAAGAAGAAGTAGAAACTATTGTACATTTATTTTGGAATTGTGAGATTGTTCAAACATTCATTGATGAAATTGACTCATGGTTATTGTCAAATGGTATAAGTGTTCCATTTACCATAAAATATTTTCTATTTGGGGATATTACAAAATCATTTAAGGGGAATGCTGCAAATTTGATTTATATGCAGATAAAACAATATATTTTCAACTGCAAATATTTTAAGAAATCTCTATCAATGCAGGCAGTGCAAAGTAAAATAAAATCTTTATACAACACTGAAAAATTAATTGCTGTTAAAAATAAAAGAGTAGAAATTTTTGACAAAAGTTGGAATGCTTTTGCCATTCTTTTTGATGAATGATCAGATATTGTGTTTTACATTGTATTATATGTGTACATAAATTAGTAGAAATAGAATTGTCATATGATATATTGTTTCTTACATGAGAAAGAACTACATTATTCATTTCTGCAAATAAATAACCAAAAACAAACATGTTATTTATTTTATAGGAACTAAGAAGATATCATTAGACCAGTACCTAGCCAAGAATACCAGTGAAGATAATGCATCATTCACAGAGATACTGGAAGAAACCCAACAAAAACACAGAGATAAACACGCTTGGCTGTTTGAAAATGAAAAGTCAAGAACTGAAGTAAGTGAACAAAGCCAGAGAATATGTAGAACCATTAAAAGTGCAGTTGCTATAGAAGCAGTTGCCATATAAACAATAGTTCTACAATGGTTGCCATAGATACTATAGCACCAGTCAAACATGTAACTGCATCTGTTTATCATTGAAAAAAATATATTGATATAATATATAAACAAAATGGTTTTATAACTTTTGGGTATTCCAGGAAAAAAGTGTATGGGAGGGTTTGACTCCACATGCTATTTTGTTAGAAGTATATATATTGGAAGACACAAATATAATTCTGTTACAAATTAAATAAAACTATAAATTATGGGTGGAGTCATACAAAAAAAAGGTTGTCCAACTCCTCTGGAATAGCCCTTATAGTGATTTTAAAAGTTTTTTCCGAGCAATTTCAAACAAGAGCTTTTTGATATTAAGTATTAAGTTTCGTTGAGTAAGTCATACAATGTAGCACATTTTCTGATCGGTCATGTGTAAACATGCATAGACCATTGTTTACTTGTTAAAGTTTGTATTGAAGTCAATTCAAATGGAACCTGGTATGATAAGTCATGAGAGTTTATAGTAGTTCTCATTTCAATGGATTTTATTTGAATCTGGAGTCTGTATCTTCAGTCATGGTTTATTGACATTAAATAATTGGCATATTTTATATTATTTTCATTTTAATGTTAATTTTTTTCAAAATGACATATAAGTACACCATATCGATATGTCAACAGTTTATATGTAGTATGCATATATATTTTTCTTAGCAACTACAAATCATATATAGCTTCTTAAAACTTGTTATTTCTAAATTGGTTAGCTTTACCTTTTGCTTTTGGTTTATACTGTGGACTCTTTTATTTTTACGTTGTTTAAATTGTCATAGATTGAGGAAAGCTGGTATTTTGGTGGATATTTGATTTCGTGATTTTGCCAAAGAACTAACATGTTACCAACCTTATAGAAAATTTGTAATAATATAGACATTTTATATTGTGGTTCACCTGTACCATGAAATCCAAGAATATTGCAATTGGTATCCAATGACCAAAGAATAATAATGAACATGATGAGTTAACAGTAACCCCATGATCTATAAAAATGATTTCTTACTTTTAGGAAGAGAAAGAACACCTAGCACTACCATCAGTTGAACAGCAAGCAGCCATTGAAGGGAACCATGATATAATCAACAGTTGGAAATACAAAACCAGAAATGCTCTAATGTATGTGCCCGATGGGGTGGAGTTTAGCAATGAGGAACTTGTTGATATGAAGAAAAAGAAACCAAGGAAAATAGTACATGACAACACACGCTTTCAAATTAACCCTTGGAATCGGAATAAAAGTCGTGAAATGATGAAGCAGGCTGCATCAGCTAAAGCGATGGCTAATTGTGGTAAAATAGGACATGATGGGAAGGAAATCTTGCCTTCAGAATCCCCACAAATTAATGGATATGGATTTGTGGGTACTCCATCACCAGCCCCTGGTGTAGACGAGTCCCCATTAATGACTTGGGGAGAAATTGAATGTACACCATTTAGGTTAGATCCTGCAGATGCTATAACAGCGACACCTGGTCCTACTTTTAAGGTAAAGTTGTTAGGGGACTGTCATATCGATATTAACTCAATATTCTGAGATGTACAAGGTCTACTAGCATGTTAGCAATATGTACAAAACACTGGGTTTTTTTTTACATAATAAACTTTTTTATCAAATAGAATTCTAGAAGAACATTTTTTTAATATAGCAACTGTCTTACTGGACTCTGATTTAAATGAACACACTGGAAGAACAACCTGTGAATTAGAACTTAGATTTTTGGACATTTATTGATATTGATACTATTAATCTCAAAAGAATATAACTTTCTTAAGATGTTTCATTTGTTAATAATTATATAAGTTAATTAAAAGTTAAATATTGCAGTTTATTGATTTCTATGCAAATTCTTCTGGTCAAGGTACCGGTCTTTTTGTGTACTTCTAAATATTTCTTTCATTGCTAAGTATGAAAATTTAGTATCTGTGTTACTTCCATGCAAATATGTTGCATTGTCAATATTACTACAAGGTTTGTAGATTGTAGAGCATGAGTTACTGTCTTGGGTGTGATCATGTGTGTCCATATTACTACAAGGTTTAAAGATTGTAGAGCATGAGTTACTGTCTTGGGTGTGATCATGTGTGTCTGTATTACTACAAGGTTTGTAGATTGTAGAGCATGAGTTACTGTCTTGGGTGTGATCATGTGTGTCCATATTACTACAAGGTTTAAAGATTGTAGAGCATGAGTTACTGTCTTGGGTGTGATCATGTGTGTCTGTATTACTACAAGGTTTGTAGATTGTAGAGCATGAGTTACTGTCATGGGTGTGATAATGTGTGTCCATATTACTACAAGGTTTAAAGATTGTAGAGCATGAGTTACTGTCTTGGGTGTGATCATGTGTGTCTGTATTACTACAAGGTTTGTAGATTGTAGAGCATGAGTTACTGTCATGGGTGTGATAATGTGTGTCCATATTACTACAAGGTTTAAAGATTGTAGAGCATGAGTTACTGTCTTAGGTGTGATCATGTGTGTCTGTATTACTACAAGGTTTGTAGATTGTAGAGCATGAGTTACTGTCATGGGTGTGATAATGTGTGTCCATATTACTACAAGGTTTAAAGATTGTTGAGCATGAGTTACTGTCTTGGGTGTGATCATGTGTGTCTGTATTACTACAAGGTTTGTAGATTGTTGAGCATGAGTTACTGTCATGGGTGTGATCATGTGTGTCTGTATTACTACAAGGTTTAAAGATTGTAGAGCATGAGTTACTGTCTTGGGTGTGATCATGTGTGTCTGTATTACTACAAGGTTTGTAGATTGTAGAGCATGAGTTACTGTCTTGGGTGTGATCATGTGTGTCTGTATTACTACAAGGTTTGTAGATTGTAGAGCATGAGTTACTGTCTTGGGTGTGATCATGTGTATCTGTATTACTACAAGGTTTGTAGATTGTTGAGCATGAGTTACTGTCTTGGGTGTGATCATGTGTGTCTGTATTACTACAAGGTTTGTAGATTGTTGAGCATGAGTTACTGTCTTGGGTGTGATCATGTGTGTCTGTATTACTACAAGGTTTGTAGATTGTTGAGCATGAGTTACTGTCTTGGGTGTGATCATGTGTATCTGTATTACTACAAGGTTTGTAGATTGTTGAGCATGAGTTACTGTCTTGGGTGTGATCATGTGTATCTGTATTACTACAAGGTTTGTAGATTGTAGAGCATGAGTTACTGTCTTGGGTGTGATCATGTGTGTCCATATTACTACAAGGTTTAAAGATTGTAGAGCATGAGTTACTGTCTTGGGTGTGATCATGTGTGTCTGTATTACTACAAGGTTTGTAGATTGTAGAGCATGAGTTACTGTCATGGGTGTGATAATGTGTGTCCATATTACTACAAGGTTTAAAGATTGTAGAGCATGAGTTACTGTCTTGGGTGTGATCATGTGTGTCTGTATTACTACAAGGTTTGTAGATTGTTGAGCATGAGTTACTGTCTTGGGTGTGATCATGTGTGTCTGTATTACTACAAGGTTTGTAGATTGTTGAGCATGAGTTACTGTCTTGGGTGTGATCATGTGTATCTGTATTACTACAAGGTTTGTAGATTGTTGAGCATGAGTTACTGTCTTGGGTGTGATCATGTGTATCTGTATTTCAGGCTTGTTGGTTCTCAGGACTTATCAACAGTATGTGCATTATGTTGCTCTTGTAATAGAAAATCATAAGCACAGCTAACATAAACAACATGGTGGAAAAATGAAGGGTTATAGATGGTCTTCTGTTGTTTATTTTTATTATTTTTAAACTGATGTTGCTGTTTAATTTAATCATTTAACTTATTAAAGTCTGACAACGTATATACTTGGCCAACAGAAATAGACAAAACAACTACCTAAATCAATAAAACACTTCGCAGAAATCTAAAAATAGAACAACACAAACTTTATCAGAGGGTTGGACTCAGATGCTCCTATAATACATGTAATATAAGAATGTTATTTCACCAACAATTAGGTACCTATAATCACTTTACTGTTATCGTGTATTGAAAATAAAAGAAGTTGAAAGTTAAAATGTTTTGTTTTGTTATAGATACCAGACGTTCCGAGAAGAGATGAAATAGCGCTAGAGTTAGCTGAAAAAGCCAGTAAAGCTCATAGAGATAAGAAAGAAAAAGCCATTAAATCAGTTCAGGCCAGACTTTCATCGTAAGTATTAAACTTGTATGTTCAAGCAAAACTAACGAAGTAAATTTTAAATCTTTTTGTTCAGGCTATACTATTGACTACGAACTATAAATCTGTTCAGGCTAGATTTTAAACCTAAGTTCAGGCTAGAATTTCAAGGTAATTATTGAATTGCACTAAAACAAAAAAACATATTGATCTGTTGATTGGCCTAATCTTTCCCGGTCTCTCCACCTATACACAAACACATATGTCATTAAGTAACTCTTTGAAAGGAAAGAAGATGTAACATTTGACCTCGGTGAAACAGCAACCCAACTACTAAACCATTTTAAAGACATGGTGTGATACAATAGACAACTATTTAGGGCATTTCCCAATTGTAGGCAAATTTTGACTAAATTTCTCACTAAATGCAAGAGAATTGTTGTCAACAAAAAACAATAAGATATGTACTATAGTGTGCTTTGTCAACTTTAAATGAAATAATAAAATAAGTGAAATTGTGTTTTTATATTGAAAATTTTTACTTTTGCCAATTCTGAATCTGATATTCATGGTAAAACAAAAGTGTTTTTCTATGTCCAGCCTTTAACTTGTTTATCAATTTTTTCCTCAGGCCAGCAGCCAGATTTGGTATGAGTACAACTGACCGAGTAGCATCTATGTCTCCTGCAGCACAAAAACTGGTCAATTCTCGATTCAGGATTCGTACAAATACAGATAAAGCTCTCAGAGACAGTTATAGTCCTTCACCGATACATAGACTACCAGGAGACAAAACTCCTGTCAGACTCACACCAACAAATACGCCAAAAAGTGTCAAAACTCCAAATCGGACACCTGGAAGTAAACGTGATGGAAGTGACATTACCTCCCTTACTGACAATCTCCTCAAATTACCAAAGAGGAAAACAGCGGCAGATTTCTTTTAATGTTGATGATTTTTATCATTTATTCAAAGAATATTAATCCACAAACACTTAAATAGTAGCGGTCAATTAATTCAGATTGATTGACAGTGAACATTTCTTTGTGAGATAGGCTGTTTTGCGGCCATGTTGGTAGGGTACTATGAAGTTGACATACAGTGACAAACACTGTGTAGTCTAAGATCCAAACAAATGACAGAAATGACAACTACAGAGAAGTCTAAGTGCTGAACACATAGCAGACGTGAGGGAAGGATCCATGCAGTCTGAAATGAATCAGTAACAGGCATCATATCACAATCCATTGTTACTTGTGATAAGGATAATGCAAAGTGGAATTGACAAAAATAGAGCTATGTTTTACTTTATTAGTGCATTTAACTGGAAATTATTATCATCTAACTATAGATCAATTATTTGCTACAAATAGGAATCATATGGTTTAAAAGTAGAGAGGCAATGGTGAAAATGTTCTTAGGGCTATTCCAGAAAAAAATGTATGGGAGGGTTGGAAGGCAGTTTTTGTCAGCACCCGCCACCCAGACAACTGTAATTGAGAATTATACTGCATTAGAGTGTGAAAAGTTGCTCTGATACCCATCACCTGTGTATTATTAGGGCCCCGACTAAAAGTCGGGTCGCCCTATAGTGATCAGTCTGTCCGTCCGTCCTTCGTACAGTCTGTCCGTCCGTCCGTCCGTCCGTAACACTTTCGTGTCTGCTCCATATCTAGAGAACCATTATGATTTCATACTTAATACTTAACATGATTATCAACCAACACCAGAGGGTGTGTCATGTTGTATGTACAACTTTCTAGGTCAAAGGTCAAGGTCAAAAACTTTGGTTTTAGTTGACAACCCTGTGTCCTGTGGTGTAGATCGTGTCCGCTCCATATCTAGATAACCATTATGATTTCAAAGTTTATACTTGACATCCATTTTAACAACCACCAGAGGGCGTGTCATGATGTATGTACAACTTCCTAGGGCAAAGGTCAAGGTCAAAAACTTTGGTTTAGAGTTGACAACCCCATGTCCTGTGGGATTGTGTCCGCTCCATATCTAGATAATCGTTATGATTTCAAAGTTTATACTTGACATCCATTTTAACAACCACCAGAGGGCGTGTCATGATGTATGTACAACTTCCTAGGTCAAAGGTCAACGTCAAAAAAACTTAGGTTTAGAGTTGACAACCCCGTGTCCTGTGGGATTGTGTCCGCTCCATATCTAGATAACCGTTATGATTTCAAAGTTTATACTTGACATCCATTTTAACCACCACCAGAGGGCGTGTCATGATGTATGTACAACTTCCTAGGTCAAAGGTCAACGTCAAAAAAACTTTGGTTTCAGTTGACAATCCTGTGACCTGTGGTGAAGATTGTGTCCGCTCTATATCTTGAGAACCATTATGATTTCAAATATTATACTTGACATCCATTTTAACCAACACCAGAGGGTGTGTCATGATGTATGTACAACTTCCTAGGTCAAAGGTCAAGGTCAAAAACTGGTTTAGAGTTAACAACCCCGTGTCCTGTGGTGAAGATCGTGTCCACTCCATATCTAGATAACCATTATGATTTCAAAGTTTATACTTGACATCCATTTTAACCACCACCAGAGGGCGTGTCATGATGTATGTACCACTTCCTAGGTCAAAGGTCTGTCTGTCTGTTGGTCTGTCCTTCGCTAACAAATTTGATCCACACTATATTTTGAGAGGACAGCTGTTATTATTTCATACTTTATACCTGACAAACATTTTCAACTTAACATATATATAAACCAACACCAGAGAATGTGTCATAATGTATGCATCCTAGGTCTTAGGTCAGTCTGTCGGTCTGTCCATCCATTCGTTGTTCTTAACAAATTGTGTCCGCTCTACCTCTCGAGAACCGTTAATATTTCATACTTTATACTTGGTGGGTCATAATATATTGAAGGCATAATTCTAAAAATATGTGACAAATATCAATTGGGCAGCACCTTTAAACATATTGTTCAAACATCAATCCATATATCCAGAAGTCACCTTAGAGTAGTCAACAATTAGTTCACATCATGCAGTCATATCACTATTATACTATGAAAGTAAGATGAGAATATTTATCAGTTTTAACTTAAAATCTTAGATTGAAATCACACATGAGACTATGTAATAACTTCAAATAATGCTTCATATCAGATTATCCATACAACTTATTTACCCCACGTTATTGACAGCGGGGCCCACAGAGATGGCTTCCATCTCAATGATATCTAGTTTATACAATGTGCCTTCCAACCCCCCATACATTTTTTTCTGGAATAGCCCTTAATCAAATACTTTCAAATTTCGAGAAATACCAAAATCTATATACAGAAATAGGGGTCACATAACTTTAATACTTTTTTGACATTTTGGGAAGAACAGGTGCACTTTTGGTGTGTTTTTCCATGTGACCCTGCCCATTGTAATGTTATCGTCTGTAATTTGCAGAACATAAAGTTCTTTTATATATATTCTATGTCATTAATATTTTTTATATTGCATTCCATCATGTCTGTTTATCCCACATATACATGAAATACATGTTGAGAATTTAATTATCAATCCAGATATTATTGCATTGTTTATAACTTTATTTGTGAAACTTTTAATAAAAGGATAAATATATAAGATTATTTTATGTAGATTTTGTAAATGCAGCATACAAGTTATTTTCTTGCCATAAGTTTTAAATGGATCACACAGAAGCTTCATATGTTTTAAGTTTTGTTATGATAAATATTGATGGCTAAAACTATTTTACTGTCTGTTAATATATCTGCTAAAAACTGAATTTCATATAGACATGATTCTTCTGTGATGTTTTAAAATAGAAATCATTCAAAGTGTTACTTCCAGTGTAATGAGTCTTGAAAATGTATTTGAAGTTAAAAAATTCAATATGAATTTATTAAGTTTTTCAATAAAATGTTTGACGTTTTGTGTTGTGGTATATTTCATATATGAAGGGGGATAACGCCTGATGTACCAGTCTTTGATTGAGAAATCTGCAAGGTTTAATACCAATTAAGTACTTTAGTGGTGAATCCAGAAATTTTCATAAGTGGGGGCACATTGACTGCCTAAGAGGGGACTCGCTTCAGTCATGTTTCAGTGATTGCCTGAATAACCAACAAATTATTTCCCATAAAAAAGGGTGCCCTGAGCCCCCTACCTAAATCCACCTCTGTACTTCAATTTTAGAAAATGAGTCAGAGTGAGGGCATGTCAGCAATTTCATTGTTTGTAAAATAAGAAAAATTATTTTTGTCGTGCCTGCAACTTTTGTTGTAGAAAGCTTGACATAGGGATAGTGATCCGTCTGCAGTGGCTTCAGCAGTGGCAGTGTTAGCTTCTAGTAACTTCTTAAAAGCTTTATATTTTATAAGGTTGACGACCTGGATCCTTCATACTTTGTATATAGATGCCTTATTTATGTTATAAAGTTTCCGTCTGTTTTATGTCCATTGTCCTTGACCTCATTTTCATGGTTCAGCGACTACTTGAAAAAAAAGTTAGATTTTTTGTTGTAATGTTAATTTCTCTCTTACTATAAGTAATAGGATAACTATATTGGGTATGTGTGTACCTTCCAAGGTCCTTAGGCCTATTACAGTTTTCGCTTAAACTCAACCTGATTTCATAAATTAGTGAACAAGGTTAAGTTTTGGTGTTCAAGTCCATATCTCAGATACTATAAGCAATAGGTCTAGAATATTTGTTGTATGAAAAGATTGTAACTTGTGTGTGTTTACCCTCTTTAAATAAAGAATTTATTATTGCTATTATTATTTCTACTATATTTAGTCTATTGAGTGATTGTAAGGTGAACACATTTTCATGGTTCAGTGATCAAAGTTCAGTTTATTTGGTTTTTCAAATTTTGGTCTTTTTTTCTAACACTATATATAATAGGTCAACTATATTTGATGTATGTAAATAGTTTATGATGTACTCGTCAGTCTCACAGGTTTTTTGTTTACCTTGACCTCATTTTAATGGTTCATTAGCTAGGAAACTATAATAAGCCTCTTATCATTGTTCTATCAAAAAGTAAAAAAACAAAAATATCAAATTCCAAGAAAACTCCAAAGCAGGTGTCTGTTCACAAATGGGAAAATCAAAGGTCAAACACATTAAGTGAATGGAAAACAACTGTCATATTCCTGACTTGGTACAGGCATTGCCTTATGAAGAAAATGGTGGATTAAACCTGGTTAATCTACAGTAAGAACAATATACTGACATCAGAGAAATGGGTCAACAATGAATATCTATAATTTTGTCATTTAAAAGAATGTGTTGATACCTGGCCTTGCAGTCATAAAACTTTCAAGTCAGTTTTTTGTACTCAATACTCCAAAATTAACCAATCAAAATGCTGGATTTCATGTTTCGAGCATGATTTTTGTGCTCCAAGCACTGAGCAAAGTTTTATGACTTCAATCCCTGATCCAAGGTCAACTTGGTTAATTAATGTATGTTCAGGTTTATTCCTACAGTATAGAAACATGTCAATTGTCATAGTGATCTTTGTTATAGTATTTTTTGTTAAGTTATATATGGTGGGTTGTTGTCTCACTGGCATTACATTTCACTGACCATCATTTTATGTACTGTGGATTCATTTTTTTCCGTTGGATACCAATTTTCGTGAGTAAAGGTTAAACACGAAACTAAATGTTTAACAAATAAGAAATTTACCATAGAATTGCATGCAGACTTAGTTATAACCATGAAATTAAATATCCAAAAAAATGTAAGTTTTCCATTATTCACGAAAAATTGATACCCACAAAAATAAATGAAACCACAGTATGTGATTTTGTGTTTATATTTATTCTCATTACTAATTTAAAATTTTACAATCTCATTAAAATCTGATGTTCTGATACGCTACCCTCCACTAATGTTAGTGGAGGGTAGCATATCAGAACATCAGATTTTAATGAGATTGGAAATTTTATTCAGTCTTACTTTCTTTTCATTTCAATGTCTAATTGTATTTTGATCCATCACCCTTTCCCCTCTGAAAAAGCATAATCTTTCTATTTGTTCCATGACATTTTTATAGTATTTTTCTCATACATGTAGCTTTGTACATTTGGTGTGATGCTTTATCATTTTTATTGCACATCAAATTCTGTAAATTTTTCTTAATAACAGTATTTTTTTTCAAGAAAACAAATCTGAACTTTCTCTAAGTGATCAAGATTTACCATCTGATGAATATTCATAACCATTGCTCAACAACTTCTTGTTTATTGAATACTTATATTTAGGGTATCATAAAGGAACAATAGATGATTATTCTTGTTTCCCTGATATTTTTGTTTACAACTGTTAAGAATGCATTGATGAAAAGCAACACAATGTGGAGTATTAATTACTTTAATCACAAAGCTGTACAATTATTTACATCTATACATATGTATAAGAAAATATGTACACGGGCAAAAAAAAAGACATAATTAACAATAATATATAACAAATAAACCGAAGAAATGACTTATAAAATAAAGCATTGAGGAAGTTTTAGAACTGTATAAATGTGCCTCTGTTAATTAACAATACATCCAAATACCTCAATACAAAGATGGAATTTATCAGGGGAAATTACTCTTATTCAAGGTCTGTGGTTAAGAGCATATATATTCTATTTCTTACTGAAATGCATTCTTCTGAGCTGTGAGCAGCTGTACACATCACTTAGTTCTCTGCATGCTCTTTGGCTTTTAACTTTCAATTAAAGTCCCTTCATGCTACATTTACCACAATACATGTAACCTTTTGCTAACATTATGAAAATGATAATTTGAAATAAAAAAAAGAAATCCATGTTAAAAGGAGAAAGAATTATTAAGCCTCTTTTTTGGTCCCTTGATTTCAAAATTGTCAAAAAATATTAAAAAATTATCAACTAAAAACAATCCTGTCATTATTATATGGAGGTACACCTTCAGACTCTTGAATTAATGATATAGTGTAAAGTTGACAAACTAGTCTCATTTCAAGAATGTTTCATTAAAACTAGTTTTACTGTTTCCATGGTATTGCATTGTTTGTCTGTTGAAACAGAATCAGTGACCTGCCTTGTATCAGGAAAAAAATCTTATTAGGTAGATTATTTTTTTTTAATTGAAGTAGCAAGTTTGAATCAAAGACAGGATTTAAAAAAAAAACTAATGGGAAATCAAAGAAAGGCAATTTTGGCAAAGATAAGGTCATCATGAAAATACTAATATAAAAGTGACGCTTATTCTGAACTTGTAATAATTCTTCATTCATTTCCTTGATAGCCTATTAAGTAAATAAAATATTATCTATAAGGATGACCAATCATTATCTATATTTCAGACAAAGAAATATGATAAAATAATCTCATTCAAATACAAAGAATTCAGTATCAACTATTAAATATCACAACTTACAGGTATAATAAACATATTGTTCTAGGATAAGACTGAAAGAAGAATTATAAACTAAAAACATGATGAAAAGAAATCACTTAATTATAACTTTGATGAACCAGACATAGTAATTCATTAGTTTTAATGCACCAAATGTGTAAGTTTTCAAAGTGCCATGAAAAATATTCAATCCATCTGTTTTGTTTTTATACGACCGCAAATTTTGAAAAAATTTTCGTCGTATATTGCTATCACGTTGGCGTCGGCGTCGTCGTCGTCGTCGTCGTCGTCGTCCGGCGTCCGAATACTTTTAGTTTTCGCACTTTAACTTTAGTAAAAGTGAATAGAATTCTATGAAATTTTAACACAAGGTTTATGACCATAAAAGGAAGGTTGGTATTGATTTTGGGAGTTTTGTTCCCAACATTTTAGGAATTAGGGGCCAAAAAGGGCCCAAATAAGCATTTTCTTGGTTTTCGCACTATAACTTTAGTTTAAGTTAATAGAAATCTATGAAATTTTGACACAAGGTTGATGAACACAAAAGAAAGGTTGGGATTGATTTTGGGAGTTTTGGTTTCAACAGTTTAGGAATTAGGGGCCAAAAAAGGGCCCAAATAAGCATTATTCTTGGTTTTCGCACAATAACTTTAGTTTAAGTAAATAGAAATCAATGAAATTTAAACACAATGTTTATGACCACAAAAGGAAGATTGGTATTGATTTTGGGAGTTTAGGTCCCAACAGTTTAGGAATAAGGGGCCAAAAAGGGACCCAAATAAGCATTTTTCTTGGTTTTCGCACCATAACGTTAGTATAAGTAAATAGAAATCTATGAAATTTAATCACAAGGTTAATGACCATAAAAGGAAGATTAGTATTGATTTTTGGAGTTTTGGCCCCAACAGTTTAGGAAAAAGGGGCCCAAAGGGTCCAAAATTAAACTTTGTTTGATTTCATCAAAATTGAATAATTGGGGTTCTTTGATATGCCGAATCTAACTGTGTATGTAGATTCTTCATTTTTGGTCCCGTTTTCAAATTGGCCTACCTTAAGGTCCAAAGGGTCCAAAATTAAACTAAGTTTGATTTTAACAAAAATTAAATTCTTGGGCCTCTTTGATATGCTGAATCTAAATATGTACTTAGATTTTTGATTATGGGCCCAGTTTTCAAGTTGGTCCAAATCAGGATCTAAAATTATTATATTACGTATTGTGCAATAGCAAGTCTTTTCAATTGCACAGTATTGTGCAATGGCAAGAAATATCTAATTTCACAATATTGTGAAATAGCAAAAAAAAATTTAATTAGAGTTATCTTTCTTTGTCCAAAATAGTAAGCAAGAAATATCTTATTGCAAGAATTTTTTTTAATTGGAGTTATCTTTCTTTGTCCAGAATCAACTTAAATCTTTGTTATATACAATATACAATGTATATTCACTTTTTACTACCAACTGATAAATTTAAATAATCTTTACCATTCAGTGATAACAAGCAGTTTTTTTTACATCTTAATATTTTATGATGTATTTAAATGAGTAGTTATTGTTGCAAACTCCATTAGAATATTTTAATTAAGATTAGTTTTGGAATAAGGGAAAGGGGGATGTGATTAAAAAATTAGGTTCAATTTTTCTCATTTGAAATTTCATAAATAAAAAGAAAATTTCTTCAAACATTTTTTTGAGAGGATTAATATTGAACAGCATAGTGAATTGCTCTAAGAGAAAACAAAAATTTTAAGTTCATTAGAACACATTCATTCTGTGTCAGAAACCTATGCTGTGTCAACTATTTAATCACAATCCAAATTTAGAGCTGAATCCAGCTTGAATGTTGTGTCCATACTTGCCCCAACCGTTCAGGGTTCAACCTCTGCGGTCGTATTAAGCTACGCCCTGCGAAGCATCTGGTTAAAGCTGTATCATAAGAGTTTCCCAATCACCTAGCTGCCCTCCAGAGAAAATCGGAGATTCTTTAGTCGGAACAGGAAGTGAAAAACTAACAATATAAAAAGTCTGTTAAACATTCGACTGTTGTTTTATCCAGTCTTTGTGAAGTTGTGATACTTCAGATATTCCTTTATTCTACACGGTAGTCGTAGGAAGTCTATTTTTGTAGATTTGACGTGATTCCTTACGACCATTCGAGAGAGATGTTGGAGACGAGCAACTTTTGGAGGAGTCTGATAAAATCTGATCGTTCCGTCTTTATCCCTGTGAAGAAAAAAATATATGGTTGAGAGACAATTCTCATAAAATAATTCTATCAATAGTATTTAGGTATATATGTGATATAATGTATGCTGTTTGATTCTTATCATTTAAACAAGCCAGTCTTTTGTAGATGATAACAGAGCTTGTGTTGTAGTATGTTTGTCAGTATGTCCAATCAAAATAAAGTTTTACTATAAGGGCTATTCCAGAAAAAAATGTATGGGGGGGTTGGAAGGCACATTATATTAATAATACATGGGTGATGGGTATCAGAGCAACTTTTCACACTATAATGCACTATAAGTCTCAATTACAATTGTCTGGGTGGCGGGTGCTGACAAAAAGTGCCTTCCAACCCCCATACATTTTTTTCTGGAATAGCCCTAACTTTATTTTATAATACAAGTTTTAAAGGGCTGAAGAAATAAAAGTAGCGGCCTAAAGGTGTCTGTATGGTTTATCTGGAACATTTAGTAATATGTCTTAAAGATTTTGAATCTTAAAATAACTTCAGGAAAATTAAGCTTCAAATGCAATTAATTTAGTTTTTTTGTTGTTTTTTTTTCAATTCCATTACTTTTGACAATTGATGATCTGTCCACTAAAGCTCACTTCCATCAATCATCTCAAAACAAAAGACTGTAATTTGTTTAAATAAGAAAATGAAAATGAATAAGATTCAACATAAAATTCAAGCGGTGGCAGTGTTACATTTAGGTTCAGTCTAAGAGTTAAATTATTTTTAGATGAATAACTTTGTCAAAACCTTCTTTTTTTTCATACCTTACATTAAGGTACAGTATAAGTATTTTAGACATTGTTTACTTTATCAATCTATTAATATTGAACAAAACCTAGCATCTACAGAAAAATTTGGAAAATATTCTTTTGATTTTGCCATATTTTCCCAATAAATGCCCTTTAGGATTTTGGTTCATAATTAACATGTTTTGGAGTTGAGTGTAGCCTCCATTTGGCTTAACTAGTATACATTATTAATTAAGGGCCAATTGAAGCTGGTGCAGGATTTTTTAGCTGGGGTGAAGGCACATTGCTGTCTGTTTGACATAATTATTTTAACATTCTCAATTCTATTTTTATTATTTTTTTGGCAGTTAATATGAGGGGTAAAATTTGGGATTGAAGTTAATAAGATATTCTTCAATTTCTCAAATCCTCAAGTTGCTCATTCTTTATTTTTATGTTGTGTTTTTTGTTGTTGTTTGACTTGTCTTTTTTTGTCTTTTCTTGGCATTGTCAGTTTATTTTCAAATTATTTGTTTGAATTTGAATATTTCAATCCATTCATAATAGAAGAAAGATCCAGAATATTTTACTTGTATGCTCAATAAATATTTCATTTTACATTTCTAACTTACAGTGGTAAAAACTGCAGAGTAAAATGACAGGTTGCAAGATAAAATGTATGGTTGGAGTTAACTCTCAAATATAAATACAATATTACTATTCATAATGGATATCAAATGATGACATAGATAAATCTAACTGTATGTTTGGAGTAAGGGGCCATCCGCTATTGTCAACCATATTCAAATTATACAAAACATACACTTTTTCAGACCCCCACCCTCCCTCAAAAAATGTACATCAACTATTTTTAGATTTCAAGACAAGAATCAATCATTCTTAATAAAAAGAAGATCCTGTCTATTACAGTTTAGTTTAATATAGAAATTTGCATTGAAAATAAACTGAAACATGTTTGACTGTTTTATTTGATGACATTAGGCTGAAATTAAAAAAAAACCGTAATGTTGATGTTTTAACCCCCTCCCCCCAAGTGTACGTTTCATACACTTTGGAAAATGGTTGACAATTATGGTTGACCCCTTAACTCCCTTTATAAATATAAATACAATAATACAATGGACATCAAATGATGTTTACACCAACCTGAACCTTTGTGATGATGCTGAGAGAAAGGTTTACTTTCTTCCAGCTTTCCTCACTCTCTGACATTCTACTGGGGCTTTCTGCAGAACAAACAATTAGTATAACACATGACCTTTGACCTTCAGGTCTAAAGGAAGTAGAATAGCTTTAATTTAAGAGGCAATTTATCATTTAAATGTGAACAAAATTACACAATATCTTAAGCTTATTGAAATATAAATAGGGGTCTTTTATCTCTCACCTAATTAAGATTGACCACTTCCCCTCTATTCAAGACGGTACTAATGCCCTTTACTGTCAGACGTCAAACAGTCATTTCGGGCTACCATTATCAACAAATTGGTTAAAAATTGACTGAGATTCATTAAAACAACCTTATTGGGATTCGTCAGAGGTCTTTAATAATTTTCGTTACTGTTATTCTTAAAAAAAATAATAATGTGATTCGCCAAGTTTGTTGATTTTTTTTCTAAAAGAAAGTGTTCATTTATCTTCATGCACCAAAAACTACAATGAGCATCATTTGGCAAGAACTTTTACCGTTATTAGTCATGAAAGTACCCCCATTACAACCCTCATTCAATGATACATATTCTTACAGAATGCTTTAATACTGATGATAGATGTATAAATGATGGCTTTCATGGCTGTCAAAGGTTTTTTTTGATAATCTTACATTTTTTTTTGATAATCTGAATAGAAGTTAAAAAATCAATAGTTCAATTCAAAATAATATATTCATATGTTTATTTCTTTCTTCTTTGTAGAATTCAGTTTTTCAACAGCAAAAAAACCCAAATTTTTTAAAAATTATATACATTGCTAGACATGCTAGAGATAAGCATAAATAATGTGTAATCTGGATTTCATTTAATATGTGAAAGTTGATGTTGAATACAAAATGTTGACCAATAACAAACCAGATATTTCAGCAGTAAACTTTTAGATTAAAAAAAGAAAAAAGCTTTCCTGGTAAAATTTCATTAGTTTCCATGGCAATTTGTGATACTTTCATTGAAGCAAATTTAATGTTATTTCTAAAGATAAATTGAATTCTACAGAGAAATAGCATCTTCATATTCATTTCTTAACTGTTAAGAAAAAAAAATTAATTAAAAAATGTCTTCTGATTAAAATACAAATATATATAATTCCAAAACCAGTAAATATGAAAACTTAAACATAGACCTACCCGACTGAGATTCGTTGACCTTTTGGTGAGAATGTGCAGTAAAGAGCATTGGCTTGCTCAACAACGTATGATGGGTCGTTGTCATCTTCTTCTAAGTCCCAACATCTCACATACCTAAAACATTTACACAGATAATCATTATTATTCTTTTATGTTCCAACATCGCATCTATCTAAATCACTTAGGTCTATTCTTCTAACTTAAAATAATTGATATTCTTTCCAAGAAAATGGGACCACAAATTTCGCTAAGAACTTAAAATTCAAAGTCTGCTTCTACCAACAAATAGCAGTTCATCAATTGCTTACACCCACTTCATATGAACTTTGGATAGTTGGCATTCATTTCTCATCTCTTTATTCTTATAATCATTGGCATTTTTCACAGAGACAAAAATTAAGTTTTATAAGATTCGTTGACCTTTATATTCTGTGTGTTTTTGAAAGCCAATTATTCCAACTCTGCGTAAAACTTTCAGTTCTATATATTAAAAACAAATACCCATCTTTGTTTGTAGTATTTTTTAACAATGAATTTTTTCTTATTACCCCTTTAAAAGTGTCCTGTACCAAGTCAGGAAGATGGCCATTCTTATATTATTGTTTGTTTCTGTGTGTGTTGCATTTTAACGTTAGTCGTTTGTGTTTTCTCTTATTTTTGAGATATTGAGATAAGATGTGGCACAGTATTTGTCTATCCCAAATTCGTGTATTTGGTTTTTATGTCATATTTGTTATTCTCCTGATGTTTTGTCTGATGCTTGGTCTGTTTCTGTGTGTGTTGCGTTTCGGTGTTGTGTCGTTGTTCTCCTCTTATATTTAATGCGTTTCCCTCGGTTTTGGTTTGTTGCCCCGATTTTGTTTTTTGTCCATGGATTTATGAGTTTTGAACAGCGGTATACTACTGTTGCCTTTATATATCCCATATCCCCTTTTGTCGAAATAATACAATATTGTTGATTCATTATTTTCAGTGGAACCAATTTTCGTCGATTGAGGAAAACTTGCATTTTTGTAGATTTGACAAAGTCTGCATATATTCCTTTAGAAAATTTGTAATTCATTAAACATTTAAATTCATGGTTCCTCTGTACCTACAGATTTGGTATCCAATATTAATATTAATGAATCCACAATATATAAATGTCTTACCCATCATCATTAATGGTAAGAACCATCTGACCGTGTGGATGAAATGAGATTCCTCGAATATAAAATTCATTCGCTCCAGCTGCAAATATTGGTCTTGGAGGGGGATACATGTGGCTGTAATTAAAAATATAAATCTTTCAGTAATAAAATACAGTAAACCATTGTGAGAAGAACTGTGGTCTGTTTTAACAATTTTATGAAAATATTCAGGGGTCACCTTCATCATTTATTTTCAGTAGAAATCAATAGATATTTTCAAGTAGCTGCAAAGAGTATTATTTTGAGATCTTTTCATTAAAATTTTCAAAAATATTGTTGCTAGAGGATACATTTTTTCTATTTGCAAGATAATGGCATCCTACTTAATTAATATTACATTTATACATTGTATATTAAATGTATCAAACTATGGAATTTCAAAATAACTCATTCATTTAATTTTTTTTATGAAGAAAGCCTACCAAAGTTCTTGAAGTGACTGTCCAGTATATACATCCCATAATATAACTCTGGTATCAAAAGATGCAGTAGCTAATAAGGCGCCATCTGGTGAGAAACAACATCCAATCACATCATGGTAATGTCCATGTAAATGAGACGGAGAATAATTATTCAACAAATCCCATAGTATCACCTGAAAAATATCAAAACATGGCAAAATGAACTGACTGCTTTTTAAAATAAGTTATGACTGAATTTTAGATAAATTAAAAAGAAAAACAGGTAAATATAGCATTTAGACAAACAATAATCAAAATATTATAATTATCATTAATTGTTTGGTTCAACACTTTTTTAGAACATTTCTATTTTAAGTTGGTGAACTATAGCTGTTAATTTCTGCCTCTTTTGGTCTCTTGTGGAGAGATGTCTCATTTGCAATCATACCACATCTTCTTTTTTTCATATCACAAGGTAAATTCTAAACACAGAAATAACAAAAATTAAGGAAAAAACATTATACTGTCTGCTTCAAAACAACAAACAATATATTCTGTATCTGATTTAATTAATAGTTATGTGCAATTTTGAAATTTACAATTTGAAATCCTGAGATCAGTTTCTGTTATAATGACAACTTTATAAACCAAATGAGCTAAAACTTGACATTGAGCATTCATTATTTGTGCTAATATTTATGATTTATCTCCCCTGAAACTTGTCTATTTTGAGTGACTGACATATAACTTACAGTTTTTCCACTGCCAACGCTAGCAATCATATCACATTTGGGTGACCATTTAGTGTCGTACACCCATTTAGTATTGCCTCGCAGTGATTTATACATATTTCCGTCGTCGTTAAGGTCCCAAAATTTAATAGTTCCATCTCTGGAGCCTGACAAGAGGATCAGACTTCCATCTGGAGCAAAGTTTAAACTTTTAACAATGTCTTTGTGGTCTTTTAACATGAGGAGTAGCTTCCCTGCAATGATAAAGATTACAGTTTACATTACAGAAGAGGTTAAAAATCTTAATCTTATACACACAAGATGACATTAAACTTTGTGATCATAAAAATGGCAATAAACAGTAAATACAGGATTTGGAATCACTGTTATTAGTGATAATAACAGCAGGATTTAAACAACACACAGATGATTTTTCTGACAATTTTTAACATTCACAATTGATTTACATATAAAATATATACAGGTTTCCTGTAAAATACACAAGTCTATTACCTGTATTACAGTCCCAAACTTTAATGTTACCATTCTGATGACCAGTGGCTAGTAGCAGACCCTCGTCTACTTTCAAATGTTTCCATGTCAAAGTATTATCTCCCTTAGTAGAACCAGATCCAAAGGCAACCGACCAAACAACTTCAACGCCATCTAAAATTCTGGTTGGTCTCTGTTCATTCTGTTGTTGTAAATTCCCATCTAAATGTAACGTTACATTCTCTGCGTCTTCATATGATAAAACCTCCTCATTTAACACTCTGTGTGTGGAAATAAAATAAAATTATATAAAATCAATTATCGAATAATGTTTTATCAATTAGAGGAATACATTGTACCTATAAACTTTATGGTAAAAGAGAAGGAGTATGGTCTCAATAGTCTTGTTAAACCCTGGCCATAGAGCCAGTCCTGAAATAGTATCATTATAATCATTGATAATTGGTTGCTTACTGTCATACTTGATTTTTTCTGTATTTTGAGATTTTGAGTTGCAAGCAGTTCTTTGATAGATTTTGTCTAATTTATTCACTCATGACAATCTAGAGCTAACATATTGTACATGCACCTAATTATATAAACATTGTTGACGTTTGTATTTTGACCTCTAAAGGTTTTTTGGTTGTTTAGATCCGCAAAGAGATATTTACATAAAGGAAGTGCAAATAGAGTGTATCTTTTTGCTTGCAAGATATTAAACTATTCTGATTTTCTTTCTTATATTGATATTTTAAATCAACAGCTGTATGTAACATGTGCAAGTCATAAGTTTTTTATTTTGAGTTTTTTGTTGAGATAATCATAATCATTAATGTATGTGTCTCACTGAAACATAATATCAAAATGACGAGATGTGGTATTGACATAAAATTGACATGATAATGGGAATGTGTCAAAGAAACAACAATCAAACCAAAGAGCAGACAATAAAAGGCCATCAGTGATCACTGGGTCTTCCATGCCGCGAGAGAAACTTCTGCACCCAGAGGCGTGCTTAGCTGGCCCTAAACAAAAATGTATACTAGTTCTGTGATAATGGACGTCATACAACTATTTATCAGAGAACAAAATCTTGGATGTAAACAACTAAAGCTAGGTCATCATAGCTGATTTTTCATGTTTCCTTTGAACTACACATACATGTATATAATATTAATCACTCACATTTTGTTTTCTCTGTTATCCCAGGGTACCAGTTCAACCTTTCCTCCACCACATGGCCAAGCAAAATAAGTATTATCTGGTGACCAGGCACAAGTCTTGGCACCTGACGGGACCTGGTAGTTCTCTGGGTTATAGGTAATGTAAGGGGGTGTAACTGTACATCGGTCTGCTTGAGACGTTCTAAAAATAAACATAAAGTTCTGTGGGTTATAGGTAATGTAAGGGGGTGTAACTGTACATCAGTCTGCTTGAGACGTTCTAAAAATAAACATAAAGTTCTATGGGTTATAGGTAATGTAAGGGGGTGTAACTGTACATCAGTCTGCTTGAGACGTTCTAAAAATAAACATAAAGTTCTATGGGTTATAGGTAATGTAAGGGTTGTAACTGTACATCTGTCTGCTTGAGACGTTCTAAAAATAAACATAAAGTTCTATGGGTTATAGGTAATGTAAGGGGGTGTAACTGTACATCAGTCTGCTTAAGACGTTCTAAAAATAAACATAAAGTTCTATGGGTTATAGGTAATGTAAGGGGGTTTAACTGTACATCAGTCTGCTTGAGACGTTCTAAAAATAAACATAAAGTTCTATGGGTTATAGGTAATGTAAGGGGGTGTAACTGTACATCTGTCTGCTTGAGACGTTCTAAAAATAAACATAAAGTTCTGTGGGTTATAGGTAATGTAAGGGGATGTAACTGTACATCAGTCTGCTTGAGACTTTCTAAAAATAAAAATAAAGTTCTGTGGGTTATAGGTAATGTAAGGGGGTGTAACTGTACATCTGTCTGCTTGAGACTTTCTAAAAATAAAAATAAAGTTCTGTGGGTTATAGGTAATGTAAGGGGGTGTAACTGTACATCGGTCTGCTTGAGACGTTCTAAAAATAAAAATAAAGTTCTGTGGGTTATAGGTAATCATGGTAATGTAAGGGGGTGTAACTGTACATCGGTCTGCTTGAGACTTTCTAAAAATAAAAATAAAGTTCTGTGGGTTATAGGTAATCATGGTAATGTAAGGGGGTGTAACTGTACATCGGTCTGCTTGAGACTTTCTAAAAAATAAAATAAAGTTCTGTGGGTTATAGGTAATCATGGTAATGTAAGGGGTGTAACTGTACATCGGTCTGCTTGAGACTTTCTAAAAATAAAAATAAAGTTCTGTGGGTTATAGGTAATCATGGTAATGTAAGGGGGTGTAACTGTACATCGGTCTGCTTGAGACTTTCTAAAAATAAACATAAAGTTCTATGGGTTATAGGTAATGTAAGGGGTGTAACTGTACATCAGTCTGCTTGAGACGTTCTAAAAATAAACATAAAGTTCTATGGGTTATAGGTAATGTAAGGGGGTGTAACTGTACATCAGTCTGCTTGAGACGTTCTAAAAATAAACATAAAGTTCTATGGGTTATAGGTAATGTAAGGGGGTGTAACTGTACATCGGTCTGCTTGAGACGTTCTAAAAATAAACATAAAGTTCTATGGGTTATAGGTAATGTAAGGGGATGTAACTGTACATCTGTCTGCTTGAGACTTTCTAAAAATAAAAATAAAGTTCTGTGGGTTATAGGTAATCATGGTAATGTAAGGGGGTGTAACTGTACATCGGTCTGCTTGAGACTTTCTAAAAATAAAAATAAAGTTCTGTGGGTTATAGGTAATGTAAGGGGGTGTAACTGTACATCTGTCTGCTTGAGACTTTCTAAAAATAAAAATAAAGTTCTGTGGGTTATAGGTAATGTAAGGGGGTGTAACTGTACATCTGTCTGCTTGAGACTTTCTAAAAATAAAAATAAAGTTCTGTGGGTTATAGGTAATGTAAGGGGATGTAACTGTACATCTGTCTGCTTGAGACTTTCTAAAAATAAAAATAAAGTTCTGTGGGTTATAGGTAATCATGGTAATGTAAGGGGGTGTAACTGTACATCTGTCTGCTTGAGACTTTCTAAAAATAAAAATAAAGTTCTGTGGGTTATAGGTAATGTAAGGGGGTGTAACTGTACATCGGTCTGCTTGAGACGTTCTAAAAATAAAAATAAAGTTCTGTGGGTTATAGGTAATCATGGTAATGTAAGGGGGTGTAACTGTACATCGGTCTGCTTGAGACTTTCTAAAAATAAAAATAAAGTTCTGTGGGTTATAGGTAATCATGGTAATGTAAGGGGGTGTAACTGTACATCGGTCTGCTTGAGACTTTCTAAAAATAAAAATAAAGTTCTGTGGGTTATAGGTAATCATGGTAATGTAAGGGGGTGTAACTGTACATCAGTCTGCTTGAGACTTTCTAAAAATAAAAATAAAGTTCTGTGGGTTATAGGTAATCATGGTAATGTAAGGGGTGTAACTGTACATCGGTCTGCTTGAGACTTTCTAAAAATAAACATAAAGTTCTATGGGTTATAGGTAATGTAAGGGGTGTAACTGTACATCAGTCTGCTTGAGACGTTCTAAAAATAAACATAAAGTTCTATGGGTTATAGGTAATGTAAGGGGGTGTAACTGTACATCAGTCTGCTTGAGACGTTCTAAAAATAAACATAAAGTTCTATGGGTTATAGGTAATGTAAGGGGGTGTAACTGTACATCGGTCTGCTTGAGACGTTCTAAAAATAAACATAAAGTTCTATGGGTTATAGGTAATGTAAGGGGATGTAACTGTACATCTGTCTGCTTGAGACTTCTAAAAATAAAAATAAAGTTCTGTGGGTTATAGGTAATCATGGTAATGTAAGGGGGTGTAACTGTACATCGGTCTGCTTGAGACTTTCTAAAAATAAAAATAAAGTTCTGTGGGTTATAGGTAATGTAAGGGGGTGTAACTGTACATCTGTCTGCTTGAGACTTTCTAAAAATAAAAATAAAGTTCTGTGGGTTATAGGTAATGTAAGGGGTGTAACTGTACATCTGTCTGCTTGAGACTTTCTAAAAATAAAAATAAAGTTCTGTGGGTTATAGGTAATGTAAGGGGATGTAACTGTACATCTGTCTGCTTGAGACTTTCTAAAAATAAAAATAAAGTTCTGTGGGTTATAGGTAATGTAAGGGGATGTAACTGTACATCAGTCTGCTTGAGACGTTCTAAAAATAAACATAAAGTTCTGTGGGTTATAGGTAATGTAAGGGGGTGTAACTGTACATCAGTCTGCTTGAGACGTTCTAAAAATAAACATAAAGTTCTATGGGTTATAGGTAATGTAAGGGGATGTAACTGTACATCAGTCTGCTTGAGATGTTCTAAAAATAAACATAAAGTTCTATGGTTTATAGGTAATGTAAGGGGGTGTCACTGTACATCAGTCTGCTTGAGACGTTCTAAAAATAAACATAAAGTTCTATGGGTTATAGGTAATGTAAGGGGGTGTAACTGTACATCAGTCTGCTTGAGACGTTCTAAAAATAAACATAAAGTTCTGTGGGTTATAGGTAATGTAAGGGGGTGTAACTGTACATCAGTCTGCTTGAGACGTTCTAAAAATAAACATAAAGTTCTGTGGGTTATAGGTAATGTAAGGGGATGTAACTGTACATCAGTCTGCTTGAGATGTTCTAAAAATAAACATAAAGTTCTGTGGGTTATAGGTAATGTAAGGGGGTGTAACTGTACATCAGTCTGCTTGAGACGTTCTAAAAATAAACATAAAGTTCTGTGGGTTATAGGTAATGAAAGGGGGTGTAACTGTACATCGGTCTGCTTGAGACGTTCTAAAAATAAACATAAAGTTCTGTGGGTTATAGGTAATGAAAGGGGTGTAACTGTACATCAGTCTGCTTGAGACGTTCTAAAAATAAAAATAAAGTTCTGTGGGTTATAGGTAATGTAAGGGGATGTAACTGTACATCAGTCTGCTTGAGATGTTCTAAAAATAAACATAAAGTTCTGTGGGTTATAGGTAATGTAAGGGGTGTAACTGTACATCAGTCTGCTTGAGACGTTCTAAAAATAAACATAAAGTTCTGTGGGTTATAGGTAATGAAAGGGGGTGTAACTGTACATCGGTCTGCTTGAGACGTTCTAAAAATAAACATAAAGTTCTGTGGGTTATAGGTAATGTAAGGGGTGTAACTGTACATCAGTCTGCTTGAGACGTTCTAAAAATAAACATAAAGTTCTATGGGTTATAGGTAATGTAAGGGGGTGTAACTGTACATCTGTCTGCTTGAGACGTTCTAAAAATAAAAATAAAGTTCTATGGGTTATAGGTAATGTAAGGGGGTGTAACTGTACATCAGTCTGCTTGAGACGTTCTAAAAATAAACATAAAGTTCTATGGGTTATAGGTAATGTAAGGGGGTGTAACTGTACATCTGTCTGCTTGAGACGTTCTAAAAATAAAAATAAAGTTCTATGGGTTATAGGTAATGTAAGGGGGTGTAACTGTACATCTGTCTGCTTGAGACTTTCTAAAAATAAAAATAAAGTTCTATGGGTTATAGGTAATGTAAGGGGGTGTAACTGTACATCAGTCTGCTTGAGATGTTCTAAAAATAAAAATAAACATGATTAATTTGTCTGCCTTATGTCCTCTGTATTCTACTTGAAACAAGCATTATTTTTTT
The DNA here is from genome assembly GCA_019925275.1 of Mytilus edulis. Taxonomy (NCBI): domain Eukaryota; kingdom Metazoa; phylum Mollusca; class Bivalvia; order Mytilida; family Mytilidae; genus Mytilus; species Mytilus edulis. The sequence continues at coordinate 8,051,884 of CM034360.1, read as the reverse complement.
TAATGTGGAATAACTTTGAATTCTGGAAAATTGATAAGAAAAGTATGATGAAAACTTAATAGGGTTGCATGCGCACATGGCTCTTAGTTCATACTGAAATATCAGTGAAAGTAAAATTAACCTCTAAGCAGTGTATGCATGCTTAACTCTGTTTAAGGTTTAGTTTTCTCCATTCATTCTTTTCTATCAATTTTCAGAATTGAAATTTATCCAGATTTTAATAATTCCTTGTTTTGAAACGTTCCAAAAATTAAAAAAAAAACCAGCATGAACATGTGATTCAAATGTACAAAAAAGCAGTTCTATAATATAAGTTAGTTTGTAGTTCACACTGTACTATGAATATTTCTGTTATTTAATTGACTTTGTATCAATACAAGTATATAAGGTCACACTGATCACAAAACTGATAAGCCAAGGACAGGAAATCACTTGTGGTCCAGTCATTAAACAAATAGAACTTTGAACTCAATTGTTTTCCATTTGAGTTGGTGTTAACATCAGGTAAGTCAAATAATATATGTTCCATGTTCTGTAAACAATGTAAATGTCTGTGTATTAAACATGTGTATAACACTAAAATTGTTACATACAAAAGAGAAACTGGTACTCTTTCCTAATATACACCCAAAACTTAAATCCCTCTACCTCCATGATCACCAAAATCGTTATTGCTCACAATTTATTGATAACATAACAATTCCCCCATAAAATAAACACTTCCAAATTCAATAACCACTCTAAAATCTAATCCCTCACATGCACACCAATATCTCCATTCCTCCTCCACACTACACACCAAAACTAAAGCCTCCACCTCATTGCACATTAAAATTTATAACCTCCTCCCCATAAAAAACTTAAACTCTGTCCCCTTATACCCATTTTAAACCTTAAACCTCCACCTCACTTCATGCACTTGCACATCAAAAACTTAAACCTCCAACTCACTTGCACATCAAAAACTTAAACCCTCCACCTCAACTGCACATTAAAATCTTATACCCTCCAACTCACTTCATAACGCAAAAACTTAAACCTCGTCCTCCTTTATAACCCATATTAAAAACTTAAAACCCTCCACCTCACATTAACTGCACCTTCACATTGAAAAACTTAAACCCTCCAACTTCACTTGCACATCAAAATCTTATTACTCTCCTCCCTACATACACCCAAAAAAATAAAACTCTGTCCTCCTACTCACTTGCACATCAAAAAATTAAAGCCTCCTCACTACATATACACCCAAAAAATATCCCTACTGTTTTTCCCTAAATTATGGCTGTTTCTAGAATAATTTTAACATTTTTAATATAATAATATGCACATGTATCATGTTGTAACAATATATATACATGTATGTTAACTGCAAAGCATAGGGGCAAATTAACACTGTAAACTTTCTGATGCAATATCAGACACAATGCAGTTTATGATAACGTGTATGTAAGTACAAGATTTAAATAAACAAAACAAAGTATTTACACACAATGAAACATACACACACACAATACTCAATAAGATATTTACCTCCTGTATCTCCTTTGAGAAAACTTGTCCTGGTCATTTTTTAAATTTCTTCAACAAGTAAATATGACTCTTTACATGTAACTTTTTATAAACAATAACAACCTAATTCAGATAAAACACATATGACCTTGACACTGATCAGACAGTACCCACATGACATCTTTGACATTTAAGTACTAAGATAATACCAGTTTTATCAATGAAGTAGGATTAGTTTTTATCAATGAACAATCCTCTACGGTTTTCTTGTTAGTAAACATACATAACCAAGTCATGACAGATGTCCATCCCATCACATAAAAATTAGATTTATATTTTTCGATATAAAAAAAGATGTAGTATGATTGCCATTGAGACAACTCTCCACAAGAGACCAAAATGACACAGAAATTTACAAGTTATAATACACAGTATGCCTTCAACAATGAGCAAAGCATACCACATTATGAGTCAGCTATAAAAGGCACCGATATGACAATGTACATGATGTAAAACAATTCAAAGAAATAACAGGTTGGCTTAACGCATGATTACGCCTGTTGTCTTTAAAACAGATACATGTGTATAGTTAATTTCCAAAAATCGAAGAAATCCCTTGATTTTAATCGCATAATAATTCTAAAATCGAAAATTATAATCTGAAATTTATACAAATTGAAAGGACTTCACATACAATTGATATAAACAATCACAAGTTTTATGGCAAGGTGAAAGCCTTAATGAGTTATTGTCCGAAGTGTTAAAAATCCCCCTTTTTATGAATAAAGCCCCATAAATCCAAAACTTAAAATCTTAATTTATAAAAATTGAAAGGAGCTTACATCAATAGATATAAAGAATTCACCAAAGTTTCATGGAAATTGGTGAAAGTGTTTTTGAGTTATTGTCCAAAGTGTTGAAAATCCCCCCCTTTTTATGAATAAAGCCCCATAAATCCAAAACTTAAAATCTGAAATTAAAAAAAAAAAACGAAAGGGAGCTTACGTCAATAGATATAAACAATTCACTTAAGTTTCATGGAAATTGGTGAAAGCTTTTTTCAGTAATTGTCCAAAGTGTGGATGACGGACGGACAACAGACGGACTACGGTATACCATAATACGTCCCATCTAAAAGATGGGCATATTAAAACTAACAATGTTTCTAAGAAGTTTGATGGTAGTGATTGAATGTCTGTAGAAATAGACACTACATGTAGGGTACATGTATAGATTTGCCAGCACAAAGATCAAGAAAATGATATATACAATTCTGCATAATTATTCTAAGTCTAAAAATATATCTAGATATAGGAAGATGTGGTATGAGTGCCAATGAGACAACTCTCCATCCAAGTAACAATTTATAATAGTAAACAATTATAGGTCAAGGTACAGCCTTCAACACAGAGCTTTGGCTAACAACCAACAGCAACTATAAAAGGGTCCTAATATATATATTAAAGAACAATAAAACAATACTCGAAACTGATTGGAAATATACACTTGTGACATTTGTCGATGATTTTTTGTAAAAGATATAGTTTATGGGAAAATTTCAAAATAGTACAATAGACTTCTTCTTGTTCAAAAGTCCCGATATATAGTTACTATCTGTTAAATTCAATATTTTCGATTCTGGCTCAACACAATATTCATCCATTCTATAATGCAGTCTTGGTAAAATCAAATAAAATTAACAATTTGGAACCACGTTTACGAACATGTAATAAATCTATGCATATATAATAGACCCTTATTATCTAATCAAATTATGCTCTAGGACAATCCGTCAGGTCTATCTTTCTTGAGAGCATAAATTAAAATGCAATGGTAGGATATGCATCATGTATAATGACGAAGGCTTAATTAGAGTTGTACAAAGGTTATCTGATCCCAAATCCCGCGCTTAAAATATAATCAGAGATCAGAAATTAAAGAAATGCATATCCCGAAATCAACGAACGAAAAATATATTCCCGATCCAGTAAGATCATCACCAAATCCGAAGCTTAAAACACACTGACCCAGAAGTCTTGAAAATGCTTGCTACTTTTAAGTCCTACTTATTTTTCCAATTTTGCAAATCATATTTCATTTTAATAAAAATTTTATGCCAATTATGACAAATAATGCATTTCTCGTACGAGTCTGTCGTCCTCCTCATATGTCACCTTTAGTTAAAGTTTTTGTTGAGAAGTAGTTTTTGATGAGTTAAGCATGTTTTACTTATTTTAATATATAAGCAAAGTGTATTGACCTTAAGTGTAAACTTTTTAAGGAAACTGTTAGACAAATAGGCCGACTTTCTATACTTTATGCTAACATAGTCTCTATAAATTAAAGTAGTATATAATCGTAGTTAACATGTCGATAAACGCGAAATATAATGTCTTCTCAAAGGAGGTACAATAGTTGTGGTTCTTGCGATCTTAACACCGTGATATGAAACGCGAAAAATAATTGTATTCTCTAAGGAGGTATAATTTTTGTGATTATTGCGATCTAAACACCGTGATATGAAACGCGAAAAATAATTGTCCTCTCTAAGGAGGTATAATATTTGTGATTATTGCGATCTTAACACCATGATATGGAGAACGCTCTGAATGATTTTTTTTCTCTCCATTTTTGTTATCCATCATACGATTGGTTGTACTTGTGTAAAATATTTTACTTATTTTGATATATATTATATAACTGGTATGACCCCTTAAATAGTAAACATTTCAAAGAAAACAGTGAAGGAATACAGAGAGTCTCTATATATATTTAAAAATCATAATCGTAGTTTACATATAGATAAACGCGAAAAATAATTATTGTCCTCTATAAGGAGGTACAATAGTTGTGGTTCATGCGATCTAAGCCCAATGCTATGGAGAACGCTCTGATTGGCTTATTAATTTTTCATATTTAGTTATCTATCATACAATTGGTTGTATTTGTGCATCTTTTAAAACCGGAAATCTGATCTATGACTAAAAGTTAGTCCGATGACGGAATCATATCCGGACTCCTTTTTTTGTCGTTTTTCTCCCAAAATAACCCAATCTGAATAATCATAAGAATGGATGACAAATGCGACTATGCATGTTACCTATAGGACACAGAGGAATGATGATTGATTTATTGTGGAAGGAAGAGAAGCGACACCAAAAATGTGGTATTCTCGTTTAATAGTATAGAAGTCAAATATCATATTTATTTTCCTTATGACATGTATGATAACTGATTATGAAAATATACCTTACTACATCCCTTCCTGTCTATGAATGTTGGCCAACTGACAATCCGATTACTCCAGGTCTTTACACTGAGTAAGTTTGAAAATAGTAAGTAGACTGATCGATATCTTTGTTTTATTTGACAATCATAGGTTAAGTTACTGGTACATGTACATATACATGATATAAGTTAGTTTGACAATACTAGGTTAACTTACTTATATCATCAGAATCTATACACAGGAACCCAGAAGGTCTAATTACTGATACATGTACATATACATGATATACGTTAGTTTGACAATACTATGTAAACTTACTAATATCATCAGAATCTATACACTGGAACCCAGAAGGTCTTGGTAAACTTACTAATATCATCAGAATCTATACACTGGAACCCAGAAGGTCTTGGTAAACTTACTAATATCATCAGAATCTATACACTGGAACCCAGCAGGTCTTGGTAAACTTACTAATATCATCAGAATCTATACAGTGGAACCCAGAAGGTCTTGGTTAACTTATTAATATCATCAGAATCTATACACTGGAACCCAGAAGGTCTTGGTTAACTTACTAATATCATCAGAATCTATACAGTGGAACCCAGAATGTCTTAGTAAACTTACTAATATCATCAGAATCTATACACTGGAACCCAGAAGGTCTTCGTAAACTTACTAATATCATCAGAATCTATACAGTGGAACCCAGAAGGTCTTGGTAAACTTACTAATATCATCAGAATCTATACAGTGGAACCCAGAAGGTCTTGGTAAACTTACTAATATCATCAGAATCTATACACTGGAACCCAGAAGGTCTTGAAGAGGTGGTTCTCATTTATTAGGCTCTACTGTTTTATCCAATGATCTGAAATATTACAATGTTCAAATTTGTAAAAAAAAAAGTACATATTAAATATCATGAAAAAAATGCATCTTACAATCATGACAATGTACATGATGTATATTACAACAACAAATGGAAGTTTTTAACGACCTTGACTGGCTATACAGCCCTTGCACAGTCTGCCCTTATTGTATATATATTACTTAGAACAGTCTGCACCTTTAGTCACTAGTTTTTTGCCTCAGAATAGTAAAATTTTATTAAGACTAGTAAGTATTTGCAAAATTTTGTATAGACACATAATAAAGATGTCGAAATATTGGTCTTCGAAACTTGTAGTTTTTGCTGTAGACTGTTACAAAAGCCACAAATGTTTTAAAGCTTTGAATGGCATGAATAGTCAAAATATATAATGTATACATGTATACAAGTTGGGAATACTATCTTTAGTCTGTCACTATCATGAACATGATGAATGATGATTATTAAACTGTTGCTATTTTAAATCTTATATATATACCGTCTTTTGGTATGTATAAAGCGCACATTTATACCCTAGGTCATGTTTCTTGTAAGAGGGGTGCGTGTTATACATGACTACAAACAATTTCTTAGGTTTTTTTTTCAGGTCCAAACTCCGACAAAGAAATTTACAAGTGAAGTGAAGAGTACGGAATATTTTTGCTAAAACCTCCATTGTGTTTATGTTTTACATGTTATAATTGTAATATGTATCGTATTGTTCTTGATTTGTCATGTTTTATTCAAATAAAATACATTTTATATCTTTGTTGTTACGTTTATTGTGTAAAGTTGTCCATCTGTTTTGCAATCCGGAAATTTGCCAAGTCTTAATAAAGACACAATAAAGCTTTTGCTGTCGATTAAATTAGCCTCTGTGTTCCTTGTTGTCATAACTTACTGTTTTTGTATGTGTTCATCATAGAGAGTTGAAGAAAAGTGTATAAAAATTGAATAAACCACGCTCGTTTTGAAAAGATAAACCGCCATTTTTTCTAATGTATTGATCAGGTGATCACAAGTCATGTGGGTCAGTCATGTGACTTAATATTGTAAAGTGACGATTTACTCTATGAAAAATTTATTAGGAAAAATACGTTTTTACTTTGTAACTTTTCAACTTTTAAACAACTGTTTAAAACCATTCAAGAAATTATGATTGAAAACATGATAATCCCATAATTGTAACCTGAACGAATTTAATTAGGAACAAGGTCAACCTGTCACTGATTTGTTTTGACATCGATTAGACCCGTTGATTGAGGTGTGATAATCCAGATTAACAGCTGGAATCATCAAACAAAAAAATAAAAACAATGAGATTTTAACAATTTATAACAGCACTAATGACATTAATTATAATTATTAGACTGATTCGTAATTATTTTATTGTTTGAATCAGAACAATAATTTGGACATTTAAACTTGTCCTTGATACTCAAACCATTTATTAAATTTGGATTAAAATATTTATCTCAATCTAATAGAATTCTTATTCATTTGTAAGAATACTTTCAATTTCATATTAATTACATATTCCGTACGGAATTTTCCGACATTGGTGTCCATTTAAAAAACTTCCTGTTTACCGATAAACTTCCTGTTTGCCGATTTTGGAGCTGTAACTTTTCCGAAAATGTCTAGGAGTATTATATGACCAATAAACTTTTTTCTCTCGTTTCTTGGGCCACTAAGGGGGTGCGCACTATACACAAATGCGCACTATACATACCAAAAGACGGTATATAGTTAACTGTCATGACTGTATATAATACCACTCTCAAAATAAACAAAAGATACACATAGTATCCTGTTTCAAGATATATTTATATGTACATATTATTTATAATTATTATATATTTAGTAGTTGTTTGTGTTACACAATCAATGGGAATCTGCTCTGTTATAAAAGTTATGAAGTACAAAATTTAACTGGAGAAAAAATGTTAGAATTGAAAAAAATTTAGGGAATGTAAAAATAACTTACATGTACTTATACAAGTAATTTTCAATAAAAATTAAGGGGAGATTAATCAAACATTGTAAACAAAACAAAATTTACTATTTTGTTTATGTCACATGTACTTAACATATATTATAATTGACTTTTATTATAGCTTGCTATTCAGTGTGAGCCAAGGCACTGTGTTGAAGGTCATACTTAGACCTATAATGGTTTACTTATTACAAATTGTGACTTGAATGGAGAGTTGTCTCATTGGCACTCTTGCCACTAATCTTTATATAATTATTTGCAACTGTGATTGATATCCAAAGGTGGACTTGCACCCCTTTTTTTACTGTGAAAAAATTGCTTGATTATATACATGTACATGTAGGGAATCACTGGAGCATGACTGAATCAGTTCCACTCTTATCTGCTCTTAGGCAGTCATTGGTCCCCCACATATGAAAATGTCTGGTTTCACCACTTTGAAAGGGCATGAAAGGGGTTCCAACTGATTGTCCCCATTCAAATGCATTGATCATAAAAAAAAAGCAATCCGGACAGCCCCCCCACCCCATCCCACCTTGTATCTGCCACTACACAATTTATTGGTATGTGTAAATCAAAATAATTACCCTTCAATGTCTAGCCTAAGTTTAATATTATACTACTAAAAAAAAGAGTAAAGAAATTTCAAAGAAAATTGAACAAATAGTGCAGAGTATTGAACATGTTGAACAAAAAAAAAGTACATAATTATATTTTTTGGAAAACTGGAAATAAAATTAAAATTATAAAACACTTAAAAACATATATAAAGTAGTTTAGTGTTCAAAGATTTAATTAATTTAATTGTCAGATTTCGTTTTTATCAAGTTCTGTTTACATGTGCAATGATGCGTGAATAATAAAATTTATTATGTAGGTCATCACCTCAGTGTCCCGAGAACTGTTGCTGGTTGAAGTTTGTGTTTATCTAAGATTTAAGATATTTCATGGAACCAAGAATATGTATGTATTTTGAATGTCAAGGCTGTTTATATTCTCCTGATATTACAATTTCCGTCTGAAAATTCCCAGATTCTGACAAAATATATTTTCATTTTAATGTAAATAATTGGAATGGAAGACTTTTGACTTGAAAGTTCAATATCACATTATGACATTACTTGCAATTCGTTTGTTGTTTAATGTCTACAGATTTTTAACTATGTTTTATCGACATAAATAAACAAACACATCTAACATGATAACCTGATATCTTACCAGCAATGTTTTTCTGTTTGTAGGTAAATGACCGAATTTTTGATTGATACTAAAGTGTTGATTTAGTCATTGACACGTGACTAACTTATTGTGCGCTTCAAATAGGTGATTTTTATTTTCATCTACACCATTTCTTCTGCGAATTTGTTTACTTACCCCAATCTGGAATATTGTGTGTTTATTGCCTTTTTTTATCAACGAAATCCACTAAATAATTGATTAAGAGATGAACACACTACAGATCAAAAGTTTGGCACGTACTGGTTTCCTGTTTATAGTCCCTTATCATCCTTATCTCATGATGCAACAACATTCCACAGAGTAAACTTGGGGGTGTGTCCGTTGTGACCTTGAACGATATTCTCCATTGTGACACTTTTCGTGTTCTACTTTTTTGGGGGTATACTGGATATCACGTTTTCAGGTTTTTTTTTCAAAAATAAAATTAACGTTTCTATTCTTTAAAAACTTTCTGATTCGATGTCTTACTTTGTTAATCACACATATCTTTATTGTAATTATTTTTTATTTTTTTATTTTTGGGGGGGGGGGGGGGGGGTTCTGATACCAACCAGGGATTACATATGAGACTACTGAACTCCGTTTGACTCTATTGTGTTGTAATGAAAAGGAAAACGTTCTTCTCGGCCAGACGGGATTTTAGGAAGAATCCACGAAACAATAGATTAAATTGCAACTTGAAAAGTGTTCAGAAGATTTCTGCACACAAGACTCACTGAGAGTTCGCTGAAGACGTATCGTTCTCATTATATAATTAGAAAAAAAAAATGTAGAATTGCAAATAAGATGACAACCAACATTGAAATACCAGTACCGTGTCACAGTGTAATTTTGCATAAACATTCCTATTTGAACTTTTCATGATAAAGAAAAGCTTTAATTTATTTTATTTAATATTTGTTTTTTTCCTTTAAAAGAAAAACATTTTGTAGTTTTGTTACAATTAACTGCACAGTTAATTTAATACATTCTTTGTTATATTAAGAACATATTAAGAATTCCTTTTTCCTTTGTCATATCTTAAGTGACAGATTTTATTACATAAGATCCTCTCACACTTTTTTGTCCAAATAGGTGTAAATTCTTTGCTAATCAAAATATCTTTGTATACAATATTTGCAATTAAGTTCCTACATCTCCAAGCAATTTAGTGGATAATCCTAATACGTGGTAACTTTAACTTTTGCCGTGTTACCATGGATTAATAAGAAGAATCGGATTCCGATTGCAGTAAATACAAACTATTCTCACTGAGTAATCAGATTTGGTTATTGTCAGGTCTGTCAAAAGACTTTAGTCAACAAGTATATCTTGCCACAGTCAAGTCACACTTGTGTCTGTCTGGCACGTACCCTCTCCTCAAGCTCTCGTAGGCTACCAAATTCTTACACCCAAAAGTCAAGTTTGACCCGACGAAAACAAATTTGAAACAGTTCAAATAAAATGACCATATATATATACATTTATATACAGAGCAATAAAATATATATATATATGATAAACACCAACAAACGACCACCATTGAATTATCAAGTTGATCCAAAATAAAAACAAACAAACGAATGTGGAAAACATGTTTGCTGACGCCTAATAGACTGGAATTAAGGGCGGACATTGTGGAAAATTTTGGTATACTGGAAAAGGGCAAACATTTTGCCTTGTGACAGACCTTTTACGGACCCAAAGTGACTTGCGGCAGTAAACATATCAATTTTATTGATCTGACAAATGAGTCAACGGTGAAAAAGCACAGGCTACCGATATTCTCACGCAATATACAAAACATACAAATATATAAGGAAAAAAACAATAAATATTAACTAAAGTTGAGTTAACATTATTTTCAGTAATACCAAAATTAAACATGCTGTCTTCGCTATAATCTTGGTGGATCCAGGATTTATCAGAATGAAGGGATTGCACTGTCTGTTTTATATAAAGTAATTTTAAGCGCCTTTTAAATACATCCAGCCTAACTTATATATATAGTTAGCACGTGCACCTGACTAAAATCTCATTGTTGAAAAAAATCATATTTATTCATGCGAGACTTGAGCGACCCTTCTATCCGTGGTCGGCTTTGGCGTGGTCAATGTTTAATCAGATGTAAATTATAATTTAAAGTAAATCTGCAAACGAACTTAAACTTATTCAATTTTCTTTCAGATCATGGAAATTACCTGTTAGTAAAAGAAGTATAATATCAGACTGACAATCATGGAGATTTTGATTTGGGCTGTATGTTTTAACCTAGTGTCGGTATCTATATCGAACCAGTTTGATCCGCACGTTTACCCAGCCGTTGGACCTTTCTTTGAAGGCTGGTACATGAGACTAATTGATTTCAGTACCAATAATAGCTATGGATTGTTATTTGGTCATGTTTTGTCTGCACCGTCAACAAATTCCTCCTCTCCCAAAGTACTGGCTTCGCTATTACACAGAAACCATTGCATAGAACACAATAATACTTGCAAGCTTTACTCTACCAACGTCGTATGTCATGCAAAGGATGTTAATGTGACAGTCAGGAATGGCCCTGTTATCAAAAATCCAGATGATAAAAGTCCGCCTCATTTCACATGGCAAACTCCGTTTGGTCTCTTTACACAAACTAATAACATAACAACATTTCACTTTGATTTTGGAAAATACATTTTTAGAGGTAGAATTGGACAACCTGTACCATGGGGACCAGACGGGGAGGGACCTGAAGGCTGGATTGATAAACTTCCGTTTGTTCCACTTCACTGGTTTGTATTTAGTCTGAGATCACCTGTCATTCAATATGAGCTATTGGACGTTCAAACAGGACAATTAGTTGGGGGAACCAATGGCGTAGTTCATATGGAGAAGAATTGGGGGAACTCCTTTCCTAAAGGCTGGATATGGTCACAAGGTGTCTCGCGCCAAAATATATCATTTGCTCTCTCAGGAGGATTAGTATCATTAGGAGGAATAACAACCACACAGTATTTAATGGGATATCGTAATCTTGCCAAAAATCTCAATTTGAATTATCGGCCAGGGAATGCAATGTTTTCTGCTACACATAATGGCTGTGGTGGATTGTTTGAAATAAAGGTGTACGGCGTATTGCATGAAATCCACCTATCAGCATTAGCAGACTTGTCTACATTTAGCGACTGCCTGTATGGTCCCGAAATAACCGGTTTCAGACAAGCGTGCATTGAAAGCTACGACGCAATTATTAACATCACAGTGTTTAAGAGGGAGTTTTTGTCTTTAAAGAAAATTGATACACAAATAATTAAGTTTTCAGCACTTGAATTTGGTGGAACGTACACCTGTAAAGGGCAATGCCAAGGGTGAATCTTGATGTTCTTGCATGAAATAGCAAAGCATTTGCGTTATGGCGAAGTGTGCGTTAATGGACAGTATTTTGGAATTCGGACTGAACTGCATCTGAAAATTAAAAAGATTGTGATACTGATATTTAAAAAATGAGTTAAAGAATTAGAAATGTGTTAGTCGATCTTGATTAATTTGTCACCCTCCAAATGCATTACTCGTCAAAAAGGGGGATCCCCGACCCAAACTCCCCGACCCTCTGGATCCGCCACTGAATTTTAAAAGGCCCCGAAATGACAAGTGTAAAACAATAGCAACGAACGACAACCATTGCATGAATAGCACGCTCCTGACTAAGAAAAGATGCATTAATTCTCTCGTATTGATTACTAATCTGAGGGTGCATGCAGTAAGGGATGGTTATGATTTGTTGTTGTTGTTGTAAATTTTGTTCAGTTCTGCATCAGAAGTTCTTTATTGTTCGGAGTTTATTAGCTTTAATACTTCTTAAATCATTTATCATAATAATGATAGACAAACATAGGTTGAAAGTTCTTCAATCTGAGTTAAATCCTTGTATCGGAACTCATGTTCTGATCTATAAATGACTATATAGCTTATGAGCATAATGGAATCAAAGATCTAATATAGGATGTCCTGTTTACAAAAAAGGCCAAAGATATAACCCTGAAAACTACCGTCCTATATCACTTACATGTATTTGTTGCAAACTTTTAGAACATATCGTAGTTAAACACATCATGAACCATTCAGATAATCACAACATTTTATATCCCCTTCAGCATGGATTTCGCAGAGGTCGATCCTGCGAAACACAACTACTGGAATTTATAGACGATGTCTCTCTAAACATGGAAAACGGTAAACAAACAGATATTTTGGTCATCGATTTTTCTCAAGCATTCGATAAGGTTTCACATTCTTTTTTAACTAATAAGCTTCATCATTACGGGATACAGGGGGAATTAAATTACTGGATACAAAATTTTCTTAGCAATCGCAAACAGGCAGTAGTTTTAGAGGGGAAAAAATCTGAGTATGTTGCAGTTGAGTCAGGGGTTCCACAGGGGTCAGTTCTTGGACCAAGTCTCTTCTTGTACTATATTAATGACATTCCAACTGGTCTAATATCTACAGTACGTTTATTTGCAGACGACACAATAGTTTATTTGGCAATAAAATCAAACTCCGATGCATTAATATTACAAAAAGATCTAGACAAACTTGCATCGTGAGAAACTACTTGGAAAATGGCATTCCAGCCAGATAAGTGTAATGTAATTTCAGTCACCAGAAATAAAAAACCAATCACATTTAACTACACATTACACAATCATTCATTAGAACATATAACAACAGCAAAATATCTGGGGGTCACCATCAGTTCCAACCTTAAATGGGATGTGCATATTAACAATATATGCAAGAAAGATAATAGCACACTAGGCTTTCTAAGGAGGAACCTGAACATAAGTTCAACATCCATTAAAGAGCAAGCATATAGGTCCCTAGTAAGACCATAACTAGAGTATGCTTGCTCTGTTTGGGATTCATACTTACAACAAGACATAGATAGCATTGAAAAAGTTCAAAGGAGGGCTGCCTGTTTTGTTACCACCAAATACAGAAACACCCAATCCAATTAAAATATTGATCTCTGATTACGTTATACTGCATATGCAGTATAACGTAATCAGAGATCAATATTTTAATTAGATTGAGAAACACCTCAAGCGTTGGTAACATGTTACAACATCTTGAATGGCGCAGTCTCTCTGACAGAAGAAAAGACCCCAGATTGGTAATGCTTTACAAAATTGAACACGAAAAGGTTACAATTCCTAAAAATAATAAATTAATTCCTCAAAAAAGACAAACAAGACATTCTAATTCGAACAGCTTCCAAATTCCATCCTGCAAAACACAGTACAGAAAAGAATCATATTTTCCAAGAACTATTACCGACTGGAACAAACTACCAGATAACATTGTAAATTGCACTTCAGTAGACTCTTTCAAATCTTCAATCTCAAAGCATCAATATTAATTACAACATCTTACTTTATTATACAAAACATTTTATATTTTTAATTTTTCATATTTTTAAAAAACTTGTACATTTTTTCAATCTATGTCTTGTTGTAAGTTTCCTCCTGTGACATAATCTTCAATTTGTTGAAGGCGGTCACTATATGGTAGAAGTAGAAGTAGAAGGATTAACACGTATTGCATTGGTTATCAATATCTTTGAACATTAATAAGTTTAGTCCAGTTGAACATTGAGAAGTAGCTAATTAGCTGATCTGGCCCGAAGGGCCAAGGGAGCTTTTCTCATCACTTTGCGTCCGTCGTCCGTCGTCGTCGGTTAACTTTTACAAAAATCTTCTCCTCTGCAACTACCGGGTCAAATTTAACCAAACTTGGCCACAATCATCATTGGATTATCTATTTTTAAAAATTTGTCCGGCGGCCCGGCCAACCAATCAAGATGGCCGACATGGCTAACAATAGAACATGGGGGTAAAATGTAGATTTTGGCTTATATCTCTGAAACCAAAGCATTTAAAGCACATCTGAAATGGAAAAAAATTCAGATGAATTGGACAACCCATTGTTGGGTTGCTGCCCCTGAATTAGTAATTTTAAGGAAATTTTGCTGTTTTGAGTTATTATCTTGAATATTATTATAGATAGAGATAAAGCATAAACAGCAATTATGTTTAGCAAAGTAAGATTTACAAATAAGTCAACATAAAATTGAGAATGTAAATGGGGAATGTGTCAAAGAGACAACAAGCCGACCATAGAAAAATCAACAGCAGAAGGTCACCAACAGGTCTTCAATGTAGCGAGAAATTCCCGCACCCGGAGGCGTCCTTCAGCTGGCCCCTAAACAAATATATACTAGTCCAGTGATAATGAACGCCATACTAATTTCCAAATTGTACACAAGAAACTAAAATTAAAATAATACAAGACTAACAAAGGCCAGAGGCTCCTGACTTTGGACAGGCGCAAAAATGCGGCGGGGTTTAACATGTTTGTGAGATCTCAACCCTCACCCTATACCTCTAACCAATGTAGAAAAGTAAACGTATAACAATACGCACATTAAAATTCAGCTCAAGAGAAGTCCGAGTCTGATGTCAGAAGATGTAACCAAAGAAAATAAACAAAATGACAATAATACATAAATAACAACAGACTACTAGCAGTTAACTGACATGCCAGCTCCAGACTTCAATTAAACTGATTGAAAGATTATGATTTCATCATATGAACATCAGGCACAATCCTTCCCGTTAGGGGTTTAGTATCATACCATCATAACATATATGAGTAGAACATAACCCGTGTCATCAACAACTGTTTTTAGAATAAATGTGTTTAGTTCCGATGCAAAGACCTTATCAGTGACTCAATATTAACGCCAAAATATGCAATCTTTAATGACTTGACAACAGTATCGTAATTATATCCCTTCTTAATAAGTCTATTCAAAGGTTTTGTAAGTTTCTGAGGTGAATACTGACACCTTTGTGCTTTATAAAGAATATTTCCATAAAAAAAATGGATGTAAAATACCTGAACGTATTAGAAGTCTGCATGTTGAGCGACATTTACGAATGATGTATTTATACCGATGATAAAATTTAGTAAATGTTTTGACTAGTTTGTGATATCGAAAACCCTGGTGTAATGATTTTTCAGTAATACATAAATTTCTCTCGTTAAAATCTAAAACATTATTACATACACGAGCGAATCGTACAAGTTGAGATATATAAACACCGTAAGATGGTGACAAGGGAACGTCACCATCTAAAAACGAATAATTAACGATAGGAAATGAAAAATTATCCCTTTTATCATAAATTTTAGTATTCAGCTTACCGTTAGTGATATATATATCAAGATGGTGTCTTCTGGCTATTCCTACATTTTGTATTTGACTATTCTGGCTATTCCTACATGTTGTATTTGACTATTCTGGCTATTCCTACATGGGGGATTAGTGGAAGAACAATACATGTTGTTATTGCAAAATATGTTGGTTTAGTAATTAGTGTCTAATTTAGTCAAAGGTAAATTTACCTGTGGAAATTAAATAAAAATCATTAGTTTTATGTAAAAAAATAGACTTTCTTGTTTGAAAACATGCATAAAGTAATAATTGTAAGTATTTTAATACCATGGAATTTCAAAAAAAAAAAAAAGCATTGGAAAAAAAAAATGTAAGAAAAAGTAGTAAATTTAAAGCATTTAAAAGTCTGGAAAGTCTAAAAAAAAGTATTTAAAAAGAAAATGAATAGTTGCCCACACTTTCAACTTCAGCCTCAAATATAAATAAGGAGATATGGTATGATTGCCAATGAGACAACTGTCCACAAGAGACCAAAATGACACAGATATTTACAACTATTAGGTCACCGTACGGCCTTCAACAATTAGCAAATCCCATACCGCATAGTCAGCTACAAAAGGCCCCGATATGACAATGTTAATCAATTCAAACGAGAAATCAACGGCCTTATTGATATATAAAAAACGAACGAAAAACAAATATGTAACACATAAACAAACAACAAACCACTAAATTTCAGGCTCCTGACTTGGGACAGGCACAACGAATTTATTAATTTCATTATTTTTTGGTGTTTTAATTGCAACTCAACATTTATTGCTTTGATGAAAGAATGATTTAACATTGATATTTCAAATGATATTATCTACTTGTATATATTATTGTAAATAATTGGAATTGTGCATGCAATTATAGCATTGAATTCATATTGTGCATTTGATATTATTTACATAAACTGTGCCGTTGAAATTATTAAATTCAATTCAATTCAATATTTTATTTAAGTCTCATCTCTCAATAATATATAATAGAATTATAAGATTGTGATATACATTATTCTTTTTCTTTATTTTCTACAAGAATTACCTGCATTTACCTTGATTCATTAGATCACATTAGTTTAATGTTGTTACAACATAATCCTACATAATCCTATTGTTTACACAAAAATTCTGGGAACTCCTACATAAAATTTTACTATTTTACCTATAAATTTCAAAATGTAGGAATAGCCAGAATGAACCATCAAGATCGAGAAAAGGGCAGTGGTCATTGTTAGTATTAGCTTTATTTAAAGTAAGTTCAACAGGATAAATTTCATTAATATACATACTAAAGTCTTCATAATTGAGAGCCAAAATATCATCCAAATATCTAAAAGTATTATTAAATTTGTTTATCAGATGTTGTTTCGATGGGTCTTTATTATTTTTGTCATGAATTGTACCTCATAACAATACAAAAACAGGTCCGCAATAAGTGGTGCACAGTTAGTCCCCATTTGAATTCCGATAATCTGACGATACACGGAATCCCCAAAGCGAACAAAAATGTTATCTAGTAAAAATTCAAGGGCATATATAGAATCAAAACATGTCCAATTAACATAGTTTTTTTGTCTATCGCTACTAAAAATGACCTAAAAGAGTTTGAACATATATATTCACATTCTGATGTTTGGAATGCCCATTTAATCAGGTGTGTGATTTTTTTCTTAATGAGAATGTGAGGCAATGTGGTATACAGGGTAGAAAAATCAAAACTTTGAACAGATTCAAAATCACCAATATAAGCATGCAATTTATCAAGTACTTCCAACGAGTTCTTGACACTTCAAAAGTAATTTATTCCACTATTTTCGAAGGCCTTATTTGAACAATTTATTATCAGGTTTTTAATTGTACCAAGTGTGCTGGTAAGAAGAATAGACAATTTAGTAGTTGAACAATGGCTTGAAGACGAAATAAATGACTGAAATGGTCATAGGGAATAGGTAACGGGAATAAGGAGTTATTGTCCTGTATAGTCAATTTTTAACAATTTTCAGAAAATTTAATCAGTTTATTCTTCTATCAATAAGTTTTAATTTTGTGTATGAATTTTGCCTTGATGAGGGACTGAAGGCTTGCAGCAGTCCATTCCATTATTCAAAATAAGCTATTTCTCAAAGTTAAAGCGTATTTCGATATTTATGTGTTTTTATACTAAAATTGTGCACACCCGATTATCCCTTCGATCCATATACCGTGACTGAGATCGTGAAAACGTTGATTTGGTCTAGCTAGTCGAGTAAAGATCGTGTAAAGATCGTGAATGGATCGGACTCCTCTAGTATGCGTTGCGGAACATGTTGACTGTATACATTTTGTTATGGGCGTCAAGTTGGTTACCTATTCCCTATTCCCTATTCGTTACCTATTCCCTATTCCCTATTCGTTGCCTATTCGTTACCTATTCCCTATTCCCTATTCGTTGCCTATTCGTTACCTATTCCCTATTCCCTATTCGTTGCCTATTCGTTACCTATTCCCTATTCCCTATTCGTTACCTATTCGTTACCTATTCCCTATTCCCTATTCGTTGCCTATTCGTTACTTATTCCCTTTGTGCTGTTCAGGTAGATTCCTCCCTTTACGATCACGTGACTTGTTGTCCATATATGGACATGTGTTTTATTTTGATGTTTGAGTGAAAATAAAGTTTTTACCAAATTTGGTCATAATTTCCATATATGGTCATAGGGTATCTGGTCGGTTTCCATATATGATCGTGTATTTTATTTTGATTTTTGAGTGAAAATAAGTTTTTTACAAAATTTGGTCATGATTTCCATATATGGTCATAGGTTGTTTTGTCGATTTCCATATATGATCATGTATTTTATTTCGATTTTTGAGTGAAAATAAGTTTTTTTACCAAATTTGGTCATAATTTCCATATATGGTCATAGGGTATTGTGGTCGCTTTCCATATATGGGATTCATCATATGGTGGTCCAAGAGTCATAATCCGACATCAGGTGCTTCCGTTTTGATATATAGCCCGTATTATCATGTAGTGAGTCATGCCCTGATCTTGCATCCTGATGATTCATGGTTGCGTCATGACCAAATATGGACGGCGTGCATTCGGTATGACTTATCTTCCTTACTTCCACTGAAGTCATTAGGGCTAGTATATGCCCATATATCATATTGGGGGCGGGGCATGCGCATATGACGTCAGCGCCCTAGCGCCCTGTGTTTTTGGGGTGCCTCAAACTGAACCGTCCCTTTTACTGGTATTAGGTTTTTGTCATTCTTTAATAATAGTCATACGACTTTCAACAGAAACTGTTTAAATTCAATAATCCTTAGGGTAGACTTTGTCCTTATAGCACAATTTAAAGGTTGCAGTACAATGAATTAAAAATGGAAAATCTTGTTTTTATTGTACCCTGAAGAGATATTTTTCAAATTGTATAATGTCAAAGCAGGAATCTTCATTGCTGTACTGTCTTTTTTATGTACCATATATTTCTTTTAATCTACGCACTGAAGCGGGTTTTTTAGGCTATCTGGTGCCTCTTATTCAACTTGCAACTTTATAGAGATCAAGTTTGGTTAAGACTATTTCTTGGTTAAATGTGGTTTAATAGATAACATGCTTTTTAGTTATATGTACTTAATGAAAGTTTTAGTGATGACCAAGTACCAACATACAATCAAATTTATTATTGAAAACATGTTTTGGCAACTTCTATGGTGTTAAGTGGGCTTCTTTTTTACTCCGTTTCATACATGTAGAAGAACCAGATACATTGTAAATGATATATGCCCATTGTGTATATACTTTTTATGTGTAGTGTAGTATGTTCAGACTTATTTTTGTTTGTACATTTTGGATGATTTTGTTTAAATGTTTCATGTGTAATGGCAGTGTAAACATTCAGAGTTTGAATTTATTAGAATAGTAAATTTAACATTTAAGAGAAAGCGGTACTTGTCACATAGCTGCCACCAAAAAATAGGGACATTGCTTTAATCTACAATTTTCTATGACAATAATAAATGTTCATTAAGAATAGCAAATTTTTATCTTTTTCATTCATCATATGTGATTTTCAACCATATTTGTCAGGGTTCTCCAAGGAAAATATGTGCAAAAGCAGAAACATGTAAATACTTTAATTTTATATAACAGATGCTATTAATTATTTATGAAAGGATACTGTGTTTTCTTTGATGTAAATGTTGTGCTCAGTTTTAAATCTACACTTTTAGAAACTTTACTAAAGCTGTATGGTACTAGTATTTGATAAATAGCAAGATAAGGACAGTGAGTAGCCCTAAGTAAACCATTATAAATATATTTAATATGATTGCTTATATTCATATGCTGTTATGTAAGTAAATGCATGTACAGTTGTAAGTTGTTTTGATATATTCCTACACTGATTTCTGAAATGGATAATGCACCAGGAACATTACACATCTCTGTTTTTTGTTTGATACATCATATATGTTATAACATATGTCACTTATTTTAAAGCCGATAGACAGTGATAGGCAACCTGTTCTATCTTCGTTTCTACAGTATCTAAAACTCATAAATGAACAGCTATTACTTTAAAGCAATATAAGTAGTTTATACAAGGAGATAAAATCAATAAAAACTGAACTCCTAGGAAAATTTGAAAAGGCATGTCCCTATAATCAAATGAAAAAATCAAAAGCTTAAACAAACCTAAAGAATAGATAAATATTTTATTCCTGACTTGGTAAAAGTAATTTTATTAATTGCTTACAAAACAAGATCATCTTTCTTTATTTAAACTTCATTATGTCCAATCATATTGACTCTGACAAATGAAAAATCAGTAAATAAAATCAAAAGGTAACAGGATATCAGTCAAACACAGAAAAAAAACCATGACAACAGTGAAATTTTACTTATTAAAAAACGTATTATAAGTGATTAGGTAACGAATAGGAAACGAATAGGTAACAGGTTATTTACCTAGCGCTGGAACTGGTAAATGCGCGCTAATAGGGTAATTTCATCTCTAATAACACATTGTTACCACAAGAGACATGGACAAAATTGAAAATCCTTTTCTAAAAGGTGCAATGTACAACAAACATAATATATGTGAATAGGTAAAGAATAGGTAATGAATAGGTAACAGGGTATTAACCGAGCGCTGGAACGGGTGCATGTGCGCTAAAAGGGTCATTTCATCTCTAAGAACACATTGTTACCACAAGAGACGAGGACACAATTCAAAAACCTTTTTTAAAGGTGCAACGTACAACAAACGTATTATAAGTGAATAAGTAACAGGTATTAACCGAGGTCTGGAACAGGTGCGTGCGCAATAATAGGGTCATTTCATCTCTAAGAACACATTGTTACCAACAGAGACATGAAAACAATTGAAAATCCTTTTCTAAAATGTGCAACGTACAACAAACGTATTATAAATGAATAAATAACAGGGTATTAACAGAGCGCTGGAACTGGTGCATGCGCGCTTATAGGGTCATTTCATCTCTACGAACCCATTATTACCACCAGAGATATGAACTTAATAAAAAATCCTTTTCTTAAAGGTTCTACGTACAACAAACGTATTATAAGTGAATAGGTAACAATTAGGTAACAGGGTATTAACCGAGCCCTGGAACGGGCACATGCGCACTAATAGGGTAATTTCATCTGTAAGAACACATTTTTACCACCAGAGACACGGACACAATTGAAAATCCTATTGTAAAAGGTGCAACGTACAACAAACGTATTATAAGTGAATAGGTTACAAATAGGTAACAGGGTATTTACCGAGCGCTGGAACAGGTACATATGCGCTAATAGGGGTTTTTCATCTATAAGAACACATCATTACCACCAGAGATATGAAGTTAATTGAAAATCCTTTTCTAAAAGATGCAACGTACAACAAACGTATTATCAGTGAATAGGTAACGAATAGGTAACAGGTTAATTACCGTGCGCTGGAACGGGTACATGCGCGTTAATGGGGTCATTTCATCTCTTAGAAAACATTGTTACCACAAGACTTATGGGCACAATTGAAAATCCTTTTCTTAAAGGTGCAACGTACAACAAACGTATTACAAGTGAATAGGTAACGAATAGGTAACGAATAGGTAACAGGTTATTTACCGAGCGCTGGAACGGGTACATGCGCGCTTATATGGTCAACTCATCTCTAAGAACACATTGTTACCACAAGAGACACGGACACAATTAAAAATCCTTTTCTTAAAGGTGCAACGTACAACAAACGTCTTACAAGTGAATAGGTAACGAATAGGTAACAGAGTATTAACCGAGCACTGGAACGGGTACATGCGCGCTAATAGGGTGTTTTCATCTCTAAGAACACATTTTACCACCAGAGTCGTGGACATAATTAAAAATCCTTTTCTTAAAGATGCAACGTACAACAAACGTATTATAAGCGAATAGGTAACGAATAGGTAACGAATAGGTAACAGGGTATTAACCGAGCGCTGGAACGGGTACATGCGCGCTAATAGGGTCATTTCATCTCTTAGAACACATTTCTAACACCAGAGACATGGTCACAATTAAAACCCCGTTTCTTAAATGTGCAACGTACAACAAACGTATTATCAGTGAATAGGTAACGAATAGGTAACAGGGTATTATCCGAGCGCTGAAACGGGTACATGCGCGCTTATAGTCGTATTTCATCTCTAAGAACACATTATTACCACCAGAGACATGGACACAATTGAAAATACTTTTCTTAAAAGTGCATCGTACAGCAAACGTATTATAAGCGAATAGGTAACGAATAGGTAATGAATAGGTAACAGGGTATTAACCGAGCGCTGGAAGGGGAACATGTGCGCTAATAGGGTAATTTCATCTCTTAGAACACATTTCTAACACCAGAGACATGGACATAATTTAAAATCCTTTTCTAAAAGGAGCAACGTACAACAAACATATTATAAGCGAATAGGTAACGAATAGGTAACAGGGTATTAACCGAGCGCTGGAACGGGTACATGCGCGCTAATAGGGTCGTTCCATCTCTAAGAACATATTGTTACCACCAGAGACGTTGACATAATTAAAAATCCTTTTCTAAAAGGTGCAACGTACAACAAACGTATTATAAGCGAATAGGTAACGAAAAGGTAACGAATAGGTAACAGGGTATTAACCGAGCGCTGGAACGGGTACATGCGCGCTAATAGGATAATTGCATCTCTTAGAACACATTTCTAACACCAGAGACATGGACACAATTAAAAACCCGTTTCTAAAAGGTGCAACGTACAACAAACGTATTATCAGTGAATAGGTAACGAATAGGTAACAGGGTATTATCCGAGCGCTGGAACGGGTACATGCGCGCTTATAGTCGTATTTCATCTCTAAGAACACATTATTACCACCAGAGACATAGACATAATTAAAAATCCTTTTCTAAAAGGTGCAACGTACAACAAACGTATTATAAGCGAATAGGTAACGAATAGGTAATGAATAGGTAACAGGGTATTAACCGAGCGCTGGAATGGGAACATGTGCGCTAATAGGGTAATTTCATCTCTTAGAACACATTTCTAACACCAGAGACATGGACATAATTTAAAATCCTTTTCTAAAAGGAGCAACGTACAACAAACATATTATAAGCGAATAGGTAACGAATAGGTAACAGGGTTAACCGAGCGCTGGAACGGGTACATGCGAGCTAATCGGGTCATTTCATCTCTAAGAACACATTGTTACCACCAGAGACACGGACACAATTGAAAATCCTTTTCTAAAAGGTGCAACTTACAACAAACGTATTATAAGTGAATAGGTAACGAATAGGTAACAGGTTAATTACCGTGTGTTTGAACGGGTACATGCGCGCTAATGGGGTCATTTTATCTCTTAGAACACATTGTTACCACCAGACTTATGGGAACAATTGAAAATCCTTTTCTAAAAGGTGCAACGTACAACAAACACATAAAAAGTGAATAGGTAACGAATAGGTAACAGGTTATTTACCGAGCGCTGGAACGGGTACATGCGCGCTTATATGGTCATTTCATCTCTAAGAACACATTGTTACCACAAGAGACACGGACACAATTATAAATCCTTTTCTAAAAGGTGCAACGTACAACAAACGTATTATAAGTGAATAAGTAACGAATAGGTAACAGGGTATTAACCGAGCGCTGGGACGGGTACATGCGCGCGCAATAGGCTATTTTCATCTCTAAGAACACATTTTTACCATCAGAGACACGGACACAATTGAAAATCATTTTCTAAAAGGTGCAACGTACAACAAACGTATCATAAGTGAATAGGTAACGAATAGGTAACGAATAGGTAACGAATAGGTAACAGGGTATTTACTGAGCGCTGAAACGGGTACATGCGCGCTAATATGGTAATTTCATCTCTAAGAACACATTGTTACCACAAGAGACATGAAGACAATTATAAATCCTTTTCTAAAAGGTGCAACGTACAACAAACGTATTATAAGTGAATAGGTAACGAATAGGTAACGAATAGGTAACAGGGTATTAACCGAGCGCTGGAACAGGTTCATGCGCTCTAATAGGGACATTTCATCTCTAAGAACACATTGTTACCACCAGAGACATGAACACAATTAAAAAACGATTTATTTCAAGGTGCAACGTATACCTCAAGCATTAAAAGCAAATAAGGAACTAATAAGTAGCATGGG
The DNA here is from genome assembly GCA_019925275.1 of Mytilus edulis. Lineage (NCBI taxonomy): Eukaryota > Metazoa > Mollusca > Bivalvia > Mytilida > Mytilidae > Mytilus > Mytilus edulis. Next base: position 8,027,096 of record CM034360.1, on the reverse strand, counting down.
CGTCAAGTTGGTTACCTATTCCCTATTCCCTATTCGATACCTATTCCCTATTCCCTATTCGTTACCTATTCGTTACCTATTCCCTATTCCCTATTCGTTGCCTATTCGTTACCTATTCCCTATTCCCTATTCGTTACCTATTCCCTATTCCCTATTCGTTGCCTATTCGTTACCTATTCCCTATTCCCTATTCGTTGCCTATTCGTTACCTATTCCCTATTCGTTACCTATTCGTTACATATTCCCTATTCCCTATTCGTTACCTATTCGTTACTGATTTGAATTTTAATATCCTTCCCCCTTTTTAATTATGGCATGGAATAGTTTAATATGGCTGCCGTTACCATGGAAAAGGCACAATTGTGAAAAAAATCAGTTTTTGGTTTTTGGTGAACTGTTTGGATATGCTTCAACTCAGAATCATCATATTTTAAAACAATGTAGGTGCCCACTATGTACAGGTGTTGGATGATTTTGGCGATCATTGGAACTACTATGTTGCTATGGAAACTACACCAAAATTTTCAAAATTCTCCAAATGCACAAAACTTCATGAAACTTCACAGTAATAATGAGCAACATAGGTAGATGTGGCATTTGGAGTTGGAATTTCCAAAAAAGGTCTTGTTACCATAGAAACAATGCAAAAAGGTCAAAAATTTCAAAAATAAGAATTTTGAGTAAACTGGATGAAACTTTACAGGAATGGTAACTGGCATAGGCAGAGTTGGATTTTGAAGTTAGAATTTTCAAAATGGCCGCCGTAACCATGGAAACAGCAAAAATATCAAAAATTTCAAAATGTTCAAACTTAATGAAACTTTGTAAAAAAATGTTACTAGACATCTGTAGATGCTCTCTTTGACTTTGGAATTGTCAAAATGGCTGCCGCTCACCTGGTAAAAGGGGGAAGGGTGCCATCCGTTATTGCTAGCAATTACAAATCTAGTTGTTAATACTCTTACATATGGTAATAGTTCTAAATTTGTTGAGGTAAAATGATCTTTTTATGACCTATTTATATGTGTTTGTGCTCAACCGATCCTTTTACTTCATGTTCGATACGCATTTGTTCCTTACTTGTTTTTTATACGTTCTACCTTTTAACTGCTTTATGTCCGTATGTTTGAAGATGGATCTTGGTCATATGACCAGGTTGTTGGTCACCTCTCTCATATTCATTAGTTTCGGGGGGAAAGTTTATATAAAGTCCAAGTCGCTGGAAAGTTTACATATTTATTTCACATCCATATATTTCAAATATTAAAACATCACTGAATAACAACATAAAAAACAAATATAAAATACAAATTCAAAAGACGGATTGACATACGGAAAATGAACCAATCAAATATCTTTTTATTAAATAATATTAATTCGCGTTTTGCCGAAAGCGGGGATTAAGGATTAAAAACATGCTTCGTATAAGTTTGTCAAGAATGGCTTTCGGCATATTACTTAGTGTCAATTTATCTATATTCTTTGTTACAGAACCTTTTATCATAAAGACGGATATAAATCTTTGATAATTAATCTGAATGAAAGGATTATAGTTAAGTGTAAAATACAAGTAACTTTTGAATAGCGTAAAATACAATAAACTAATAAATTATTAAAACGCAACGAGGACTCGGAATAATTGATAAAAAGCAAATATTATAAAATATACAAAATCCTAAATGTGAACTTTGAACGAACAATTGTCGGGTCATAGTTCGACGGGATGAAATCACCGTGTTAGCGCTTGCATAAAAAAGAAGATGTGGTATGATTGCCAATGAGACAACACTCTACATTAGACCAAAATGACAGAAATTATCAACTATAGTTCACTGTACGGCCTTCAACAATGAGCATAGCCCAAACCGTGTAGTCACCTATAACAGGCCCAGACATGACAACCTCATACGATTCAAACAACAAAACTGACGGCCGTATTTCATATACAAAAAAATAAACGGAAATATGTAACACAAAAACAAACGATAACTACTTAATTTCAGGCTCTTGTCTAGGGACAGGCACATACTAACATAATGTGGTGGAGTTAAACATGTAAGCAGGGTGTCCATCGTTTCGGAGCATGCTATTACCTTGTTTCATTCGTTCCATCACTCGCTTATAATTCGCTTATAATACGAGTATCTTACGTTGCACCTTTTAAAACATCATTTTCAATTGTTTTGCTGTCTCTGGTGGAAGATTTGGGCTCTTAGAGGTGATATAACTCTATAAGTGCATTTGTATCCGTTCCAGCGCTCAGTTAATACCCTGCTACTTATTCGTTCCTTATTTGCTTTTAATGCACGAGATATACGTTGCACCTTGAAATAAATCGTTTTTTAATTGTGTTCATGTCTCTGGTGGTAACAATGTGTTCTAAGAGATGAAATGACCTTATTAGAGCGCATGAACCCGTTCAAGCACTCGGTTAATACCCTGTTACCTATTCGTTACCTATTCACCTATAATACGTTTGTTGTACGTTGCACCTTTTAGAAAAGGATTTTTAATTGTCTCCATGTCTCTTGTGGTAACAATGTGTTCTTAGAAATGAAATTACGCTATTAGCGCGCATGTACCTGTTCCAGCGCTCAGTCAATACCCTGTTACCTATTTGTTACCTATTCACTTATAATACGTTTGTTGTACGTTGCACCTTTAAGAAAAGGATTTTCAATTGTGTCCGTGTCTCTGGTGGTAACAATGTTCTTAGAGATGAAATGACCCTATTAGCGCGCATGTACCCGTTCAAGCGCTCGGTTAATACCCTCTTACATATTCGTTACCTATTCGTTACCTATTCGCTTTTAATACGTTTGTTGTACGTTGCATCTTTTAGAAAAAAAAATCAATTAAGTTCATATCTCTGGTGGAAATTATGTGTTCTTATAGATGAAATACCCCTATTAGCGCATATGTACTCGTTCCAGCGCTCGGATAATACCCTGTTACTTATTCGTTCCTTATTTGCTTTTAATGCACGAGGTATACGTTGCACCTTGAAATAAATCGTTTTTTAATTGTGTTCATGTCTCTGGTGGTACAATGTGTTCTTAGAGATGAAATGACCCTTTTAGAGCGCATGTACCCGTTCCAGCGCTCGGTTAATACCCTGTTACATATTCGTTACCTATTCGTTACCTATTCACTTATAATACCTTTGTTGTACGTTGCACCTATAAGAAAAGGATTTTTCATTGTCTCCATGTCTCTTGTGGTAACAATGTGTTCTTAGAGATGAAATTACCCTATTAGCGCGCATGAACCCGTTCCAGCGCTCGGTAAATACCCTGTTACCTATTCGTTACCTATTCACTTATAACACGTTTGTTGTACGTTGCACCTTTTAGAAAAGGATTTTCAACTGTGTCCGTGTCTCTGGTGGTAAAAATATGTTCTTAGATATAGAAATACCCTATTGGCGCGCATGTACCCGTCCCAGCGCTCGGTTAATACCCTGTTACCTATTCGTTACCTATTCGTTACTTATTCACTTATAAAACGTTTGTTGTACGTTGCACCTTTTAGAAAAGGATTTTTAATTGTGTCCGTGTCTCATGTTGTAACAATATGTTCTTAGAGATGAAATGACCATATAAGCGCGCATGTACCCGTTCCAGCGCTCGGTAAATAACCTGTTACCTATTCGTTACCTATTTGTTACCTATTCACTTTTAATATGTTTGTTGTACGTTGCACCTTTTAGAAAAGGATTTTTAATTGTCTCCATGTCTCATGTTGTAACAATGTGTTCTTAGAGATGAAATGACCATATAAGCGCGCATGTACCCGTTCCAGCGCTCGGTAAATAACCTGTTACCTATTCGTTACCTATTTGTTACCTATTCACTTTTTATATGTTTGTTGTACGTTGCACCTATTAGAAAAGGATTTTTAATTGTCTCCATGTCTCTTGTGGTAACAATGTGTTCTTAGAGATGAAATTACCCTATTAGCGCGCATGTACCCGTTCCTGCGCTCGGTAAATACCCTGTTACCTATTCGTTACCTATTCACTTATAACACGTTTGTTGTACGTTGCACCTTTTAGAAAAGGATTTTCAACTGTGTCCGTGTCTCTGGTGGTAAAAATATGTTCTTAGATATAAAAATACCCTATTGGCGCGCATGTACCCGTCCCAGCGCTCGGTTAATACCCTGTTACCTATTCGTTACCTATTCGTTACTTATTCACTTATAAAACGTTTGTTATACGTTGCACCTTTTAGAAAAGAATTTTCAATTAAGTTCATATCTCTGGTGGTAATAATGTGTTCTTATAGATGTAATACCCCTATAAGCGCATATGTACTCGTTCCAGCGCTCGGATAATACCCTGTTACTTATTCGTTCCTTATTTGCTTTTAATGCACGAGGTATACGTTGCATCCTGAAATAAATCGTTTTTTAATTGTGTTCATGTCTCTGGTGGTACAATGTGTTCTTAGAGATGAAATGACCCTTTTAGAGCGCATGTACCCGTTCTGCGCTCGGTTAATACCCTATTACCTATTCGTTACCTATTCACTTATAATACGTTTGTTGTACATTGCACCTTTTAGAAAAGGATTTTTAATTGTCTCCATGTCTCTTGTGGTAACAATGTGTTCTAAGAGATGAAATTACCATATTAGCGCGCATGTACCCGTTCCAGCGCTCGGTAAATACCCTGTTACCTATTCGTTACCTATTCGTTACCTATTCGTTACCTATTCACTTATAATACGTTTGTTGTACGTTGCACCTTTTAGAAAAGGATTTTCAATTGTGTCCGTGTCTCTGGTGGTAACAATGTGTTCTTAGAGATAAAATACGACTATAAGCGTGCATGTACCCGTTCAAGCGCTCGGTTAATACCATGTTACCAATTCGTTACATATTCGTTACTTAATCGCTTTTAATACGTTTGTTGTACGTTGCATCTTTTAGAAAAGAATTTTCAATTAAGTTCATATCTCTGGTGGTAACAATGGGTTCTTATATATGAAATACCCCTATAAGCGCATATGTACTCGTTTCAGCACTCGGATAATACCCTGTTACTTATTCGTTCCCTATTCGCTTTTAATGCGCGGGTTACACGCTGTACTTGAAAAAAAATCGTTTTTCAATTGTGCCCATGTCTCTGGTGGAAACAATGCGTTCTTAGAGATGAAATGACCCTATTAGCGCGCATGTACCCGTTCCAGCGCTCGGGTAATGCCCTGTTACCTATTCGTGACCTATTCGTTACCTATTCGTCACCTATTCACTTATGATACGTTTGTTGTACGTTGCACCTTTTAGAAAAGGATTTTTAATTACTATCATATCTCTGGTGGTAATAATGTGTTCTTATAGATGAAATATCCCTATTAGCGCGTATGTACTCGTTCAGCATCATTCTTGAATTGTGACTTGTTTAGAGCTATCATTATATATGATCCAACATGTAAATGTGGTTTGGATATTGAGGACATGCACCATTTTTTCTTCGATTGTCCTTTCTATTTAAATGAAAGGGCTATTCTGTTTAATGGTCTCAGCTGGCTTCCCGAAGGCTGCGATTTGGACTTAACACTACTGGTTTTTGGAAAAGAAACTCTTTCCTATGATCAAAATGTGCAAATTCTTAAAAAAGTATTCAATTTTATAAAGAGATCAAAACGATTCCTCGTAGTATAGTATCAACATAGGTAAAACGCACATCATCATCATTATCATCATCAACTTAATCTCTGTCACTCTTTCCTCATTCCCTTTACTTTTTTCAGTATAAATAAGTAATATGTACGTTGTTTATATTATATGATGCATGCTCATGTTCAATGTGTATTGTTATATATATTGTATTGTGGAGAAGACTTTATAAGTATGTTTTACTTGTGTCTGATCCTTTTTCGCTTTGAGCAAATAAAATATGTTTAAACTATGTACTCGTTCCAGCGCTCGGATAATACCCTGTTACTTATTCGTTCCTTATTAGCTTTTAATGCGCAGAGGTATACGCTGCACCTTTAAATAAATCGTTTTTTAATTGTGTTCATGTCTCTGGTGGTAACAATGTGTTCTTTGAGACCTATTCGAATTTAATTGAAAATCCTTTTCTAAAAGGTGCAATGTACACCAAACGTATTATAAGTGAATAGGTAACGAATAGGAAACAGGGTGTTAACCTAGCGCCGGAACAAGGTGCATGCGCTCTAATAAGGTCATTTCATCTCTAAGAACACATTGTTACCACCAGAGACATGAACACAATTAAAAAGCGATTTATTTCAAGGTGCAACGTATACCTCGTGCATTAAAAGCAAATAGGAAACGAATAAGTAACAGGGTATTATCCGAGCGCTGGAACGAGTACATATGCGCTAATAGGGTTATTTCATCTCTAAGAACACATTGTTACCATCAGGGACTTGAAAACAATTAAAAAACGATTCATTTCAAGGTGCACCGTATACCCCGCGCGTTAAAAGCGAATAAGTAACGAATAGGTAACAGGTTATTTACCGAGCGCTGGAACGGGTACATGCGCGCTTATATGGTCATTTCATCTCTAAGAACATATTGTTACAACATGAGACACGGACACAATTAAAAATCCTTTTCTAAAAGGTGCAACGTACAACAAACGTTTTATAAGTGAATAAGTAACGAATAGGTAACGAATAGGTAACAGGGTATTAACCGAGCGCTGGGACGGGTACATGCGCGCCAATAGGGTATTTTTATATCTAAGAACATATTTTTACCACCAGAGACACGGACACAGTTGAAAATCCTTTTCTAAAAGGTGCAACGTACAACAAACGTGTTATAAGTGAATAGGTAACGAATAGGTAACAGGGTATTTACTGAGCACTGGAACGGGTACATGCGTGCTAATAGGATAATTTCATCTCTAAGAACACATTGTTACCACAAGAGACATGGAGACAATTAAAAATCCTTTTATAAAAGGTGCAACGTACAACAAACGTAATATAAGTGAATAGGTAACGAATAGGTAATAGGGTATTAACCGAGCGCTGGAACGTGTACATGCACTCTAAAAGGATCATTTCATCTCTAAGAACACATTGTACCACCAGAGACATAAACACAATTAAAAAACGATTTATTTCAAGGTGCAACGTATACCTTCTGCACAAAAAAAAGCAAATAAGGAACCAATAAGAAGCAGGGTATTAACTGAGCGCTGGAACGGGTACATACGCGCTAATTGAGGTATTTCATCTATAAGAACACATTATTACCACCAGAGATGTGAATTTAATTGAAAATCCTTTTCTAAAAGGTGCAACGTACAACAAACGTGCTATAAGTGAATAGGTAACGAATATGTAACAGGGTATTAACCGAGCGCTGGAACGGGAATATGCGCGCTAATAGGGGTATTTCATCTATAATAACACATTATTACCACTAGAGATATGAATTTAATTGAAAATCCTTCTCTAAAAGGTGCAACGTACAACAAACGAACTATTAGTGAATAGGTAACGAATAGGTTACGAATAGGTAACAGGGTATTAACCGAGCGCTGGAACGGGTACATGCGCGCTAATAGGGTTATTTCATCTCTGAGAACACATTGTTACCACCAGAGACATGAACACAATTGAAAATCCTTTTCTAACAGGTGCAACGTACAACAAACGTATTATAAGTGAATAGGTAACGAATAGGTAACAGGATATTAACCGAGCGCTGGAATGGGTACATGCGCTCTAATAGGTGTATTACATCTATAGGAATACATAATAACCACCAGAGATATGAATTTAATTGTTTTTTTTTCTAAAAGGTGCAACGTACAACAAACATACTATAAGTGAATAGGTAACGAATAGGTAACGAATAGGTAACGAATAGGTAACAGGGTATTAACCGAGCGCTGGAACGGGTACATGCGCGCTAATGGGTTACTTCATCTCTAAAAACACATTGTTACCACTAGAGACTTGAAAACAATTAAAAAACGATTCATTTCAAGGTGCACCGTATACCCGCGCATTAAAAGCGAATAAGTAACGAATAGGTAACAGGTTATTTACCGAGCGCAGGAACGGGTACATGCGTTCTAATAGGATCATTTCATCTCTAAGAACACATTGTTACCACCAGAGACATGGGCACAATTGAAAATCCTTTTCTAAAAGATGAGTACAACAAACGTATTATAAGTGAATAGGTAACGAATAGGTAACAAATAGGTAACAGGGTATTAACCGAGCGCTGGAACGGGTACATGCGCGCTAATAGGGTCATTTCATCTCTAAGAACACATTCTTACCACCAGAGACTTGAAAACAATTAAAAAACGATTCATTTCAAGGTGCGCCGTATACCCCGCGCATTAAAATCGAATAAGTAACGAATAGGTAACAGGTTATTTACCGAGCGCTGGAACGGGTACATGCGCTCTAATAGGGTCATTTCATCTCTAAGAACACATTGTTACCACCAGAGACATGGGCACAATTGAAAATCCTTTTTTAAAAGTGCAACGTACAACAAACGTTTTATAAGTGAATAGGTAACAAATAGGTAACGAATAGGTAACAGGATATTAACCGAGCGCTGAAACGGATACATGCGCGCTAATATGGTCATTTCATCTCTAAGAACCATTATTACCACCAGAGAAACATGAACAAATTAAAAAACGATTTCTTTCAAGGTTCAACGTATATCCCGCACATTAAAATCGAATAAGTAACGAATAGGTAACAGGTTATTGACCGAGCGCTTGAACGGGTGCATGCTCGCTTATAGGGTCATTTTATCTCTAAGAACACATTGTTACCACCAGAGTTATGGATACAATTAAAAATCTTTTTCTAAAAGGTGCAACGTACACCAAACGTATAACAAGCGAATAGGTAACGAATAGGTAACAGGGTATTAACCGAGTGCTGGAAAGGGTACATGCGCGCTAATAGGGTCATTTCATCTCTAAGAACACATAATTACCACCAGAGACACGGACACAATTGAAAATCCTTTTCTAAAAGGTGCAACGTACAACAAACGTATTATAAGAAAAAAAGGTAACAAATAGGTAACGAATAGGTAACAGGGTATTTACCGAGCGCTGGAACGGGTACATGCGTACTAATAGGATAATTTCATCTCTAAGAACACATTGTTATCACAAGAGACATGGAGACAATTAAAGATCCTTTTCTAATAGGTGCAACGTACAACAAACGTATTATAAGTGAATAGGTAACTAATAGGTAACAAATAGGTAACAGGGTATTAACCGAGCGCTGGAACGGGTACATGCGCTCTAAAAGGGTCATTTCATCTCTAAGAACACATTGTACCACCAGAGACATGAACACAATTAAAAAACGATTTATTTCAGGATGCAACGTATACCTCGTGCATTAAAAGAAAATAAGGAACGAATAAGTAACAGGGTATTATCCGAGCGCTGGAACGAGTACATATGCGCTAATAGGGGTATTACATCTATAAGAACACATTATTACCACCAGAGATATGAACTTAATTGAAAATTCTTTTCTAAAAGGTGCAACGTACAACAAACTTTTTAAAAGCGAATAAGTAACGAATATTTAACAGGGTATTATCCGAGCGCTGGAACGGATACAAATGCACTTATAGAGTTATATCACCCCTAAGAGCCCAAATCTTCCACCAGAGACAACAAAACAATTGAAAATGATGTTTTAAAAGGTGCAACGTAAGATACTAGTATTATAAGCGAGTGATGGAACGAATTAAACAAGGTAATAGCATGCTCCGAAACGATGTACACCCTGCTTACATGTTTAACTCCACCACATTATGTTAGTATGTGCCTGTCCCTAGACAAGAGCCTGAAATTAAGTAGTTATCGTTTGTTTTTGTGTTACATATTTCCGTTTATTTTTTTGTATATGAAATACGGCCGTCAGTTTTGTTGTTTGAATCGTATGAGGTTGTCATGTCTGGGCCTGTTATAGGTGACTACACGGTTTGGGCTATGCTCATTGTTGAAGGCCGTACAGTGAACTATAGTTGATAATTTCTGTCATTTTGGTCTAATGTAGAGTGTTGTCTCATTGGCAATCATACTACATCTTCTTTTTTATGCAAGCGCCACCCGGTGATTTCGTCCCGTCGAACCAAGATCCATCTTCAAACATACGGACATAAAGCAGTTAAAAGGTAGAACGTATAAAAAACAAGTAAGGAACAAATGCGTATCGAACATGAAGTAAAAGGATCGGTTGAGCACAAACACATATAAATAGGTCATAAAAAGATCATTTTACCTCAACAAATTTAGAACTATTACCATATGTAAGAGTATTAACAACTAGATTTGTAATTGCTAGCAATAACGGATGGCACCCTTCCTCCTATTACCAGGTGAGCGACAGCCATTTTGACAATTCCAAAGTCAAAGAGAGCATCTACAGATGTCTAGTAACATTTTTGCAAAGTTTCATTAAGTTTGAACATTTTGAAATTTTTGATATTTTTGCTGTTTCCATGGTTACGGCGGCCATTTTGAAAATTCTAACTTCAAAATCCAACTCTGCCTATGCCAGTTACCATTCCTGTAAAGTTTCATCCAGTTTACTCAAAATTCTTATTTTTAATTTTTTTTTTATCTTTTTGCATTGTTTCCATGGTAACAAGACCTATTTTGGGATCCCAGCATCAGACAGTTTTCCCGATTGGGATCCCGGCTGTAAACAGTTCCGATTGGGATCCCAGTGTCCGATATGTATCCCGTTTCATCTAGACTAGAATCCCGGCTTCAGACAGTTATCCCGAATGGGATCCCAGTTTCAGATATTTATCCCGAATGGGATCCCGCCTCCAGATGCTTATCCTGGCTTATCCTTGGGATCCCGATCGATCCCGTTTTCGTTTTCTCTTGGGTAACAGTACAACATAAGAACGAACTATAAAAATCAGTTGAAAAAGGCTCAACTCATCAGATGCACAAAAATACAAATGGATGTGAACAACAACTTGTATTCAATTGAATTGTTTTGTACCTTAGGTATCAAGTTAACATACAGAAAATGATAGTATAAGACAAATTCATAAGAAATGTGACAAGGCATAATTTTGTTACACTTTTAAAAAAAATCTTATGTACAATTTAATCTTAAAAACATTTTTTTCCAGGTTGTTGAAATTACAATGTTTTCATGTGTGTGGGGAGTAAGACTTGAATATCTGATATTGTTAACATGATGGTAGGTATACAAGCTTTTAGTTTTTTTCATAATTTGATAGTAATTGATATCAATTGTTTTTTTAAAGGTTTGAAATACTATACTATATGATAAAGTACAAGTTTATTTTTGTATTGCAAACTTAATAGAATTGAAAATAGCAATCGAGAATGAGTTGGAGAGATAAAAAAAAACATACAAAGAGCAGAAAACATAACCATTAGTTTAATTTTGAATACCAATTATTTTCTCACAGAATTTTGTATGTTATTCGAGAACTTTTAATCAATTATTATGATCTATATATATTTTTTAAAGTTGCGAATAACTGACCTTGAACTTTGTTTTACAGGTTAGCATCACAAGTTTCCTTTGGGTAACTTGCTTGAGGAGTAAAGAGAGCTGTTTAAGGTGAGAATTTATTAATCAACAATTTAAATTTTAATTATACATGTATCTATGCCCCTAGATATCTATGTATCCATTTTTACTGATTTTTTGTCCCTCTCCTGAACAAGAAATATGAAGGGGATATAACCTGATATCAAGTAAAAAAATAGCTTTTATAAAAAGATGCATAATAACTGCCTTACATTCAGTGGTTCATATATTCGTTTTCAAAAGAATTTTATTCCTACATTTTTAACATAAATTTTGTGTGGAGTAAGTGTCAACTAAACAACAAATAACATACCGTATTCAATTATTTTAACTTTTTGTTTAGTGAATTTATCAGCAGCTTCTGCATTCATCATGTTGAATATTTCAAATAATTACTCATGGAAAATTAATGTTAAGGTGGTACCCAACACTTTCACTAAAATTAATTTGGCTCGTTTATATTTTCATAAAATTTTGACAAAGTAAATATAATAATAGTACATTTGACCCTTTGACAAAATATAAAAATTTCAAAAACGTTGAACGAACTATTTTATCAGATAAATTACACTGATTATATAGCAGTTTTACAAACACTACTTTTGATCATTAAAAAGCTTAATCCTCCCTAAATAACACAACGTAATTAAAACGTTTAGCTGATTTTACAGAGTTATCTCCCTGTAGTGTAAGGTACCACCTTAAGTCTCAGAAAAGTTTGGAAAGTTTATTTTTGTCTTCAGGAGCCTGTTTCTGGGGTTGTATGTTGATGTGTTACATATTTGTTTTTTGTTCATTTTTTGTACATAAATGAGGCCATTAGTTATCTTGATTGAATTGTTTTACAGATGTCATTTTGGGAATCTTTTATAGTTGACTTGATAATGGTTTATGGACATTGCTCATTGTCGACGGTCATACAGTCTATAGTTGTTTTAAATTTCTGTATCATTTGGTCTCTTGTGGAGAGTTGTCTCATTGGCAATCATACCACATCTTCTATTTTTTATATTTCACATTCAGTGATATCAGGTTCTTTTTTTATTTGAAAAATTGCACATTAAATGTTATTATATTCCAGAATAATAATTAATTCGAAATCAAACAATAATTAAAACTTGACTTTATTTCTTTTCAGTTGAAAGTGTCACCTTTGCTGCCTTGTGTGGTACAATCTTCAGACAATATCCTGCAAACCGTGGCTGAACTGTTACTATCTTTTTTTAGTAGAATCCTTAGACAGTAATCTTGTGGCAGAATGAGTTGTAAACAAATTGTTTTTATTCCTGTATTGAGTTTCAAATTGGATATTTTTTTATTTATATTATTTGTATTCCATTTGCATTCAATTATTGTTTTTTAATTGATGAATCATTAAAACTTAAATTTTGCGGGGTCCTAAAGGACTTTCTTAGAGGGGGCCAGCGCAATTGATTAAACAAAATTTTTTCCCGCAACAGGGAGAGGAGACATCCCCATAAATATGCCTTTGAAATGGGGTGTTAAAGAAGATTTGTATTGTTTGTTTGTTTGTCCATCATCAGCTCTCATCCACAGCTTGGTAGATTTTCATTGAAACTTTCAGCTGATTTTCTGTACTAAAGGCAGTATGTTTTTTAATTTATTATAATGAAATTTTGGGTTTTCCCAACCTTTTTGAAGTGAAAACAATGGAACACAGTGTTGGCAGATACTGAAGATTATTTGAATGTTTAGAGAAAGTCCCATTTAATCTTGATAATTGTGGGTTAAAGTTGTAGATTGATAAACAAACATATCATACACTTACTCACTTTACCTATTTGCTAATCCAGAACTTAACATAAAGGGGCCCAACACCAGTCATTTCCTGTACAATCAACCAAATTTTTCCTCCGAAAGGGGTTTGGGGGGGGGGGGGGGGGATATTTAATAAAGATTAATATGCTTAGAAATTTGGTGTGAGTAAATAAACTTTACTTTTTATTTTAAAACAGCATGTGATTAAAAATATGAAATGAATTGTTAAACATATCCTTGGTGATCTAATAATTTTTTGCACAGATCAAGATATTTAGTCAGTGGTGGATCCAGAAATTTTCCAGGAATATGGGGGCACTGACTGCTTCAGCGGGGCCCTGCTCCAGGCATGTTTTAGTGATTCCCTAAATATTAAACCAAATTTTTCCCACTGAAGGGGGCCCTCTGAAAAATCCTCTTAATCTACGTCTCTGCTATTTTGTTTTTTTATAACCCAGTAAATAAGTTGAGTTTGTTCTCAAAAAATAATTTGATTCATGTATTTTTTATTGTAGCATAAACATAGCTTTAATTTCCTTTATTTAAGAATTGTAATGTTTTTTTAATGTCATTTTTAAAAGTTGGCACTAATTGAGGATTCTGTTGTTTATGGAATTCTTTTATAAGTTTGGTTAGCAATAAAAAGGTTTTTTTTATTAAACAAAGAATAATTACTCTGTTTACAGAATTTAATACATGTATCAAAAATTAGACATGATTTAATTTAATTCATAATGCTTATTTAATTGGAAATTACATTAGGATTATCTCCCCCTAATTAGTATTCAAAACAATATTATAAAAACAACCCGGAAAATAAATAGAATCCTCAGTAATGTCAACATTTATTTTGTATAAATGTAATATTATGCTAATGATACAAAACCCATGATGCAGATCCTTTTCCTCCTATTGTAGAGATAATTTACAGACGTGTCCAAAATCCTATCCCTAGAATCAATTTGTTTTTTGATATTCGTACACACCTAACAAAAGCAGATTGTGTTTGGTTTCATTTGGATATTTTGTATCATTGTGATATATCATAATAATTATAATTGGTAAATAAAATATATTTGAAAAACCAGCCTCATTTCATTTGAATTTGGATAAGTAAAGGGGGAAGATATTTCTGTGGTCCACGGTATGACACACATGCAGATGATTTATATTTCCATTAGGTGTCGATCATCATCATTCAACTTTTTTAAGAATTTTTTGTGTAATTTCTTTGCTGGTTTGAATAAGACCCAAAATAAACGATGCTTTAAGCACTACTTTACAGAATTGATCATTGTGTTTGCTGATTACCATCATATAGCTACCAATGCTGTTAATAGGTGACTATAATGCTAAAAGGATTTATGTAAAATCATAATTATGCAAACTGTAGAAGAGGCTCGATAGCTCCATATCTGTATGCAGATGCCTCATGGTGTTTCATTATACATTTTACCCTATATTTCAGGTTCAATAACCAGGGTGTTTTTATGCTCCATCTATGATAGTAGAGGGGCATTATGTTTTCTGGTCTGTTCGTTCGTCCGTCTGTCCCGCTTCAGGTTAAAGTTTTTGGTCAAGGTAGGTTTTTTTTAAGCTGAAGTGCAATCAACATGAAATTTAGTATGTATGTTCCTTATGATATGATCTTTCTAATTTTACAGCCAAATTAGACTTTTGACCCCAATTTCACGGTCCAATTATGGAGCTATGGTTTTTTTTGTAAAAAAAAGTTTGTTTCCAGGTTTTGGTGAAAAATAATTTGTTTTGGACCATGAGAAAAAAAAATTTTGGTTTCACCCTCAGCTGCCACTATGTAATGCTAAAATTGAAAGAAAAAAAATGTTTTTGGTTTGTCGCTAAAAAAATATATTGTTCTTCGCCAAAGGCGAAAAAAAAAGTTTGCACAGGAAAAAAAGACCATAGCCCCCCCCCCCCCCCCCCAGAAAATCAAATGGTTGCAACCTTATGTGTAATATGGCTGACTATATATTTGGTATATTATAAAATTATAAAAAAGGTATACATGTCCTTCATACAAAGATTACATCAGTGGTCTTGTGTTATTGCGTTGGTCTCAAGTTGGACCCCCTGGCATGTTAAAACCAATGATTTAAAAAATGGCATTTGCTGCTGCTCTATTTGTGGATTGCACAAAGTAGGCTTAATATTCATGAACCTGTCCTGAATATGCATTTAATTGCCACAGGACTTTAAACAGCAATTCATTATTACCATCCTGAGGAAATGCCTAGCCTAAACAAGTCATGGTTCAGTGATTAATGTTCAGTTTTGTGATTATGTATTTGTTTCTCTGAAACAAGGTAATTCTTCATGTTTATTTATGTTTTAATGGATGGAATGATTGTATGGTGCACATGTCTGTCTAACAAGGTTCTTCTGACCTTGACCTTATTTTCATGGATATTTTTTCATATTTAAATTTTGTGATAAGGATTATTTCTTGGATACTATAAGTAAAAGTTATAAGAGATATTCAAAAAAGGGTCAACTATATTTGGTATACAGAATGATTATATAAAGGTAAACATGTTTGTCTGATGAGGTACATCTGACCATGAACTTATTTTCATGTTTTTATAGCGCCTGCAACTTTAGTGGCAAAAGCAAGACTATCTAAGCCTGTAACACAATTGTGTTTCATATCATTAATTATCCAGGAGTATTAATTAGGAAATTTATTAAAAAGGAATTAAACAATTCAATGACAATCATGTACGCTTTGGACACTTAATAACGATCTGTTCAAATATTATAGACATATAACCTGCAGCCAATAAATGACCATGTATACTGTGAAATAACATGTATCCTTCAGGGGTTAATTGCAGTTTGACAATTAACCACAGACAAGAATTATTCAACATCCAGACTAATACGTAACCGGCCATCAGCTATGGGCCGATGTTTATGGACACTAGACTATATAAGATCCAGCTTTGGACTTGAACGAGGAGGACAGCTTGGTACAAGAGATTGGTACCGGAGATTCCGCCAAGGTCTCACCCCTCGCGGGTAGGCTGGAACATATATGCGCTTAATATCCGAAGTACTCTAACAGGAACGAACAGTTATACCACTATACGATCACGTGCCCGTGTGAGATACTGAACATTCGAACAATTCTACTTTAAAGACAGTTGTGAACATTCGAACATTTGAACTTTAGAATCTTTCTTGACTTTGTAATTACGTAATAAAATATATTTATCCTATACTGACTTCGTCACAAGCCATCCTACATTTCTTTTGTAGTCTTCTACAAATATTCACTCATTTTTTGAAATTTTAATAACTCTGTACTAAACATGAACAGAAGTTTGTTTACAATCAAGCTAATATTCAGATGGAAATTTTGTAAAAATTTATTTCCTGTTTTTTTGTATATTACTTACAAGTGGTCTTAATTTTGCTAGCCTTCAACATTTTTCGAAATAGTGAAACATAGCAATCCTACATTCCGTCGTCGCCCCCACAAATATTCACTCTGTGGTTAAAGTTTTTGAAATTTTAATAACTTTCTTAAACTATCCTGGATTTGTACCAAACTTTGACAGAAGCTTAAAGCTTTTACAAAAATCTTCTCCTCTGAAACTACTGGGCTAAATTAAACTAAACTTGGCCACAATCATCATTGACAGTGGCGTAGCCAGGGTTGAAATGATGTGGATGTTTCGCCGAGCGGAGCGAGGATAAAAAATTTTGGACCTTTTTATGCAGAAAATTATTTTTTATTTAAGCACATGTACTCCCCCAGAATCCGACACTAGTTACATTTTTGTTTAAATTCAAAATACCCACCTTTTCATATATTTATATTTTCAACTGAATTTTATTGTTTCCTCGAAAGTACCTTCATTTAATTCATGAATATTGCATTTAAAAGTTTCCCACCTAATTTTATATTTGACATATCAAAAACGGACCCCATTACAGCGGCACTTTTGTATAATTAAGGAACTTCGGAATATAGGAACTGAAGTGACTCTTCTTTCCAGGAATTTGCGTCTACAACCTTAGGTTTTTGATTTTTGATTACTAGTATTTAGCTAAACGCGTTGCAGGAGACATAAAAATACCGGGCCTCCGACCAACCGGTCGTGTTTAGCACTCTCATGTGTACAATTTTTGTCAGATTAAGTGAAACTCATATCATCAGCAATGTCATTGACACTTTCAAAAATAAGTAATATTCAAATATTTTAACCAGTTATGACCCTTTGAAATATAAATGGTAATGGAAATCCCATTTCATTTGCTGTAAGCTTTAATTTCTCTGAAGATATTGAAAAGAGAAAAGAAAAAGAAAACAAGTGCTTTTTTAGTTATTCCCTTGTTCCTTGCCCTTTGATAGATAAAACATGACATGAACATTTGTGATGTGCATGGCGGGGAACATTGGACCTTTTCTTTAATTGAAAATAAAACTAGTATTTGAACCTAGATAGAAACGGGAATTCATAAGCCTAGGAATTTTCACGGTATATTACAAATTGATTTTTTTTATCACGTCGTTTACCAAAGAATTGTCTCATTGGCACTCAAACCACATTTTCTTATATCCATAGGGAACTTAACGTCCTTCAACAAGGAATCATTGAGCAATTAAAGGTCACGACATGTAACATATAAAATAATTATTCATGATACAACTAAAAAATAACTTCAAAACAAAACAATCTGAACAACAAATATTCAAGACATAAATTAACGACAAACACTATACTACAGGCACATAAAATATTTGACTGGGTTTAACATGTTTGTGAGCGCTTAATCTTCCTATAATCTGAGACAGTGGTGTAACAGCACAACATAAAAACATAATGCCAAAATTTATTTTGTATATTTTTCACTCCGGGTGTAAAACAATATATTCGAATTTTATCCTGAGCGTTAGCGAGGGATAAAATCAACGAATATCACGGCCCAGGCCATGTGTAAATTTCCAATAATCTATGGCTTCCATGAGTTATTTCGATTCTAATAGGACAAATACGATCATTAAAAAAACTGAAGCGAGGGTGGGTAAATCTGTGTGTATGGCTGTTCTTTTTTACTCCCTGTTAGATAAAGCTCATCATTTTAATAGATCCGTAGCTTGCACGGATTATTTCGTGAACAACCGCTGAAAAAAAAAATGTTTCATTCTCAAAACCATGTTGATTTATATGTTTTTTCCCGTGAGCTACCGTCAAATCCAAAGTTGACATTTCGTAACCAATGAGCCGCCATGTTGACTTGCTGAAATCAGT
The DNA here is from genome assembly GCA_019925275.1 of Mytilus edulis. NCBI lineage: Eukaryota > Metazoa > Mollusca > Bivalvia > Mytilida > Mytilidae > Mytilus > Mytilus edulis. The sequence goes on along the minus strand of CM034360.1, from coordinate 8,008,468 downwards.
ACATATGCGAATAATGCAATAGAATAGAAAATCAAACATAACCTACCTTGATAATCAATTTTAATACAATTGTAAACGACATGTCAATAGTTAACGTAACAGAAAACGTTCAACTCATTTGTATGACGTCATGTTTTGAAATAACTTAAATGCGCCAAAAACATTAATAGACTTTCGCGGAATTTTATTTAAATTTTATTTTGTTGGTTTCTCCGAGCTCTTATGCATTACTTCTTTTTATTATGCATCCGAATAAGAATAAAAATGATTTTGTCTTTTCTGAATTGCAATTTTTAAAACAATTAAATCGACAAAGGGTTTGCAAATAGGTTTCAATACATGTGGATTTACGTGGGAAGTATATTGTAACAGCCATTATTATGTACACCACGGAGTCTGCGCTAAGTATAGATATATCGAGAATTTTATCACAGTGTTGTTTACAAAGCGAAAGAAGCACGTCATATTAGAATATGCATTTACATGATGATAAGTGTAAGTGCAGCAATTTGTTATTCTATTATTCATTGATATTGGGCATCGGTAATCGGACGTCGTTTTGGCAATACATGACGGAACATTGTCATTGGGCGTGGATTTGAGTATCAAACAATTGGACGTCGAATTAAGAATTTAATCACAGCTCTGTATATCTACAATCACTCTGTATACTGTATCTATCACCACGCTATACCCCGTGACACCCCTAATTATTTTTCTATAGAGGCTATGAAAACAATCCCCCTTTTTCAATTTTTTTTTTTAACATAGTGCCACTCGATACCTTGCGCAAAAGATGCACCTGTTTCTCCTCTACAAGACCTATATAGTTATACCCGGTGACTCCCCTCATTATTTTTTCTTAGAAGCCATCAAATAGGCCAATCCCACTTTTTTCCGTTTTTTTCTTCAAATTTTTAGCCTTATAGTTTCAGGTTTTTTAACATAGCGCCACTCGATTTCTTGCGCAAAAGGTGTTGTTCAATAGTCTAATATGAAGTTGGGCTTCTATTGGAAGTATTCCGTTTATAGGATGATGATTGTTACATCTGCTACATAAGGTGTTGATGAAAGTATAAGCCTAGAGGTAGTTTTTTTCTAGAATTTTTCGATTAATTCTAGCATGGAAGTCAATATAATACTTCCATGATTCTAGTGAATTTGTTTTTGGTAGTGTTAGCTATTATCCATAGATAAGTGCTAGAGATACGTAACACGAATGATTGAATAACACATGAAATGACCCAATGACACATGCAATTTTAATCTTAGTTTAAACAGTATTTATTAATGATTTGTTTTACAAGATTAAGTATAACAATGTTATATGAAGTTTTAATCTTAATTATGTTCTAATTCGCCAAGCTTAACCGAACATAAATTATTTAGTCAATAAAAACTCAACACATGTATACAATAGGAATTAGCTCTCCTTGTGAGTAGCACACTTATACTTTATTTTTTCTTTTTCTTCAAATATCAAAATCATTTCATATATATTCATATTTCAATAGTCAATAATTAAACGTCCATCTGCATCAAATTGCTCATCCAAGCAAATCACACAATTTTCTCAATACACAAAACACCGTATCGGGACTCCATCCCACTAAAAATCAAAATCAACAACAATCTACAAAACACAATAAATATAATTATTATTATTACAAATTATCTTGTCACATCATTAAACTGTCTAACTCAAATCTATCAAAATGGGTGGGTGGGTGGGGGATATGTATAACGAAACGGAAGGTATGCTACTCGGTAAAGGCAGAACGTCGAATAACTGGTTATAAAAATATCTTATATTTATAATGAGATTCTGCACGAGAATCACGATCCTACCCTCGTACAAACGGGTAGAATACCTGCATTGCGACATACAATAGCCAATCAAATCATACAATAACAAACCAGGTATGCAACCATGTGCTCATCAACACGTGTTTAACGTAAACAAACACAGACATGTGCTTCCGATACTATTAATAAATATATTTATGTTCTAATTCGCCAAGCTTAACCGAACATAAATTATTTAGTCAATAAAAACTCAACACATGTATACAATAGGAATTAGCTCTCCTTGTGAGTAGCACACTTTCGAAATGACAAAGTAGATAAGAAAAAACGGGTATGAAAATTACAAGCCAAGATTCTTAGTAACGAGTAGTTTTTCAGAAATGTTTTCACGCACATATCCGTCTTTTGCTGTATCTGAAGACCATCTACCGTGTTTCTTAAATATTCTATCTTGAATACCAGCAGCAGCCGCAGCTGTTGCTCCACCTGCTCTTAAACTATGCAAACCAAATTTTGATTTGTCTAATCCCAAAGATTCTAAAGCCTCTAACAGTACTTCTCTGGCTCTTGTATAAGACAAAGGCGCATGACCCCTTAGCACGTACGTGTTAGTCTTTTTACGATATACAACTGATCTAAATATGAATTCTATAGAATCGTGTTTAATGTTCGCTTGGTTCAAGTATGTCTCTAACATTTGGACTGGACAGGTAACCGAATATGTTTTGGAAATAAAAACATGAGTTCCTGCTCTTTGTTGGTCCGTTTTGCTTTTTTCGATAAATAAAGACATATATAATGAATGAAATGAAACATCTGACCTTTTTAAAATTAACTAATTCTGAAAATCTTAAAAATCCGGCATAGCTAACGAGACACATACATGCTATTCTTCTATGGTTTAAAGTACTATTTGTATTGCCATATTTCAAAACCAGTTGATTAAGAATATGAGGAGTTATTGGTTCCTTCTTATTTACAATGTGATGACCGATTGACCTTTGTGTACCTTCTTTTACGGAAGTACAAAGAAAAGAATCACAAGGATTTACATATCCGGCTAATTTGTGTGTCCATTGAATGGCATAATATGCTTCATCTATCTTTGCAGAAGAATTATAATTTTTTCGTAAGTGAATCAAATATAATGAGACATTATAATCTGATGCCGGTAAAGGCTTTATATTAAATAAATTACACCATTTACAAAAGCTATTAAATGCATACCTGTATTTCTTTCTAGTATTGTCAGCTCTAGAATTTAAACAATAATCTGGAAGACATTTTGCAAGATTGCTAAGAGCTTCATTCTGTGGTATTTTATCTTTAGACCAACGACCAGTACTAAAAACATCTGCAAAACGTATAAATAAAATAAACAAATAATAATATTATAAAACTTTTTTTTTTTTTTTTTTTTTTTTTTTTTTTAATATCTCATATACATCGTACTATTCACTAGACCTTGCTATATCAACATACATAGCCGTGTCAGAACCAAATTTGCAATACAATGCAAATTTCACATATTGTAAACATTTAACAATATGTACAAATAAACTCGAACATCATTAAGTCGCTTTCATCTTAATTGCCAGTATATCAGACTTAAAATGCTTGGTACCAAAAATGGAGTTTTTATTCTGTCCTTGAATAAATATATTTTGACCTGATGAAAAATCAAGAACTTCTATAACGTAAGGTTGAAATTCCAATCTTCTATTAAAAATCAAAGACCAAAATGCCGATGATGGCCATTTTGGAACGATCAATGTTCCCTCAGCTCTACAGAGAATGAGGTGTTTAATGCTTTTAGCCACTAAACTTATCGGAGGAACCATCCAATTATTTTCCATTGTCCAATTTTGAGCGAAAGCGTCAATAGCAGTGCTTCCTGGATTCCAAAATTTGGAGTTGAACCTTTTCAGTTTTGTATTATGAAAATTAGCAAATCTATCGATTGTGTAAGGACCCCAAATTTCATTCATGAAAGTAAAAAACTGAAACGAGGTTTGCCAGTCATCAATATCAACCATTTTAGATATGAAATCAGCTTTGAAATTTTCACACCGAGGTATCCAAGTAGGACACAACGTGATACCCGACCTTGTACATATTCTAAAAATATCATAAGCTAAATGTTGTAAATGCAACTTTGTACTGCCTTTATTGATTATATTTACACAATTTTGGTTGTCTGTATGCCATTTAACTATTTTACATTTCAGATCGGGTTCAAACGAATTCAACGATAACTGAATAGCCCTGAGTTCACGCCAAGTGGAACTCAATTTTTTCTCATTTTCATTCAACATACAATGAAAAATCTTTTCATTTGATTCAACAGTATATGCACCTAAAGCTACATTACTTGCATCTGAATATATCATAATTCTCGGTAAAGAATCATTCAATAAACGTTTCTCATTAAGATCCAACAAGTTTTCCTGCCAAAATTTCAATTCAGCTAATACACATTTTTCATATACTAAATATAGTTTTGAATCCCACGTTTTTCTGTTTTCTATCGCGAAATATATATGCCTCGTCATTAAATTTGTGACATTACCCATAACTGGTGACATAGATATAATTCTTCCGGCAAATTGAGCCAGCATACGTGCGTTCAAATTTGAAAATGATTTTAGTATAATATCAAGAGAATCTTTAGTGTCTTTAATTCTGCGCTCTGGCACCTTTAAAGTAAAATCTTTTGAATCCCAAATCAATCCTAACCATTCTAAACACTGAACTGGTTCAAAAATTGATTTTTCTTCATTGACAATAAATCCAGCCAGTTTAAGTGATGACTTTACAAATTCAGAAGTATCTTTACAATTTTTATAACCTTCATCCATGCCTAATCCATCGTCAAGATAAAGAACAATATTAACACCATTTTCTCGCCAATACTTTACCATTGGTCTCAAACATTTAGTGAATATATAGGGGGCGCTACTTAAACCAAAAGCTAATACAGAAAAACAGTAAAACTTGTTATTCCAGGAAAAACCTAAATATGTTTGTTGTTCTTTACAGATGTCCAAATGAAAATATCCTGATTTTAAATCAAACTTAATTAGAAAATGATCTTTTTGGAAGAATTCCATTGCAATTTTCCAATCTTCAAATTTTACCTTGTTTTTCAAAACATAGAAATTCAATTCACTTAAATCTAAAATCAAACGCTTTTTACCAGTCTTTTGTGTAGCAACACTGAGAGGATTAACGACAAATGGTTGAAATGGTACTTCTAGAATACAGCCATTGCTAATTAGCTCAGTTACCGCTTCATTTACAAACAAACTATTTTTTAAAGCAGATTTATTATTCCGAAATTTCATTGGAGGGGGTTGTTTCATAAATGGAATTATATAACCCTTTTCAATGGTGTCCAACACAAATTTGTTGGCCCCAATGTGTTTCCAAAACTCTATATGTTTAAATAAGCTTGATTTTACTCCTTTAGCGATTTTTGAAAAATCTATATTATCAAAATATTTAACATGTTGAAAGAGAACATTAATATGACCAAATAGCATTAAATTGTCAACAAAAGTAATATACTCATCTTGTATCTTTTCACTTTGACAAGTTTCCAAAGGTTGGTTTGTTTGCAGCTTTTGGGCAGTTCCTCTTGAAGTGGCCAGTTTGATGACACTCGTAACAGGTGTCGTATGGGGTCGCCTCGCGGCGACGGAACCTCGGAAAGGGCTGCTGAGTAGCGTTGTAAGGCTGATAGTAACTGTTACTATTATCAGTAGAGTTGGCAGGTCTAGAAACGGTGGCGGACGGTTTTGAGTACGGTTTTCCACGGGTTTTCTTTCCTTTGATGGTCTTGAGGGCCCTGCTTTCTGCTTGCCGTAAACGTTTTTCATCTTCTGAGTCTGATGCCAGGTCATCACTTTCGTATTCTCTGACTGTGGACCAGCCTGCTGGCGACTTGTCGGCAATTCGAATCAATTTATTCCTCCTGTTGATTTTAAGAATAAGGCCCGATATCAAATTGGTGCTAACGGAATCTTCCGCGGAAGTACGCTTCTGAAGTTTTTGCAATTCGGAAACAATATCTGAGTTGAAGGAGTATTGAATCTGATTCCCTTCCCCCTTAAGCTTAACGGATACCTCCTTCTTGAGCTTCTTAGCTAGGGAGTCGTTCCCGGAGACTAACTCGTTCTTCAGAGAAGAAATCTTACTATCAAAATAAGAAGTAAAAAGTTCAAAAGTTTGATCACTTATCTGTGGTACAGAACTAGACTTGGCACCTGAATGTACTGGTGGCTCGTGCAAAAGCAATGTGTCCTCGTCGTCTGAGTGGTTTTCGGTCATTATGTGTATAACGAAACGGAAGGTATGCTACTCGGTAAAGGCAGAACGTCGAATAACTGGTTATAAAAATATCTTATATTTATAATGAGATTCTGCACGAGAATCACGATCCTACCCTCGTACAAACGGGTAGAATACCTGCATTGCGACATACAATAGCCAATCAAATCATACAATAACAAACCAGGTATGCAACCATGTGCTCATCAACACGTGTTTAACGTAAACAAACACAGACATGTGCTTCCGATACTATTAATAAATATATTTAGCATATATTGGTGACTTTTAAACACTGATTTATAAATAGTATTACATTAAAAGTGTATTAAAAATGATTTATTAAAGCAGGAAAGTTCATAAAATGTTATTATAATTTTGTGGATACATCTGTTCCTTATTGCATATATACGATTGCCCAATGTGTTCAATCTGGACTACCAAAGTTGGGGTCTCATTTGTATAAAAAATTAAAACTCACTGACACTCCATGAATTTACATGTATTTTATTTAACAGTCAGACAAATATTTTAAGTAATAATTTTCCAGAAAGTCTTAAAACCGTCCTGGACCTCCTGATTGCACTCAGTGCGAAATGTGTTCTTAGAACAAAAATAAAGATACAAGTTGCAAAAAATTTAGATCTAATTCTATGCAAAATGTGGCGATCAAACGATGTCTTCTCATTTGTCCAACTTTTTAAAATAAGGTATTCTCATTTAGCCAACTTTTTATTTTTGTTAATTATTTGGTTGTTTGTTTAGTGATAGTAAGGTGTCTTTCTAAAATTTGACAGTAAATTTGTTCCTGTATGTTTTTATACTATTTAAAAAAATATATAAAATAGGCGATAGTAAGCTATTTTTGAATAAAGTTTTATAGTATATTTTAGATAATAAATAAATATTTCATCTTTTATACAGAAGAAACCCACAAATCAGGGGTTCGACGACTTACAGAAAAGCAGTATTTTTACTTCCCAATTTTGATAGCCTTTGGTAGTATCATATTGTTTCAATATCCATTAGTTGGTACCACCTATCGGAACTAGACAGTGACACGATTGCTTTAATTTAGCACTGTTGTACATTAAAGTCAATTTTCCATATTCAATCGTGTATTCCATATCAAATCCGACAATATTTAAAACGAACGAACTTTATACTTCAGTGTTTGTTTGTCTTGTATCATGTATAATTGTTCAAAGAAACCAGAATCTTATCTAAAATAGAGAGATATTTATAAGTATAGCTTCTTCATAATTTGATGCTAATTGTTGAAACCCAGGAGCTTTTGAGCTTCCTCATGGACCCTCTACCAGGACAACCATAATTACGCCTTTCATTCATAAAATCCTGGCCTAGGACTATTGAAATGTTTAGTAACGCCTTATACAGTATGTTTGGAATTTCTCGTTATTGGTCTTCTGCTTTTAAGATCAACCCAACCATTTTAACAAACCATAGACAATTAATGGAGGAAGTTCGGCAGAGAAAAATAATTGCCGGCTTTTTTTTCATTCCCCGCCCCCTCTTTCAAATATCATGGAAACGCCCCTAAACCTACATAGACAATAGCTGCCGAACCGTCTATGGTCCGCAAATAGTCAAAAAATAACATAAGGACCTATGAGCTACGGTTCCGCAGCTACATAGACAACAGACTGACCCAACTTGAGGATAGACTACAGCAAGGACAGATCTACGTATATCACTACACTGATGCAGTATTCCACCTACTTCAACGAGGATGAAAATTAAATGTCAGTTGCACATTTTAACATGCTATGCTAAATAATACTACAGAAAATTAATCCGGGTATAATTTTCACTCTTATTTTTCAACCCAAACTCTAATTTAAAAAAAAAACTTTGTTCTTGATTACCTTTGATCTCATCTATCCAACTTTTTTTACCTGTACTACATATAGTTTTTAAAAAGTTGGATAAATAAAAATGAACCGATCAAACACCCAACAGCGTTTGTTTAATGGTTAACATTGCACTGGGCAGTCGCACGTGTCGTTAAATAACAAACCAATAAACAATATAATGAAGTTGTAAGGTAATAAATATTTCAGGTATTGGGCAGTTGCCATCATCATGATTAGATTATCTAATTGACAAAAAAACACTTAAAATTTTAAATTTCAATTTACTAAACACAAAATGTAAGTACTAAAATGTATATTTAAGCAATAAAATGTATGATACCATATTTCACTGTTTTAATAGAGAAAATTACGGAAAGATAATGGAGCGTGGTATCTTTTTTAATTAAGATTATAACTTTCTAAAAGGAAACTCTTTAGGACTTCTAAATAGTGTATTTCAACTGTGCTAAACTTATTTTGAACATTAAAGTTATTTGTCCTGGTTAATTGTGCGGATGTCAGATTTATGTAACACATTTCACTATCTTCATAAGGAAAAATAAAAACGGATATTACATTCAAATTCTCTTAAAAGAAACTTTTCAAGACAACTTCCCTCTGATCTTCATTAATATCGATATACTTGTAATACATGTACATCCTGAATAAATCACTTGTTATTTTTTATAAAATTTAGAAAAAAATAAACGTTCTAAAACGTTTCCCGTAAGAGCCTTATCTTTCATTATTCTGTCTGTATAGATGCTCCATGGTCTCTATACCTTATCCCTTATGACCATGAAATTTTCTTCCAAGGTGTCGTGACTTTCTATTGGCTCCTTTTTTCAGTTAATCAAATTTCTCAGAATTTTTAGATAATCCCGGATTTTCTCAGATAATCCCGGTTTATCTCAGATAAACTAAGATTATCTCAGCTTAATTCAAATTCGAAAAAAATCTAGTTTATCTGAGAAAATATAGAAAATCCATTATCTGGAGAAAATCCCGGTTTATCTGAAAATTCTGAGATATACCGGCATTATCTGGAAAAAATCGAGATAATCCCGGTTTATCTGAGCTTAATGTAAAAAATGAGATAATCCTACTTTATCTGAGAAAATCCTGGTTTATCTGAGATCATTTAGGATTATCTATAAAAGTGGTTCAGGCGTGCCATAATCATGTCTCTTAATTGAATTTATCCATTTATTTTTAACTCTAAAAAAATGTGCGGGACGGAATACATATTTTGTTATTTTCAATGTTGTAAGCGACATTTCCTGATTTGTAATTCATGAAAGTGGGACATCTTCAAATTGACCATTATATCAGGTAGTTATTAGTTCTTATTTAGTCAGTTAGTTGTGGAATAGACCAATAGATATGCAATACAATTATGTAAAGTAATGCAAAATGTTTAAATACCATAAGTACGCCCTTGCGCAAGGCTTGTGTAACCGACAACACCAGATGTATACAAATCCTTGACCAGATCATGCAGATGTATACATTCATTTTGATTTGTACATACATCAAACGACAAAGCATAACAGGACAGTATCAAACATAAAGTATCTAGGCTGTGTGTACCCACATCCGGTTTTATAATAAAATGCCGTCATATGATATTGGTAGTCCTATAACATATGACTTCGCATTCTTATTCAATTTTTAACGTTTTTATACTGATATTTTCTCGGGTGGCACATTGATAGTAAAAAGAAAATATCAGAACAGCAAATAGAAATAGTGAATAATGCCCCCGAGGTCATATGTTATAGGACTAATGATATTGGGAACGACACATGAACATAATCTAAATAGCAGAAAGCAAAGTTAAAGGATATTTCTAACTTCTTATCTTTCTTCCTAAGAAGTTCCTGCATGAAATCAGCCTCATAATAATAAAGAAACAAGTCAGCAAGTAGAGGGGCACAGTTTGTTCCCATTGGAATGCAGACAGTCTGATGAAACACACGTCCTCGGTAACAAATAACCCAACCTGCCTTTAGTGTAGTCTGAGATTACTCTGACATTCAATGTCTGTTTTGCCAGACAAGCTGGGGCCGTGGGATGTCAGAGCTTGTCCCATATCAAAAAGTGGATATTTGCCCACCCTAAATAGATTTGCTGCTTTGTCGCTTCTGGAACAGACTGACGGCATTGGAATTATATAAATTGGGCATCAATCTTCATTTTTCATTTATCTCTTCATTATGTATGTTTCACCTACCGGTCAACCTTTATTTTTCCATATAAAACAGTTTTCAAAGGGACCCATCGATTTCGGCATTTTGACTTTCACTTTCAAATGGACATCAAGTTACGAGAGAGTTCGTGGTCTCGAGACTCAAAATATGCAAATATTTATATTTTTTAATTTTTTTTTATAGGAAATCGATATTTAACATTTAGTAGACAACCATGATTTTTCACCTCCTTTACAGGAGATGGGTATGAAGCATTGAGTTCCAACCACATTACAATCGGTAGCTCTAGGACATCTAGATAACTTGCATCTTAAATGAATGTGGTGTTACATTATGGACATTTGCATAAATCATCACTGTTTTCTCGTCACTGGTCACGTGATAATCTTTGAAAATGAAAGGCAAAATGCAGAAATCAATGGCCCTTTTGGGTCACTGTGAAAACTTTAATTATGAGAAAATAAAGGTTGGCAGGTACATGTATGTGAAACTTACATATATGAAGAGATAAATGACAATTGAACAGATAGATGCCCGATTTATATAATTACAAGGCTGTCAGTCAGCACCAGAAGTGAAGAAGCAGCGCATCTATTTTAGGTGGGCAAATATCCACTTTTTGATATTGGACGAGCTCTGATGTCCCTCAGCCCCAGCTTGTCTGGCAAAACAGCCGTTGGACATCAGAGTAATCTTGTACTACCTTTAGTGGCATTGAACCTTCTGGTAAAAATTCATAGAGATCCATTTACTAGAACTAAAGTTATTGTCTGGAAACTAAATGCGTCTTTGGACGAGAAGGACACAGACGATGACATGATAGCATTATACATCACAATTTTTTTTTGCTGTCGTATATATTTACAAAGCATGCTTTTATCAGTGCTATTGTCGTGCTTTTTTTAACATTTGCCAATGAAAATGTCAAATATATTTTGAAAAACCTTATAGTATTAAAAGAATGAGTATGAAGGCAAAGAATATATTGGAGCAAAATATTGGAAGAATAGATACATGTACAAGATTTTCTTCAAAAGTATAAATTCTTCGTTCTCTGAACTCAGTGTGTTCAACTTGAACGTGTCAATGACAGGAATTGTCTGTATCAAGGTTATATATGGGGTGAACTCATTTTGGTCTCCAGTGGACAGAAGAGGCGGATTTAGGGAGGTGGCCTCCCCCCTTTTTGGGAAAAAAACTGGTTGCTCATATAGACAATCACTGAGTCATGACTGAAGTGGGCCCACTCTTAGGCAGTCAGTGGGCCCCCATTTATGAAAATATCTGGATCCGCCACTAAACAGTTGTCTCAGCGTGCTCATTGGCAATCATACCACATCTCCTTTTTAGCTCACCTGGCCCAAAGGGCCGAGTGAGCTTTTCTCATCACTTGGCCTCCGTCGTCGTCGTCCAGCGTTAGCTTTTACAAAAATCGTCTCCTCTGAAACTACTGGGCCAAATTAAACCAAACTTGCCAACAATCATCATTGGGGTATCTAGTTTAAAAAATGTGTCCGGTGACCCCGCCAACCAACCAAGATGGCCGCCATGGCTAAAAAATGGAACATAGGGGTAAAATGCAGTTTTTGGCTTATAACTCAAAAACCATAGCATGTAGAGAAAATCTGACATGGGGGTAAAATTGTTTATCAGGTTAAGATCTACCTGCTTTCAAATTTTCAGATGAATCCGAAAACCGGTTGTTGGGTTGCTGTTCCTAAATTGGTAATTTTAAGGAAATTTTACTGTTTTTGGTTATTATCTTTAATATTATTATAGATAGAGATAAACTGTAAACAGCAATAATGTTCAGCAAAGTAAGATTTACAAATAAGTCAACATTACCAAAATGGTCAGTTGACCCCTTTAGGAGTTATTTCCCTTTATAGTCAATTTTTAACCATTTTACGTAAATCTTAGTAATCTTTTACAAAATCTTCTACTCTGACACTACTGAGCTAAATTAATCCAAACTTGGCAACAATCATCATTAGGGTATCTAGTTTAAAAAATGTGTCTGGTGACCCCGCCATCAAACCAAGATGGCCGCCACGGCTAAAAATTGAACATAGGGGTAAAATGCAGTTTTTGGCTTATAACTCAAAAACCAAGCATAAAGACCAAACCTGACTGAGGTTTAAATTGTTTATCAGGTCAAGATCTATATGAACTGAAATTTTCAGATGAATTGGACAACCTGTTGTTGGGTTGCTGCTCCTGAATCGGTAATTTTAAGGAAATTTTGCTTTTTTTTGGTTATTATCTTGAACAATGTTGAATATTATTATAATATTTACAAATAAGTCAACATTACCAAAATGGCCAATTGACCCTTTAAGGAGTAATTGTCCTTTATAGTCAATTTTTAACAATTTTCATAAAATTTGTTAATTTTTACTAACATTTTCCACTGAAACTACTGGGCCATGTTTATTATAGATAGAAATAATTGTAAATTGCAAGAATGTTCAGTAAAGTAAGATGTACAAACACATCACCATGACCAAAACACAATTTTGTCATGAATCCATCTGCTTCCTTTCTCAAAAAGTCACATTTACTTAGGTGAGCGACACAGGCTCCTTAGAGCCTCTAGTTTATATCTAAAGCTAAGTAATTTTCTATTTAAACTTAACAAACAAAAAGTAACAAAATCAACTTGCTAAGAATTATATGAATTACGATTCATATAAAAAAGAAGGTGTAATATGATTGTCAATGAGGCAACTCTCCACAAGAGACCAAATTACAAAAAATTTAACAACTATAGGTCATGCAGCGTACAGTCTTCCAAAATGAGCAAAGCCTGTACTGCATTGTCACCTATAAAAGGCATGTACATTGTATTTAATGCATTGCAACTAAACACCTTTATTCAAAAACCAGTTGTTGGCATGACACAGGTTATATTTTTCTCATATGTTATGATGGTATGATACTAAAACCCCGAATGGGAAGGATTGTGCCTGAGGTTCATATTATGAAATCATAAACTTTAAGTCAGTTTAATTGAAGTCTGAAGCTGGCATGTCAGTTTACTGCTAGTAGTCTGTTGTTATTTATGTATTATTGTCATTTTGTTTATTTTCTTTGGTTACATCTTCTGACATCAGACTCTGACTTCTCTTGAACTGAATTTTAATGTGCGTATTTGTTATGCGTTTACTTTTTCTACATTGGCTAGAGGTATAGGAGGAGGGTTGAGATCTCACACCCATGTTTAACCCCACCGCATTCTTGCGCCTGTCCCAAGTTAGGAGCCTCTGGCCTTTGTTAGTCTTGTATTATTTTAATTTCAGTTTCTTGTGTACAATTTGGAAATTAGTAAGGCGTTCATTATCACCATGATCACTGGACTAGTATATATTTGTTTAGGGGCCAGCTGAAGGACGCCTCCAGGTGCGGGAATTGATCGCTACATTGAAGACGGGTGTTAGTGAACTTCTGCTGTTGTTTTTTCTATGGTCGGGTTGTTGTCTCTTTGACACATTCCCCATTTCCATTCTCAATTTTATTGTATAGATTTTCTTTTAAAAGTTAAACATCAACTTCAGCATTTACACTATGCAAAGCATTCGTGTAGGTGATATATATGAGCCAATCCCTGCGAAAAGTTAAAACAGTCCTTTTGATATTAAACTTTACAGAACATGTTGTTTTATAAATAAGTCTTTAAATATTTTTGAAAAAACGATTACAACCTTTGATTGCTCAATTTTGTTTGTCTGGTATGATTTTAAATTTTAGTTTCTTATGTGTATAATTCGGAGTTTAGTATGACGTCCATTATCACTGTACTATTATGCATATTTTTAGGGGCCAGCTGAAGCACACCTACGGGTGCGGGAATACTCACTACATTGAAGACCCATTGGTGGCCTTCGGCTGTTGTCTGCTCTATGGTCGGGTGGTTGTCGCTTTGACATATTCACTATAACCTTTCTCAATTTTATTTACTCATTTAACATCTTTGTATGAGCCATATTTCCTCAATAGTATCTGGTAACCTGTTTACCTTGCTCATATCTTAAAGTACTAGCTAACAAAGGAACTCTTTTTACAGCTACAGTAATCAAAAATGTTATTCCCTCCTGTTATGAATGTAACACATCTTGCATTAGGATGTGTTTATTTGAACAACTGTCATTTAAAAATCAGTAAAGGATCGTCAAAAATCAAAAGAATTTCTAATTTTTTTTAATTAACTCTTACTTTCATAATTGAATTTTATTGATTTTATTTGATGGTATTTAGAGAAGTAAGATTACCTGAGGTTCCTACCTATCTGCTGACTCTAGAATCATGCCATTGTATAATATATCAAGATAAAAATCAATCAGACTTTCGCTTAATTACTGATTTTTGTCATTTTATGTTACAGTCACAGAGAAGAATATAAGTGAAGGTAGGAACAGATTTTACTTTTGTTATATAGATTGTATATGTTTTATAGTGATGACAAAGGATGGATATTTTCTAATGGAAATCTCAAGATTATTAACTGTAAAAGATCTAAGACACCTTGCCTTTAATATATATATATCTCCTGTTAACTTTATGTAAGATTTTAATTTTCATTTCTACATTTTAACATTCTCCTCCTACATGCCCTATCATGCCTTTATATATCTTCTCCAAAAATTTCCATCGACCTATAATTGTTTAACAACACCTTAAATTCTTAAACTTTGGTAGGTCAAAACATGCTATGCAATCTTTTTCTTGTTTGCCTTTTATCTGAAGAATTTGGAACAAACAAATCTTGAACAGATGTAACTTGTAACAAATTAAAGGCTTTCAAAGGTTACTCTGGAGGCTGGTAAATACAATGTTACAGCAGTGTTGTAAAGATGTCAGACAACTATTGAATACAAACAATTGCGGTATGGGCTTTGCTCATTGTTGAAGGCCGTACGGTGACCTATAATTGTTAATGTTTGTGTCATTTTGGTCTTTTGTGGATAGTTGTCTCATTGGCAATCATACCACATCTTCTTTTTTATAATTACATGTTCATCATTTCACATCAATTGATGGCCTGTAGTCAAAAAAAAATCCAGATTAGAAGAAAAAAATGAAATGTAGTGGGATATATGCTGTACATGTGGATTCATTATTAATTGTGTGATACCAATTTTTTGTGGATTTCTTTGGTATGAGTAAACCACAAATTTTAAATGTTTTGTAAATAAGACATTTATTTTTGAGGTTTTATGCATGCTGACTTGTGGGAATCCACTAAATTGCAAGTTTTTGTCAATCCACGAAAATTGGTACCCACGAAAACAAATAAATCCACAGTGCATATATATATATACCACCAAAAATATTCACCTGAGTTCAAGAAATAAAAAACCCTACAAGTATTAGTAGTTATAAATTTGTACCTCTGACTGAATTACAAAAAATGTAAAGACAACAGATATTTGATCGAGTTATTAAAATAGAAGCCATTTTTTTTCTGATGTTAATCATATTAATAAAACAAGGAATGATTTTGTAATAATAGCAACACTATAGACGAGCACAGATGAAAGTTTTCCATTGCTTCTTAATTAACAAAATCATTGTATTAATAACCTAAGCTTGGCACCTATCAGTAAAGTAATTACATCAAAATAAACTAGGTATAAAAATATTATTCTGCAGAAGAAAACACTTATTGTAACTTTTTCTAGTCAATTGTAATATAGTTATGTAATTAGTGGTTTTACTTTATGTACAAAGAACACACCGGTACATGTATACTGTAAATATTTTTATCAGTTTAAAATTATACCATTGTATACTTACAGTAAAAGTTAAATGTCAATTGTGCTAATTATGCATGAAATATTTGCCGCTGGACATTTAACAAGCTACAATAAACTGGTCACTTCATTAGTTCTAATTTATATACAGATATACATGTACTAAATAGAAAAATGGGATTATCCATGAAAAGTTAATCTTATACAGTAATGGACTCACCAAGCTGTGTCTGTATCTGTCGGGCGCCCTGCTCGAACTCCATGTGCCATAAGAATAACTATTCCCGCCACTTGCGGGTCTCACTAAAAACCAAAGTCCGGAACTTCCTAATACACGGAACTTAACAAACTCCCCTTCTTTCTTTTGAAGGAACTAACTGTTCAATAATGTTGTCAATTAAAAGTAGATGTTCAATTCCTTTGAACTCATTTATATAATCCGGAAAGTCTATGTACACTATTTACAAATCTGGCTTTGGAAAGTTATTCATCCAAACACCTGTTCCCTAAGACACCATCTTGAAGTGCCCTGAGCAGGTTATGGCATGAAGCTCCTTTTTTAGTCAAGCAATCCGAAAGTTGATGTTTTGTTTCAATCCATTTGACCGATACTATTTGGTGCATTTGAATTAATTCACGAATGCTGCTAATTTCAAGCCTAAGCCTTTTTTCGGATACTTGTTTTGTGGATTTAATGGCATCCCACAATGAATGACAGTCCGTTAGGCAAGTTATTGGCAATTGAGTTGGATCAGCTTTACCATACATAAGCTCTGTATACAGTGAAGCTATAAAAATACCACTGTCAATAGCATCAGCCATAGCCAGAGTTTCTGCTGCTAGAGTGCTTCTTGCCACTCTTCTTATTCTTTTTGATTGCCAAGTAATAGGCGAGAAAATTCCATTTTCACCAACAAGCACAATGAAATGTCCTCCTTGTGTGCCTCCGTCAGATAAATTACCAAGGGAAGAATCACTAAATACTAAAAGTCTAATTGCATTATCATTTCCTAGTTTTCTGAATTTCAAAGTGACAGTTTCAGATTTAAGGTTCTTGATTATTTTGTTTGCTTCATTTAACGTTTGTACATTTGCCTTTTTAAGAGATGAAGCAAGGTTTGATGCATCAAATATCACATCTGGTCGACTTTGTCTTGCAATCCAAAGTATTTGTCCAATTTTAGATTGTAAAAGTTCTCTTTCTTCTTTGGTAAGAAGTTCTTCTTTGACTCCCATTCAACTTTTTTCAATAGGAATAAACTTGAGACTATTTTGATAAGTGTTTTGTCTTAAATGCAAGTCATTTTCATGTTTTAATAATTCTATTCCAACATATGGGAATGACCCATTTTCCTCTAATTCTTCTTTTCCAACACAAAATGTTGATCTTATGCTATTTATAACTTTCTCTTCAAATTCTTTTGATCCACCCCATAAAAAGTCATCAACATGACAAGTAAGTACACCTTCTACGCTGCCTTTATTATTTTTCCAGAAAAATACAGCTGGGTCAACCTTTGATACACTGACTTTACATTGTTCAAGAACTTCTTTTACTCTATTATACCAACTAAGAGAGGCATCTGACAGACCATAGACACATTTGCGAAGTTTCCAGATAATATCTTTGCACTGAGCTTCCATTGGTGGTTTGACATAAATCTTCCTTTCTATTTCAGCTCCTTGTAAAAAAGCAGTTTTAATGTCCATTGTTCGTGTTTTCCAACTTCTTTGAGCCAAAATAGCTAAAACTAATCTTAAGGAATCTGTTCCACAAGTGGGTGAATCTTTCCGTATGTCATCTCTATTAAATTCTTCAAATCCTCTCGCAACTAATCTTGCCTTATGTATTGTTCCTTCTGAGGTGTCCTTCAAACTACATATCCATCTCGTAGAAATACACTTTTGACCCGTATCTGTGCATTCTTCATAAACACTGTTGTTTTTCCATGAATTGAGTTCTTTTAGTTTAGCTTCCCTGAATGATACATCTTCAAAAATCATAACACTATCGTCATCAGAACTAGGAAGTTCTACTTCTGAAGCAACATTTTCTAACTCCTTTAGCTTACTCATGTCAACTGAAATTTCTGCTCCTTTAAGTGTGATAGGTTCCAAGTATTGCAGGTTAAACCAGTTTTTATTACTTCCTGTTGCCTTTCCAGCACGTCCAGTAACCTTTGCAACACACTGTTCACCACTTTCAGCATTTTTATATTTCACTGTTTGTCCTGTTTTCATGTCTGCAAGTTTGGGTCGTCCTGTTCCTGCTGTTGCATTTTCTACCTGTTCTTCATTATTTTCATCTTCGTCTTGTCCTTCATTATTTACACTTTCTTCTTGTCCTTCATTATTTGCATTTTCGTCTTGTCCTTCATTATTGCCATTTTCAATCGCCTCAACATTACTATCACTATCATTTTCATTATCAGTGTCACTGTCACAATAATTTACAAATTTGTTTTCATGAACTGGCATTGACTTAGAAATAATCCTCTTAGCTTCTTTTTCTTGTTCAAAATTACCAGTATTTTTGTTTTCTTCTGTTTCAGGTATTGTTGATACCTTCGTTAATCTGCACTGATGCACTCTTACAAGCATACCACCATGTCTTACAAAAACAACAGCTCCATCCTGTCCAATCACAACACCAGGCCCTTTCCACTCTTTGTTATCTGGTCTTTTATAGTAAACTTTATCACCTGTCTGGTAGGAAATACCACTTGGACGAGTTTGTTTTCTCAATGCTCTGCGAATTCTTTCAGAACATTCACTTCTGGTGAAAGCTGTTCTAGCTGAGTGCAAGGTCTCAATATGTTTTCCAACCACTTCACTCATAGTCGTACCCTCTAGGGCAGGCAGCTTATCTGTTAAAACACTAGGTAGGTTTGGATTGCGTCCATAAACTAACTGGTATGGACTATACCCATGTTCATTATCTAAAGCATTCTTGGCCATGAGAGCCCAACTTAAAGCAATGTCCCAGTCACAATTATTATCTGCTTTCAATTTTAGTAATGTGTCCGTAAGAGTTTGATTATGCCTTTCTAGAAGCCCATTACTCCAAGGACTATAAGCTGCAGTAGTTTTTACTTCAATGTTAAAGTTCTCTGCCATATCTCATACTTCATCATTATTGAATTCACCGCCATTATCACTGTAAAGACGCCTTGGTGAACCATGTATTGAAATCCAAGATTCCAAAAATTTCTTTACAAATTCTGATCCTTTTTTTGTTTTCATAATACACCCTGCACTAAAGCGTGTGAATTCGTCAATTATATGAAGATACCATACATTGTGTTCTAGTTCATGCAGATCAACTGCTATTGTTTCGTTAAACTCTGTTGCCAATGGCAGTCCAACCACCGGTTTAGAACTTGGTCTTTTGTTTGTCATACAAATGTCACAATTTTCACAAACTGATCGCAAAAGCTCTAAAGTATCAGCATTGTTCATTCCAGCCTTATGTATAAGTTTAGATAAACGGTTAAATGTTGCATGTCCAAATTGTTTGTGTATTTTAACCAATGTCTTACGTTTCTCCGCTGTACTCATGTCATCTGTGATATTAAGTACGTTCTCCTCTACGTTAACAGGTGAATTTTGTATTTCAGGTTTTGTTTTCACAATATTTACACAATAATGTCCACTAGATGTGAACTCCAATTCCACTGGTTTGTTAAACATGATTGCCCTATCATTCTTTAAGTCCAGTACAGTACCAGCCTTTTTTAATGATGCCTTACTGAGTAACAAAGGAATATCAGCTTTTACAATTTCAGTGTCAATTTTGCAATTGGTACTTCCTATCTGAGCAGGTATAGTGGCACGCATAAAAGAGTTGACTACTTTTCCATCACCAAACTTAAACGCTCTACTACTTGTCACTGTAGAAATGTCCCCAGTTCTCTCTAAAAGCTGTTTAAACCAATTTTCCCCACACACAGTACGAGTACATGCAGTGTCTATGATTGCTGAACATGCTGATTCAAGTACAAATATTTTACTGACGGGTGGCTGCTCTTTTGTGAAAAGCGTTATGTTACAATTCTCTACAATTTCACTTTCAGACTCAACAAAATTAACAGAATTTACTTTGTCAGGACAGTTTTTAGCCCAATGAAAAACACTCTGGCAGATAGCACACTTTGTTCTTTTTCCAAACTTGTTTAAAGGATTAGTGCCCTTTTTTTTTTATTTACTCCCTTTATTTTGTTGTGTATAATATACCGGTTCTTGCTTTATTGTTATACTTGGAACATTACCAGTAATTTCTGAAGGTCCAGACATTCGCTCACCAAATATATGTTGCAATGCTGACTTCATAGAGGTATATTTTACATCACTAGATGCTGTTAATGCTAGTTGTTTGTCTCTTGAAGACAGGCCAGCATTATCTAATAGTTTGAAAGCAAGGACAGCTTCTGGGAGTGTCATGTCATATTTTTTAGATTTGCTATATCTTTTGTCGAATTCTATAATGTAGTCTGACATTGACAAATTTTCAGTTTTTACAAACTATCAAAATTTTTGTAAGCTTCGTATGCCTTGTCCTTATCATCTCGTAAGAACGCCTTGTCCAATTGTGTTATCAGTTTGGCCATGCCGTCTTCCTTGGCCAGATCGGCAGCCGGGACATCCATAGCCACTTCCCGTGCATTTCCCGTAAGTGTAAGTGAAACAGCAAGTGCTTGTTTGTCAACTTTCAAATCAGTGACTAATTGCCAGACGGAAATTTCATTCTTCCATGTTTCGTAAGTCATTGACCTCGGGTCAAACGTAGGTGGATTCTTAAAACTTGTTGCCATTATGATCGCTATGTTCTGCTACCATGAAAAGTTAATCTTATACAGTAATGGACTCACCAAGCTGTGTCTGTATCTGTCGGGCGCCCTGCTCGAACTCCATGTGCCATAAGAATAACTATTCCCGCCACTTGCGGGTCTCACTAAAAACCAAAGTCCGGAACTTCCTAATACACGGAACTTAACAATCCATTCTAATATTCCACTCCATTTTTATCATAAAATTGAGAATGGAAATGGGGAATGTATCAAAGAGACAACAACCCTACGATAGAAAAAACAACAGCAGAAGGTCACCAACAGGTCTTCAATGTAACGAGAAATTTCCGCACCCGGAGGCGTCCTTCAGCTTAATCATGAAAGCTAGATTGGTAATAAGAGGTGAGACTTTGTTATGGTAGAGTCATGGTTCTCACCTGCATAACGCATAACGCTTTTTGAACTTCACAAAGTGTAGCCTCACCACTGGATAAAGGTACCCAGAAGCAGTGGAAAGTGTTTAGTTTGGTTGGGTCAAATTTGTCTTATTTTGATTATATTCCACATTGTTCTACATTTTGTCATTAAGTAAAGTTTTGTGATACACTATCCTTATGATGAAAATTGGCTTTCTTTCTTCAGATTGTCAGAATTGGACTGGGTGGTACCTATTTATAGAAACATTTTAAGAGTTCAAGCTTGTTAAAAACACATTTATCCTTCAACTGATCATTTGATGTTTTTGTTAAATCATATTTATGGTTGAAAAATACTGCAGTACTTGGAAATAAACTACTGTAGTCCGAAATTATTGTGTGCATTTATTATTGCGATTTTGTCATTTTACACTTGAATGCGATTTTAATTTTTACGATTTTGAGAAAAGTCATGCTTAATTCAGTTAAAATATTATAAAATGTGAGTTTTAATTATTGAGTTTACAACTCAGTCGCATTATTCGCAATAATAAAAACCTCGCAATAATTTCTGAATTTACAGTATTGTTTCCACAGAGAAATTCAGGTAAATAAAGCAAATAAATTGTACTGCGAAATAAGCCACAAATCATGTTTTACTTTACAATAGCTACTTTGTTCTATCATTCATGTCATTGTTTCTATGATTCAGGGCAACCTTTATTTGGCAGTGATGCTACATAGTGATACAGTCTAAAATAAAATCAAACATGTGCCAAAATTATTATAGATTAAAGGAGATATTCAAAAGACAACAATATAAGCAATAAAACAAAATACCCATGAATGGTTTATATGAAACTTTAAAAAAGTTCTGGACACACAAAAAAATAGGAAAAGCTGTACAACCTGAATGTATTACCATGGGAACACTTTCTAACATTTTTATGACTTTGTGTATCAAACCTGAGTTCACCTATAGTTAATTATTATCAGTTAATTCTACCACAACAGAGTGTATAATTTACTTGTTAATTTTCCAGGTCATTAGAAATAAGAATTTTTTAGGTTTGCACTCATTATATCAGTACAAATAAATGGTTTATAAGTGAACCAAGAAAAACAGTATTCAATTATAGTTATATACAATTTGCATTAAATGACTTATTCTAAATTGTTCATAATAAATGGTATTGGTCTTTCACTTAAGACTCTATCATTATTTGAAATCATTTTGATAATCTTTTGAATTTAGAATATTCATTGTCTGTCCATTTGGTTGATTTAAAGGATACTTGTTTAATTGTATGTCATACCAAAATCCCAGAGGTGGATTTAGGGGGAGGAACAGGTGCCCCCTTTTCTGGGAAAAAAATGGTATATTATATAAGAAATCAATGAAGCATGACCAGAGTTGGCCTCCACTTATGAAAATTTCTGGATCCACCACTGAATCCTGCTAATTTTATTCTGATCAGTACAAACATGATAAAATCATGAAGAAGTGGGGTATATTTAAAAATTAGCTGACATTACCCATGGGCATAAAATCATAAAATAAATAAACAGGCCAATATTTCGTAAATCTGACCTGTGAATTCCTATTTTCTGAAAAGTATTTTGGATAATATTTTCAAAGGTTGTAATTGGTTAATTCATTACAAGCAAAAAAGATCCACCATTGACAAACATAAAAAATAACGATTATATATATATAGTCTTATATACATGATAGAATTGGGAAATTTTGAATGCGTAATCCCACACACCCCTACTTTTTCTCCTTTCCAATGTGGACTTTCTTTAATTCAGTTGCCTGTCTTTCCATGAACTAGGTAAATTGTTACATCTCATCTATTAAGAAAAAAACATGAAATATTTTCTCAATAAGAGAGAAAAATAATGTGCCTGTTAGCCTTGAACTGGTTCTCTGTTGTATTGTTATTGTCCTTGCTTGTTTGTCCCACACAATTCTGGCTGATATATATTTCAATCATTGGGGAAATGAACATTTAGATCTATTTGTTTTACAGTGCCATTTATAAATATAATATTCTAGCACTAACTGTGAATTAATTAACACAAATTAATTATTTCTGACAGAGATTTTTGTGTGGAGGTTTTTCTCGTCATTGAATGTTTTAGATCAATAACTGCAGCAGCAGAGTGTATTCCCCACATCGTAGATAGATCTTGTGGTAT
The DNA here is from genome assembly GCA_019925275.1 of Mytilus edulis. Lineage (NCBI taxonomy): Eukaryota > Metazoa > Mollusca > Bivalvia > Mytilida > Mytilidae > Mytilus > Mytilus edulis. The sequence continues at coordinate 7,985,094 of CM034360.1, read as the reverse complement.
TGATCTAAGTTTAAATATCACTGTATGATAATGCCTGTGTCTACATTGTACTATTCCATTGCTGTAACTTACAATTAGATTAATTTCTATATATATATAGTAAATAGTGTTAAATCTGTTGATTTATGGATAGTAAATATTGTCAGGAATAAACAATCATCTGTTTTGGTAATGTATAACATTTTTTTCTGTTTGTTTACATTTTTCTAATGTCATTGATTTTTTTACTATCTACATTATATGAGAATAGAGAATTTCAAAGAATAATAATTTATTTTGTGTTTTGTCATGTTTTTCCCAGCAGCTGTTGTTTTCCACATACAATCTGTTGTTTATGTCAATTTCATTGACCTTTTATGTCATAGTCCATATACTGTAAACTTTCAGATCAGAACCTCCACGGAAGGATTTCAAGCACTCAAAGTACATACTGATGCATCAGTCTTATAGTCATATTATACAGGGGTGGAACAAGCCTTTTTAAAAGGGGGTTCCCAATATAGGATTAAGGGGGATTCAAACTATATGTCCTTATTCAAATAAATTGATTGTCCCAAGAAAAAAGGGTTAAAACCCCTAAACAACCCCCTTCTGGATCCCCCACTGTCATATTTTGAATATGCTATGGCCGGGAATAGGAACAGAGTGTCAAAGCCAGGGCTGCAATTAATTGGACTTCCCCAGAATACACCATTGGTTAGATTTTTTGCTTATTTTTTAAAAACCCACATATTCATATAATTAATTATTCTTGTTTTTATGAAGAAAAAAAACCATCATTCAATTCATTAATATTTGATGTAAAAGTATTCCATCAAATTTCATATTTTTAACATCTCAAAGTAGGTGGCTGGACCCATTTCAGCGGCACTTCTGTGTATTGAACTTCAGAATAAAGGAACCTTATTACCTCCCTTTCCCAGGTTTTTTTTTGTTTTCTGATAACTTTGCTTAAATAATTAAGTTGTTGCAGGGTACATGGAACTTAACCAGATGTCAGTACGACCTATTTAGAACTCTCCTGTGTACAATTTTTGCCCCATTTTTATGAAGTTTATATCATCAGTAATGATCAGTTATTGCCCTTGTTCCTTGGATAGATAGAATATGTTCAATGTGGGGGGATGGGGTGGGGGAGACATTGGAACTCTGTTCTTTTATTAAAAATTAAATTAGAATTTGTACCTAGATGGAAAATATTTATATGCCCTGAAGAATGATCACACTCTATTACAACTTGAGTTTTATCACCTTGTCTTTTATGTTATAGGAAGCTGTTTTTGAATATTGTGATTTATTTTTTTAATGTTGCTATATCAGATGTAAAAGCCATGGATCACTCATCTTGGCTTATTATTTATATGAAAAATGTCCCCGGGTCAGCATATCATCTTTAACTGCACTTGCTGTAGCCATGGACGTAGACTTTTTATGAAAGAAGTTGAAAACACTTTTTTGCAATAGTGGGGGTTTCGTTGGAATCACAAACTCGACTTGAAAAGTCACAATTCGAACAGAACATTGACTTTAACAGTTCTAATTTGTTTTCAAAGGGGGGTTCATCCAAACCCGCCGAAACCCCCTGGCTACGGGTATGCATTTGATATATTGTTTACACCATAACAAGTTATAGATCAAGTAAGCATTTGTTTCCAATACAATGAATGAATTTTTAATGGTAGGGTATTCTAAGACTTTATGTGAGACAGCAGAAGAGATGTATGATTTGTATTGTTTACAGTCAGATATTTAACTTCCTAGCCAGTGATTAACAGCCTTACAGGTGCTTGTTTTAATCATTTAGTAATCAACAGGTGCTTATGTTCTTATCATAAGTAAAGCAGGTTAACACAGGTACTTGTAATGTTTACATTTTCTGTCAGAGTATTTTACATAGAATTTTGTTGTTTATATTTTCTGTCAGAGTTTTTACCACAGATATGAATAACAGGAGATGACTGACACGAAACAATGCAGAAACCAAACAACATAAACAAGAAACCTGTTTAAAATGTGTTTAATTTTTTAGTCTACATTTCACAGATCACAAACATCACATACATAGATACCGTAAATTGTTTTGAGATCTTGAAATAGTTACTAAACATTCACTTGTTGATAGATTATCAATGTAAATGTATTTATTTATGATATGTTAAACTAATATAGCTTATGATTAGAGGGTGGATGATAATGTTATGAAGATATTTAAGCTTGTATTTTGGGGAGGATTATATATAATATGCAAGAATTTGCAGAGAAAAATTATGTTATTAAAACATTCAGCAAATTTTTACAAAGTTATCTCCCTGTAGTGTTATGTACCATCTTAAATACAAGATATTAACTTACTTAGTATAGTGACAATTTTATAGTTCTTTTAAATCCACATCATTTGAACTCTGTTTTACAGTTGTTTCATTGGCAATCATACCACATCTTCGTATTTCATATATAAGACAACTTCATGATTTACGAATATTGACGTCAAAATATCCCAGTAACCAATTTAACATAATTAATGTAAGAATTTCTTTTGTTCCAAATACAGATAGAATCTCTGATGACATAAACAATATCTGAATTTTAAAGACCTTTGAAATATCAGTATTGAGTTAAATCTACTTTAACAGAACTCTGGTCATAAGATATATCTAAACTTTTAAAAATATCGAAAAAGGTGAATATGTACATGATAAATATTTAAAGGAAATTTGAAATTGAAAGGATTTGGTGAAATTTCTTTAGTTAGTGAATAATTGAATAGACAAAAACAAATTTTCCAAGGTTATTAAAATAACAAGATTACTGATAGGTGGAATTTTTATGGATATATATAGACAATAATTTAGGATAAGGGTAAAATTTCAAAAATTATAACACATAAACAGACATTATAGGTGGTAATAAAGTCAAATCAAATAGGCTAAAGATTCCTATCAAAACTATTAAGTGGTATTTTGAAGAGAAACCATTTATTTTTCCATTACTGTGTTGATGTTTTCTGATTAACTTATAACAATTACTTGCATCACTTATTTTGTCTTTGAACTATTTACCCCCCCCTCCATTCATTCTCTGACCTAATCATCGCCTGTTTGATTTAGAATGAGAATTAGTGGCATTATTCCAGTATGTACTTTCCTCACAACTCTTTGAACTGTTTAGCCCCCCCCCCTCTCCATTCATTCTCTGACCTAATCAACGCCTGTTTGATTTAGAATGAGAATAATGGCATTATTCCAGTATGTAGGTTCCCCACAACTCTTTGAGCTGTTTAGCCTCCCCTCTCCATTCATTCTCTGACCTAATCAACGCCTGTTTGATTTAGAATGAGAATTAGTGGCGTTATTCCAGTATGTAGGTTCCCCACAACTCCCATTGCTGACTTAAAACTATTGGTGTTTCATTGATCTTACAAAAACTTAGAGATATATGTCTATTTCTAAATGTCAAAGTTCATACTTCCAACTTCTGTGCTAACTATAGTATTTATTTTGGTAAAATGTCAGAGTTTAGTGTGTGTGGAAATGTGTTAATTTATTTAGATCTAAGATATTTATTTCATCTAATGGATTATACTTTCTTTAAAGGTGATAAAAAAAAGTTAAAATGGATTATTTGTTATCATGGTTATATTGTGGTAAACTGAAATCAGGTTGGTTCTCTAGTGTTTATTTATTTTCTACTTTTAATAGCATAAATCTTGTACAAGTCCTTAACAAATCATTTCTCTTTTAATGTGTCATTAATTTGTCTTTTTTGTTTAATATAATGGAATTGGAATTGGTGCAAACCCCCTTGAAAACAGCGTTCTGTTTGAATTGTGACTGTTTAAGTAAGGTTTGTGAGTCCATGTAATTACAAATGTACTGATATTAATCTTTTTAATAGAAATTTATTTGATAAAAAAAAATGTTTTCAAAAAAGTGCTTAAATATTAGAAACATGACTTTGTATCTTTAAGGGAAATGCATATTTCCTGTATATATAAGTTCATAGAGGTGTAAATCACTTTTCCATCTTATACTTAATATAAAAAGGTGTGATTTAAATCTCCTTTAAAAATGCAGAGTAATGGTGTTTAAGTACTCTCTGACTGTTATTAGGTAATTTCAGTTTCAACTTTACCAAACTTCTGTAAATTGACCTGTCAAATAAGCGACATGTAAGTTTATTTTTGTGAAACCTTCCCAGTCATAATTAATTGAAACAGGCAGAAAAAATTGAAGCAAGTTGTCATTCATGTTTTATTTGTGTGTGTGGTTGCTGTTTTTATCTCCATTATTTACTATATATTAAAATATGAATTTATACACATAGTTCATGTATTTACCACTGGTATGTATAGTACAAATGCTTGTCAAAAGTTAAAAATAGATGTTTGGATACACTGGATATATATTTATTTGATTTTAATTACTGAATGATTTAAATCTATTTTTTTTATTAAAGTAATGTTTTTGTTACCTATAGATCATGTAGATAATACTGTAAAAGTTTGTTTCATATTATACTTCAATAATAATTCTGGATACAACATGTTTTTCATACCCACATTGTTATTATTTAAACTATGTACATATTTTTTTACCCCTGATTTTTCGTTTGCTTACATTTCTGAAATGATGTGTGGTATGTAAACAAATAAAATACTTTAGATTATCTGTACACGATTATACTGCATTCATATTGGACTTTGAACAATTTTTTTGTTGTTTTTTTTCCTTTGAAAAGGTAAGGTTTTGTCACTTTCAAGAAATTTAGAAAAGATTTCATACTAGATTAATGACAATTAAAAATAAATACAATTAAATGAATAATGATTTCAGTTTATGTAATTTGTAAACGTAGATTTGTGTACATGATCGTCATTTTCTTTGTCTTAAAACAGAATAGTAGGTATCAAAATTTTAATGTAGTTTGGTGAGTTTCACAATTGACAATTCAATATAAGATAAGATATTTTTTTCCCAATTAAGGGACCCATGTAGATAAAAAGAATTTAATACAATGATTTTTATTTGACACAAATAATTTGAACAATCATATAGAAATATGAATATTATGTCAAACGAAATTTGAGGATTGAAGTTGTAATGTATAGCTAGTCAAATAGTTGAAGTCATTATGACAAAAGAAAAGAAAATTGATTGCAAAAACAGGAAATAAATATGAGAAGTAGTTTTTATCAAGCCAGCAACTTTCGTTGCAAAAAAGGTTTACATAGGGATTGTAATCTGGCAGCAGCCGTGTTAGCTAACTTCTTAAAAGCTTTATATTTTAGAAGCTAGATGACCTTGATACTTCATACTTTGTATATAGATGCCTTATGTTTAGAAGTATCTGTCTTATATAGTCCATTGTCCTTGACCTTATTTTCATGGTTCAGTGACAATCTGAAAAAAGTTTAGACTTTTTTGATTGTTAATTTCTTTCTTATTAGGACTAGTAGGGTTACTAGAAGGATAACTATATTTAGTACCTTGGAAGGTCCTTATGCCTGTCAGACAGTTTTCATTTGACCCCAACCTCAGGGATCAATGAACTCGATTAATTTTTCATAGTCGAGTTGATGTATTAGATACTATAAACAAAAGGTCTACTATATTTGGCATATGAAATGATTGTAAGGTGTACATGTCCTCCTGGTAGGTGTCATCTGACCTTGACCTTGACCTTGACCTTGACCTCATTTTAATGGATCATGTTAAGTTTATGTGTTACTTGTAGTATAAAACTTTATTATTCAAGACTATCAACATATAATCAATGTGGTTGTAAAGAAAGCATATGTGCACTCTTGTGTTATAGAGTGATTAAAGCTTAAGATTTAGGTACAAACTATGTTCTTGCACTATATGTACCTGCATGGCATTCCATATTAATTGTATACCTGCTGTTTAACCATGTTAATTCCAGTAATGAGTTATGTCAATATTAATCATCTATTAACTTCAATTAAAGTAGCATGGCTCCATTATCTAAAACTAAATGCATTTCTAAAATATAATAAAATCTACATTTAAAACAGTATCTGAGTAAAAGGAGGGCAAAGTATAAACTCTTGACTGGACTGGACTGAACCTCACCAATGGACTGGGTTGGACTATAAGACTGACTAGAAAGGGTTTTAAACTAAAGCAAAAAATCCATTTTCTTTAAAACAATATAAAAAAAAAGATGTGGTATAATTGCCAATGAGATACAACTGTCCACAAGAGACTAAAATGACACAGACTTTAACAACAAGTCCATTAGTCGATTCAAAGAGTCCTGTCCATTCCTGTCAGGACTTTACACAAGGCCTAAAAGTAGTGAAGAAACCTTTAATGTGTCAGGTGGTTTTTGTCAGATTGGTAGAATTTTAATGAATATTTATTGTTGGTTTGAATATGGTCTATCTATTTATGTTAAGGTATATAAATGGGTTTTAATTAGTTTTCTTAATGATATTATAAACTTTAAAATTAAATGCAGCTGATGATAGATATATTACACTAGACAAGCGTAAAATAAATTAGTTTAAAGTTTTATCCATTAATTCCTTACAATAGGGTAATAAAATTTGAAATGACATGTATCCATTTTCTCTGAATACAGGATCACAATGTAATATTGTATCTGTAAATGTGTGTAGCATTTTGATTTTATTTTTGTATGTGAGTCTTATGATGAGTTTCAGACTTAGTTTATGCTTGGTTTAGCTGTGCTAATTTTGGCTGATATAAATATTAATAATTATAAAAATATAAACCTGAATCTTTATATTTATAGGCCTGAAACATTTAATTTCAAAAGACCTTTAGAATTGCTATTTGGGAATCAGCAACCCTTAACCACACTCAAACTATTCCTTTGTGGCATCAGATATTTTCAATGGGACTTCAAAATTTTATCTGAAACCTGTGTGATGTCCAGTAATGGCAGACAAATAGCAATAAGATGTATACTAGATTTCATGACTTTTTTTTGGATTTTTCAAAATGTTTTCAAACTGCCTGGTATTTGATGAAATTTCACATAACTTCTTACTTTGTCTCACTTCTATTAAACAAACAACAGCCTGTTTATTATGTCTGTTTAATGTGATTCAAGTTAAAATTGTTTGACAAAACTACATGTATATCCATTTTAAACTTCAGTTATTTTACATGTTCTTTTGCTTTCAAGTTCTTCTTCAATTAAAAATGAAATAGTTGTTGAGTGGAGTGCACTCAAAACCTATATACATAAATAAGCTATCATTGAATCAACATCTTAGCTAGCCTAAGAGTTATGATCCACCTCTCTCTTCATTGCTCACAGTGTAGAGGAGGAGGCTGGATCATATCCATTGGTTGGAGATAATGTAAGTCTGCTTGTTTTTATAATGCCAGTATAGCTTATAGCTAGTTTAAGCAATCAATGAAGGAGTTCCTAACTAGAGCTCTATTTATTAACTTCTTCTGCCCTTTCATCTTTAATGAAGATAATTTTTAGGCAATATAAGAGAGCAGTGCTTGTTTTTACCATACCAGAAGCTTTATGGTCTTCAATGAAGACGTTCACAAGCCAGAGCACTATCAAAATGGATAGTTTTGTGCATCTATAGTGGTACTACTCTAACAACATGCAATGTTAAAAAAAACCAACCTAGACAGAATTTATTTTTGTTAGAGGTTAAATATCAAAAATGAATTCCTTCCTTCCTATCTTATTAATCATTACGGAAGACAATATTCAGACACTTGAGAAACAGGAAAATAAAACCTTTCTTATATGTTTTACCCTTGAAAAATCACAGAAAAAGAAATCACCCATTAATAGTATCATTAACATCTTCCCAATTGGTCACAGACATGTAACATGTATGACACCAATAACAAAAAGACATCTAGAGGTCTTTGTTTTGGTATTTTACAAGGTTGTTTTTTTTTGGCTGTTCTGACCCAAACATTATTAATGAAAACATTAAAACTTTTATATTATGTCATTCATATGGACATAAAAATGGAATATTGGTGCATAGAAAAAAGCTTCTTCAAATTCTGTCAATCCAATTTAAAAAAAATAACTTAATAATTATAACAACTATGATAATTAAGCCAAACAATGTCAGAGCAACATAAAAATTTAATCTTAACATTGTAATTTTTAAAATTGAGAATGGAAATGGGGAATGTGTCAAAGAGACAACAACCCGACCAAATAAAAAACAACAGCAGAAGGTCACCAACAGGTCTTCAATGTAGGGAGAAATTCCCGTACCAGGAGGCGTCCTTCAGCTGGCCCCTAAACAAATATATACTAGTTCAGTGATAATGAACGCCATACTAATTTCCAAATTGTACACAAGAAACTAATATAAAAATAATACAAGACTAACAAAGGCCAGAGGCTCCTGACTTGGGACAGGCGCAAAAATGCGGCGGGGTTAATTTTTGTATGGAAGTGAAAACTATATAAAGTTTCATATTAATATATTACATATAATGCCTGCTTAGAATGTAATTTGTATGAAGTATCATGGGAGTCGGTCATTAGGATGGCAGGGTTAATCCATACCATGAGAGACAACAAATATTGTCCTTTCATTAAACGTGTTAAAGATCAAACCCTAATAAACCTTGATGAAATAAGTACTGTACATCACTTGGGGAGGAATGTAGTGTATGTCAATTTTTTTCCATAGAAAAGCTGCTAGTTATTGGAAAAAACAAACAAAAATATGATTGATACAGTTTACATATGATCATCATTTAATTTTTATGGATAAATGTTAAACTCTCCAGAGAGCATTTATGCTGGAAGATGAAATATGTCTCAATTCCTTTTTGCCATGGTGTTGTCATTTTCTCTTTGATGTATGAGTTTTGAATGTTGCATCCCTTGGTATTAATTCTGCTGCTTATTTTTTTATACAAATGTAGAAGATTATACCAAAAAAAACCATAATAGTTCTGGGAACACAGTCAATGACAGTAAAATTGAGAAAGGAAATGGGGAATGTGTCAAAGCGTGTGTATCTAATAATATATATGTTCCTGAATAGTTTAATCAGTAGTTATGGTACTTTTATGAATTTACTGTGCATTATTTATTATTCTTATAGGATACCAATTTTTGTGGGTTTCGTGAGAACAGGTAAATCAAGAATTCAAATTTTTCAAAGAATTACAAATTTTCTATAGACTTTGTACACAGAAATTGGCAAAACCATGAATAACATATACAGGAAAATGCAGGTTTTCCTATATGCACAAAAATTGATACCCACTATAATTAACAAATCTACAGTAGTCTATTTTACATGTTTTAGAAATAATTGTTAAAATTTCTATTTCTACTTCCAGGTTTATAACTGATCACAACAAAGGAAAATGAAAATGAAGATTAAACTGATTAGAAAAAAGTTTTCCAGAGAAGGAAGGGATAAAAGGAAGATTACATGACGTTTGTAAAAATTGTTAATTATTTTAATAGAGGATGATGATTTATGAAACTGCAGTGATATACTTTATATAAGGAAACCATTGTTGGATGTATTTAGTTAGTTTAAGCAGAACATGCAGTATAGTTTGTCAAAATGTAGCTGTATGGAGTTCTAAGACAAAGCCATGTGATAATTAACTATGGAAGCAATCGTTTATTTATATGGATATTGAAAAAAGTTTAATCAACCAATCACATTTAAGATACATGTACATGTATTTCTGAATTTTAAATGACATTTGACATAGTGAAGGATTTAATTTTGTTAGAATAAAAAACAGACTGATTATTTATAGACTAGTCGGAATAAAGACTAAACGAATCAGAACAAAAACTGACTATTAATTGACCAATCAGAACAAAGGCTGACTAAAAATTGACCAATCAGATTACAGATACAATGTTGGTAAAGGAATATAGAATAGCTTTGCCTATGAGTGTAGAGGAGTACAGAATAGCACAGTTATATATGATACAGGTTAGATATTGTGTAGTCTATTAAGAATAGAAGATGTGGTATGGTTGCCAATGAGACAACACTCTACAAAAGACCAAATGACACAGAAATTAACAACTTTAGTTTACCGCATGGCCTTCAATGATGAGAAAAGTCAGCTGTAAAAGGCTTTATAGTCCGTAGGAATTATTATAAGTCCTTACATTAAAACACAAACCTACTAGACCAAATCAGTGACAGATCCAGGGGGTTGGTTCCAGGGCCAGGGGTTGGAACCCCTCATTTTTTGGCCAATCAATGCATTTGAATGGGGACATGTAGTTGGAACACCCTTTATCCTGGGTTGCGAACCCCCCTTTTTAGAATGGTTGTATCCGCCTCTGCAAATAAATAGTTGGTGAGAATTATACAGTCCTGCAGATAAAACACAAACCTAATGTACCAATATATAGTATTTAAAAACTATAGTCCTCACTTTAAAACACAAACCTATAATAAACCAAATTAATAGTCAGTGATCAGAATTAAGGTTTCTGCTGACAAGAAAAATCCCAAACAAACCTATTAAACCTAAGGTTTAATGGCCCAAGAAATCACTCAGTTCAAACTCTGCACTAGCATGAGTAGTAGATATGTATATATATATAATATATAAAACATGTAAAAGAAATGACATTTCAATCAATAAAATGCAGACAAATCCATGACATTTGCATTTCAATATTAGACTGTTAAGCTTTATGTCTGCACTCTGCACCCACACACATGCATTTTACAACTACAAATGTACGTCGTAATAGGAAAGGATATTAACAATTTGTTACAGAAATGTCAAAAGATATAACATATTGTCTCTTTAACACATTCCTCAAAATTTCCATTCTCAATTTTAGCAACATAAAAACATATATATATATATATAATATATAAATCTGCAAGTTCAGGTTATACATGTTATATATATAGATAAGCTAGGAAACTGTAATCTAGTGGTTGTATTTGGTAGTTGTTTGCTGTAATTTGTTTTTAACTGGGTTTTCCAATTATGCCAATGGAAATACGGTTATTGATTTTAGGTTGAACTTGCTGAACAGCAGGTAGGCATTGTTTATACATGGCTCCAGTTTTTTCTGTGCAATCATTTATAAAATTTAGAATGAAAAATAGGGAATTTGTCAAAGAAACAATTAACAACCTGACCAAAGAGTAAAAATCAGCTGAAGGTTATCAACACAGAGAGAAAATCCTACACCCAGGATAAACTGTTCAACTCATGACACTGCATGAATGCTTTCAAAATTTAATATTTTGCTACTGATGGGGGCTCGGAGGGGTCCTGATCCCAAAATCCAGGGCTTAAAAACATGAAATCCCTAGGTCCCGAATTTAAAAAAAATTTAAATCCTTACATCCCAAAATAAAAAAAGGACTCCCTGATCCCTTGAGGATCAATCCCGAAATAACAAGCTTAAAAAACCTGATCATCAAGACTCACAATAAAGGGCCATCCCCCCTCACTGAGACCAAAATTGAGTTCACATTTGATATATTAAAAATATTTTCCATTTTAACATTCAGGTGTCCATGAATGATTAGGAGATGGCACTGTTTGTCATTTCCTGGCAATCATTATTAAACATGTTAAATGTTCAACCAGTGCAGTACTAGTGCTTTTCATATTTAACATTTTGCTGCTGATGACAAAATGGAAGAAATTATCGATATTTACAATTTTGTTTTTTACTGTTAATGAGTTATGGTCCTTTATTGATTAGAAAATGTCACTTTATGTCCTTTCTTTGCAATAACTTAAAAGACATTCAACCAATCATTATTATAGATATAAGAAGATGTGTGCATGTGTGCAATGAGACAACTCTTCATCCAATTTGATATTATACTATACATTTGCTATAGTCTGTGAATGCAGGATTAAAAAATGAAAAAGCTTTCATAAGAAAAAAATAATACTAAACATGCTGTAGTAAAATACATGTTATATTATTTTAGTGTACATGGATAACTGCAATGTTCGTAACTACCTGAAGACTCCCACATTACATTTGTAAAGTTCTATATAAGCTGATACAACATGCTAAATTAGAATCAGCTCTATCCTCTCTGACAAAGTCTTTATAAATATGATTACTTTGTATTACTGTAAGCTTAATGTATCTGATTGGAGGTGAACATGACATTTCTATCATTTTGTCTACTTCGACAACAGATCAAGGTTGTTTGAGTTTAGAAAATATCTTTATTGTCCAGAACATACATTTTAAAATGAGAACCACATTAGTATGAACTTGGCATTAATAAAATGGTCTTGATTTGCTGCTAAACATGAAGCAGCTTTGAGTTACACATTAAACATGTTTCTTGTTAATTTATTATACAGGATTGTAGGTATAATCCAATCCCAATAAAACATTTACAGTCAATATTATAGTCTTGATTATGATAATATTTTTCAGAAAAAGAGTCGAGATGAAAGCTCTGGTGAAGGCAGTGGTGTTGAAATTATCGTGAATGAACCCTACACGGATGGGCCAGGAGGAAATGGCCAGTACACATATAAAATCTATCACATTGGATCACATTTACCAGGTAGGAAAAATTCTTCCGAAGCACTTGAGATCACATCCAGTGTTTGGTGGGGTTGGTGTTGCTTAGTCGTTAAAAGTTTTTCATGTTATCATGGTTATGTTTTGTTAACTATTCTTTGTCTGTGGGTCTTTTTTAAACTTTATTCATGCATTACTTTGTTAGTTTTTTCTTGACTTATCAGTTTGAATGACCCTGTGGTATCTTTGGCCTCTCTTTTTTTAGCTCACCTTGCCCTTCAAGTTAGCTTTTCTTATTACTTGTCGTCCGTCGTCGTTAACTTTTACAAAAATCTTCTCCTCAGAAACTACTGTGCCAAATTTAAGCAAACTTTGCCACAATTATCATTGGGGTATCTAGTTTAAGAAATGTGTCGGGTGACCCAGCAAACCAACAAGATGGCTGCCATGGCTAAAAATAGAACATGGGGGTAAAATGTAGTTTTTGACTCAAAAATGAAAGCATTTAGAACAAATCTGACATGAGGGCAATTGTTAATCAGGTCATGATCTATCTGCTATGAATTTTCAGATGAATCAGACAACCTGTTGTTAGGTTGCTGCCCCTGAATTGGTAATTTTAAGGAAATCTTGCTGTTTTTTGGTTATTTTCTTAAATATTATTATAGATAGAGGTAAACTGTAAACAGCAATAATGTTCAGCAAAATAAGATCTACTATAAGTGAACATGACCAAAATTGTCAATTGACCCCTTAAGGAGTTATTGCCCTTATAGTAAATTTTTGGAAAATGACGCAGTCATTGTTCCATAACTGCCGACCTGATTTCTCTGCCTACCGCGCTTGGTTTCGTATTTACTAATTTCAATACAAACTGGAGGAATGTGCTTGTGTTATCATTATGCATGAGCATTGTGTAGTAATCAGCCAGGAACCAGTTTACAAACTAACTGGTTTCTGTTTGTATTCCACTACAGTCGAAGAAAGTGTTGTAGTTTGACAGGAACCAGTCCAGAATTTTGTAAACTACAAAACGTAATCGGTTATTATCATTCCGTTTTGGTGTTTCATACCGACTTATATGGTTTGAATAAGCTTAAGACCCTTCAAACATTAATGTGATAGGTATATTAAAGACTGTTTTACAAAAGGATGAAACTGTTTTGCTTTAAAAGTCGTACTATAGTGATATATGTTATGTACGGATTTCCACTCTCACCGGTTAATTTCTTCTTTTACACGTGCTTTTGAAACTTCCTGTTTAATCATCGCAAGTTTTAAAATTGTTTTTTGAGTGAATTAAACTTATTTTAACAATCACGAAGCGTTCGGGAATCATTTCAAGCAGTTTCTTCTTCTCTTTGATGATGGAAAATAGGTTTTCTCAAGAAAATACCGCAAACGATCGCAGAGGAATTGAAACGTACAAGTCAAGTCGGCACCTGGTTAAATTGGCATCTAGTCAAATCGGCACCTATTTGACGTCAATTCGGCTTCCAATAATATTTATTATAATATTTTCTATTCAATTAATTAATAACTGTTACCAAGTACATAGTGAATATTAGGTAAACAACGAGACCAAAGTGAATATGTTGTTGTGTATAAAAGTAAACAACGAAGCTATTGTTTTAACCATTAGACAATTATTAAAATTAAATGGAAAACTATGAGTCCCTTTCAATAAATCAAACTTTCATGCCAAATAATTAGCAAATTTAAGGTGGTTTTTTTTCCAGTAATGTTTAAACAGCATTAAACAAACAATCCTGTAAAAGACTCAACTGGTTAAATAATGCATAAAAATATCCAATAAGGCTATTTTATTTTTTTCTGGGACGCCTTCCTAAGACGTTCGTAGGAAGGCTTCCTAAGAAGGCGTCCCAGAAAAAAATTAACATAGCCTTGTGGTCATAGGAAGGTGTCCCAGAATAAAATTTAAAAAGCCTTGCCAGACTTAATAATTATTTGGACTACTCATATATATCATTAAAAATACACCAAAAAATTCATGTAGTTGAGAAAAATAAATACATTCAAAATGTACATGAACATCCAAAAAAGTGAAAGTTAGTATTAACTCTTTTTGCTTTAAAAATTTACAACTGCATATAAGTATTGAATGCTTTTTTTTGTAAATTCATTGAGGTGTAAAAGCGTTGACCGAAGTACTTTTTGTATGAAGCGCATAAGCGCTTCATTCTAAAAATGTGCACACGGTCAACGCTTTTGCAACCCTATGAGGTTACAAAAAGAAACATTCAATACTTATAATTACTTTTTTTAGCTAGGATCATGAAAACACGAATTTTATAACTTTTTTATTCAATTCATCTGTGCACTTTATTGTGGGACCACGTGTTATCATGAATGAAAAGTTTTATTGAGTGATGCAATTGCTTGAGGAATAACATGTGATGTGCAGTTAGCCAATCAGAATAAAGTATTATAATGAAACATATATCAAATGTAATTATAACAAAATACATTACGTTGTAAGAGTTATCTCCCCAAACACTGTTTTTCTTGTGGCCACCTCTCCTTCGTAACCGTAAAAGATTTTATTTTACCAAATTGCTCGTTACATATTTAGGATAAGAATATTCGTTTGAACCATAGCTCTATGGGGACTCCATATGAGAGTTATTCCCCCTTTTTCATTTGATTCAAGCGATATGCATTTTCAACTGGTAAACCATAACTGATAGAGACCTAGGGTCTTCATGAGGTCATTGGTACTAAAAATGAAAATGAGGTCAATGTCAAAGGTCAAGGTCATATTATAAATTTTGATTTTGGCTTATTTTCACTTCTTTTCAAATACTGTATGACATTTTGACAAATAATTTTTCATAAATTATTAGTTGCGACATGTCCTTACTTGTATATTTTGGTTGAAAGGCTGCGCATACAATAAAAGGGAGTTTTTGTCCATCTTACATTTAAAATTACGCGTCAAGTGGTAGTTCTCATTAACCAAACATATTAAAGACCTAGGATATTTTGATTCAAGGTCCATGGTTTGTGACCTTGAAATTGAGGTCAAGGTCATAGGTTAATAGGACGTCATAAAGCCATAGGAACTAACATTTTAAACTGATTTTTCATATTTCAATATAAAAATAGATCTTTTCTAGTGGAAAGACTTCAATTATTCTCTGAACAATTTGTTTTTAATTTACATCATATTTTGTGGGAGAAGGGGGTTCAGACTATGTGGTATCAGGTCTGTTTGCGCCCAATACACTTTCGCACCTCGCACGTTCACACCCAAGGTCCATTCGCACTCTACTCATTCGCGCCCAATTTTAATTCAAATTCAAGTTGAATAATTGGAAAATCATGATTGTTGTTTTAAATTGCTTTGGTGTAAATACTGAATGTATTTTTTAGCTTGGTATGAGTAAAACATTGAAGATTTTAAAGGAAAAACACAAAAGATAATTGTTTTTAAGCCCTTTGATCTGAAACAACGAAACAATAAAATATAGGAACCAAAATATAGCAATCCACTATTATAACCAAAACATGATAAAATTTATTCAACACACAGAAAAAAAATAGTCAGAATCTCACTTCATTATGAAAGAGGTCAATGAAACAAAGTATAGCAATACACTAACCAAAACATGATTAAGAGTTATTCAACGCTAAATAAAACGTTGACAAAATACCACTTTATTTAGAAAGGATTATTATTATCTTTAACAATACGCTATCCAAAACATGATTAAGATTTATTCAACACAAAAAAAAAATGCTGTCTCACTTTATTTTGAGACAATGACAACAATATTAATTATACTTATAAGAAAACACTTGCTTACAGAGTTATTAAACACAAAACCAATTAAGATTAGTTGCGAACATGTAGGGTGTGAAAGTGAAAGGGGGCGAACATGAGTTGGTGCAAAAGTGAATGGGCGCGAACGGACCCGGATTCAGCCTATGTACCAGTGAGAAATATAGAAGCCTTTCTACGGTATTTATTTGTACAATTCAGGTAGTCTTGACCTATTCATTTGTCTTAAAAAAAAAACCCAGCCAGTTGGCACCTTCACTTCACACACACACATATACGAATATCAATTATATGCTTACGAGACATGTTGCATTGTTAAACTAATTACGGTATGTGAAAATCAAGACTTGCATAAAAACTATCCCAATATTAGAGACAGTGGCGTCATTTTTCTTCAGAGCTTTCAGCTCTTTGATTACCAATTTTCATTAATTTTTGTAAATTTTTCGAAAATATTTTCAATTGTAATTAATGGGCCAAGTTCATTATAAATAGAATTGTAGCAACAAAAATGTTCAGTAAAGTAAGATCTACATACACATCACCATCACCAAAACACAATTTTGTCATGAATTTATCTGTGTCCATTGTTTGATATGCACTTAGACCAAGGTGAGCGACACAGGCTCTTGAGAGCCTCTAGTTCTTCTTTTTGGCAATCTTATACTCCATTGTCCATGTGCTTATTAATATATTTTTGAATAGGTCATGTAAATCCTGTCATATAAAACTGTCCATAGATAGAATGTTATAAAAGCAACATGAGCAATTGTGCCAAGTGCTTTCTTGATGTTGCTCATCTGTTTTTCTATCAATATGATTAAGTTATTCTTTTCCTTTAATTCCCCAAAACAAAAATTATAAATGAATAATTTAATCTTATAATTATAGGATTGTCAAATGATATAAAACATATCTAGGTCTATGTTTGTACAAGAGGAATTATAAAGAATAATTTGTCATGTGACCGTGACGCCATCAATGTTTTTGTCATGAATTTATAACTCCTTGAAAATATAATTTTATTAAGTTATATTAGAAACGGCTGAACGACATTTTCTGTCTTTTCAAAATGTAACTTAAAAAATGTAGATGATTCAGTGTGCACCACCGTTTTGATGTAATTTCTTCATATCAAGACAGTCACCCCCTCTCCCCCCCTGAAAAAAAAAAAATCCCATATGTTACTATATCAGACAAGAATAAAATGCCACCATTAAATTTTTATTCTATATTTAGTGATATAATCTGTAAGTATGAAAGAGTCACAGACATAGCACATGTTTTGGCTACACAATTCTAATGCTTCAAGTCACATGAGTCAAATGAGCTATATAACTTTTATATTGCTTAAAAAACATATGTCCTTAAAAAATTCCTGAATGAATATGAATTGAGCCTAGTTCATGTAGTCATTCATTCACTGAAGTAAAATCATCAGTTATTGATTGTTGTTGGGTTGCTGTCTCTTTTATATTTGTCCATGGTTTCTTTGCATTCATATGCCACATTTAAGCTTTGGCAAACATAGTTAAACCAATGAGAGGATTTTATTGATTATTTTAACAGCAAAAGAAACTGCTTATAACCTATGTTGCTAAAAGAGCTTAAAAATTGTGACTTTTCATGCAGGAGATTTGACCTTAGGTGGAACTTTCGAAAATTGTAAATTACCCCAGTAATCTAGAGCTATGCGTAATATCATTGCAAATAATATTCAGAGATGCTACATTAATTTCTGTCCTTATACATATTGTAACTTGGTTTTCTTTACTGACTTAATCAGTTTCTCAAGGGATCAGAAAAAAACTGAGATTTGTGAAAAATTAATGTAAAATCTGACAACAGAATAACCAATACTAAATCTTTTGGTTGTTCATTTCACATATATTTAGCTCAGCCTTACCCAACACAAAACTGTTCTTCTGCAATATAAAATAATGAGATTTTTTTTTATCAGAGACTGACTGAATTGATTGTATTGTCAATGGCTCTAAATATAAAATTGAATTATGACAGAGTTAATCGGTACATGTTTAATTTATAGGCTGCACATCGTGTACATTAATGACATATTAAATCTCTTTATCCTATCGATCGGCCATCGTAAAGACACAACTCTAATCAATCGAGATTTGAAGAGATTAAATGGATACAGTGTTTATGCATGAAAATATCCTATGGTTATTAATCTATATATACATATACAGTGAAACCTGTTTAAACTGAACCTCTTGGGGACTGAAGATTTTGTTCAGTTTTGGCTGATGTTCGGTTTTATCAGGTTTACATTACAAACAATTTGATATGATGGTGCTTTAGGAAATGTTTTATTTAGACAGGTTTTTGGGTTTAGCAGGATTTGGTTTAGCCAGGTTTCACTGTATATTGGTCTTTTGATTAGTTTAGATGACAGATGACTCTAAAGTCAATATATTTTTGTTATTAATTTGCATAAAAGATTTAAGATCGAAATTCTCCAGGGCAATATAAGCAAGATTAATATTTGAGGTTATTTGCTAATATTTATATAAGAAAGGGTATTGCAGATTCATTATTGTTAGTTGGATACAAATTTTCATAGATTTCATGCATGGGTACAGATGAACCCTGAACTTAAACTTTCAACAAATAATGAATTTTTTATAGACTTTTATACAGACTATGACAAAACCAGTAAATCATATTTCAATGAAAATGGACGTATTACCAGATTACCAGTGAACCACCTTGACCCAAATCTTGAAAAATTATTGGCCGGTACAAAAGCCCAGACCAACCACTTACACCTAAATCCTCTCTCTGACCTTAGTTTAACCTTGAATCTTGACCATTAAACCATACAGTATATATCTACATCCTTTAAAATTTCATATTCTCGTCATCTCATATAAACAAAACGAACATTGCTAATAATGTGTTATATCAGAAGGTGTCAATAAAGCAATGACACTTCTTCAATGCATATTTTGATCTCAGACAATACTCTTAGTCAATAAGTGTCACATCATTAAAATTTCATACTCATCAAATTCAGAGCATTTATAGGCTTAGCTGGTCTTGGAATTTAACTCAATAACTCACACCTCAGAAGCAAGCATTATACTACCATGATTAATTTTCAATGGAATATATGAAAATACTTGAAGAAAAAAAATACTAATCTTATTTTAATGCTTAATTATCCTTTTGTAATTTGGGCATTCACAGGCTAACACAACTATTTCTGAAATTTTGAAACTGTACCATTTAAACTTAAGTCTTATAAATACCATAGATATCTATGCATATTCCCCATTTCCATTCTCAATTTTATGATAAATACAGTCATCCATTACAAGTGACAAAGTCAGCTGATCTGAAAGTAATCCATCTACATGCCAATCATACATCATAAGCTAACAAACATCATAAGCCTACGAGGAATAATAGCTTTTATTTGACTTAAAAAAGCTTAACACAGTGTAGGCAGTGCTACCTTTGTGTCGCAGAAACATAAGCTTAAGTCAACAAATAATTACAACTGTTATTTGCAGATCTAACATTGTTGAAAAAGTATATTGTATTTCCAATTAATAATTTTGGGTATTTATTTTTGATATCTTTGATCAGTTCATGAAAAACAATTATACTTGTAATTCTGTTGTCTGACAAGATTCGGAGGTATATAAATTCACCCCTAAAATGATCAAATTGACTTTTTAATTAATAAGAATCCTACATTATCTTTCCAGGTTGGTTTCGAGCTATATTACCAAAGTCTGCGCTGAGAGTGGAAGAGGAAGCATGGAATTCCTACCCGTACACCAAGACACGTTACAGATGTCCATTCGTGGAGAAATTCCTTCTGGAAATAGAAACAAAGTATTTAAATGATGGAGGATCACAAGAAAATGTGTTTAAATTATCCCAGTCTGACATTAAACAAAGACAAATTGGTAGGTTTTAGTCTGTTGGAGACTGTATGTTTAATCTATAGGCAACCATATTCTACATTGTTTTAGTTTGCACTAATTGTAGGATTAGTCTATCAATAGATTTTGGGCCTTTTATGTATTTTTTTTCAATGATGACTAGGTAAATTATTGTAAAATAATATGATGTTTTGCAAAGACTTTGCTAAAAAAGTTGCCAATGTTGAAGACATCTATGTGCTTTACCTGCCTTATGTCTTCATCCTTGAGTTGTGTATTTATCTTCAATCAAAGAATTTTTTACTATGTCATCAACTTACTTTTGTATTGTATTTTGATTTTTAACAAAACATATTGAAAGTATTAAGAATTATATTTAAAAAAAGTAGTATAAAGGGAGATGTAGGGTTTACATAAATTAGTCTAGATCTTTTACCAAACAACATAAGAATAAATGTACAAATACATTACAAATATAACATACGATAACAAATGATATAACAATTCATACAATATACATCTAAGATGAGTTTTTATACTATATAACAACATGAACAAATAGCAATATTGTATTTCAGATTATCTGGACATTGTAAAAGACCCTATATCTAGTGGGGACTACAGGAAAGAAGAGGACCCCAAGTTATATAAGTCTACCAAAACTCAAAGGGGTCCATTGACAGACACATGGTGGAAAGAACATTCCGAGGGGTTAAAAAATCCATCCTCTGGAAAGGCTATCATGACTGCTTATAAACTTTGTCGTGTGGAATTCAAATATTGGGGCATGCAGAATAAGATAGAGAGGTTTATACATGAAATAGGTAAACAAAATCTGATACTAACTTATCATAAAATAACAAGATAAAAAGATTTAAGGTAACATTACATTTGATATTCATCATGAAACAATAACAGATAGATTTTTTACAAGAAATAGGTAAGCTATATTATTGTTAAACTGTTGAATATTGTTTTATGCCACCTCAGGACAAAATAGCTAATATATTGCAATTGATATATAAGTGTGCTACATTTTTATTGTCATTTAACATCTGCCAAATTTGTAATATTCACACATTAAACATTAATAACCAGCCATTAAACTCTGACAATAAGTATAAAGGACTAAGATCATGCCAATCCAAAATATATATATAGTTTGTTGATAGTTTTGAATGAATATAATTGATTCATAATGGGGCACTAGCTGTCAAATTCATGTTCACTGATTCGACTCAAATTCTCATATTTTCATACTAAAAGGTATATCCAAATTATAAAAAAAGTCTACAATAAACAATTTACAATGCATAGACTTGATAATATGTATAAGCATTTTGTGTATATTTTAGTCTAGACACCATCTAGTTAACCAATGAGTTGTCCTCTGAAGACTGCAGACCATCGTATGACCTGATAAACATAAATACAGATATAAATATAGATAGGAAAAACAATTAAAAAAGGATGTAAACATATATTGTTGAACACTGGATATCTTTTGATAAGTTGTGATGTTAAATTGCTGTCTCATAAATGAACAGTCCATATCTCCCTTTATTCATATCATACCGATCAGTGTAGAATTCTGCATGTATTTTAATTATGTGTGTCTATAGGTTGCTGTCTCATTAATGGTTTAAATTTCTTGATGTCTGTTGATGGAAAATGATTTTTTGTCTGTTTTTTTAGGTTTAAGAAAGACCATGTTGAGAGCCCATAGACAAGCTTGGTGTTGGCAGGACGAGTGGTATGGGTTACAGATCAGTGATATAAGACGTTTAGAACTAGAAACACAGAGGGCGCTAGCGGAGAAGATGGGATTTGCCAGTGAGAACGAGGAAGAAGAAGAATCAGATGATCAGGGCAATACATTAAAACATAATTCCACATCGTCTCACGATGAACGTCCAAAGATCCCGATCTCTAAGTCAGAAGACACAGTGTCCACTTCGTCTGACAGCAAGTTAACAGTTCGTTCAGGGGATTCTCCTGCTGTGATGAAGGAACATAGATCTCTGTCAGCTTCCTCTAAATCAAGATCATTTGGAAGTATGTCCATTCATTCTATACATTCTAGACAAATATTCATGTTTTCTTATTTAAAAATAAACTATACTTATAAAAAAAAAAAGACGTTGCATTTAAGAAAATAAAACACAAGGTTCAATTTTTGTTGACAAAACACAATTGCAATATTTATACTTATGGAGTATCTTTATAACACTGCATTATTAATTCACTATTCTAATATGACGTTCTCCAAATGCATTGGGTGGCAATTAGATGAGTCTTGATTCTTATGTTACAGGTTCTGCTAGAGAGATTTCTACAACTAGAATGTTTGAGAGTTTAGAAAAATTACAAGAATCCAGTTCAGATGAAGAATTCTATGATGCTGAAGGTAATTTACAGCATGTTCTATCTTTACATGTTATTTACTAGAACATTTTGTTATACAATATGGGCTATTGATGCTGAGTTTTTCCCCTTCATTTTACATGCAAGAGATATGGCTCTCTCTTAACACAGGTCAGCCATTTATTGCCCCCTTCTGACAGACTATCATCGTTTCCTCAAGACCATTCTTTAAAATGGTGTCAAGGGAGAGCCGAAATTTCAGTCCTTGAAATTTTCTCCCTAGAGCAGTAATCTAACCAGGAACTTTTGTTCACTTATGTTATTCCAGGAATAATTCTGAACCATATATTAGGGGTTACCTATACCTTGATTACATAGACATAACAAAGATCTACCTACTGTAAACTGGGTTTTTTAAATGGTGTTAAAATTTCATTATAGTCAGTGTCAAATTTGGTTGTTATGATTTATTTTCTCATTTTTCTTATACATGTAGCATGTTTTGATGTTGTGAAGCTCCTCTCATATTAATATAGTACTCCTCAGCTTTATATTTTATGTCTGATTTATTTTGTTTTATTATGTTTTGAGAGCACCATCATTGATAATACTGCTTTAAAGTGTTCATGTATGATTTACTGATTTTCATCTATGTTCTTTGGTCTATTAATTTGTTAACAGTTGTCTCATTTAATAACTATCATTCACATCTTTTACTTTATATATGGTCATGTATAAGGTAACTCAAAATTTATCATGAATGATTTATTATATTTCAATTTCAAGAAACCTGTCTCACAAATTTTGGCTTTATATACTGATAAGCACTGTTGATTCATAAATGTTTTGTATGTAAAAGTGAACCCAAAATTAAAGTTTTTCAGCCAAGAACAATTTTTCTATAGGCATGTAAGCAGACTTTGGCAAAACCTAGAAATCAATTTCCACAAAAGTTAAATTTTTCCTCAATCCTGTAGAATTGGTATC
The DNA here is from genome assembly GCA_019925275.1 of Mytilus edulis. Classification (NCBI taxonomy): domain Eukaryota; kingdom Metazoa; phylum Mollusca; class Bivalvia; order Mytilida; family Mytilidae; genus Mytilus; species Mytilus edulis. The sequence goes on along the minus strand of CM034360.1, from coordinate 7,961,532 downwards.
CTCAAAATAAATAAATCCCCAGTATAGCAATGATTTGTAGTTGTCAGTATTTTGTTGCATGTTTGTCTCAACCTTATGTGTGGATGATTTTAGAAGAATTTACCCCATTCATTTGTGAACTGCATGTTTTCAATATAATTTTTGAATGATAATAGAATTTTGTTTTGTTTCTTGCATGTTTTTCTTTACTTTTTGTTTGAATGATTTCAGAGGAATTAGTAGAATTTTATTTGTCCAACTCTAAAGAAGATTTGTGTAAGTATATGTTGTGTTCTGAACTTGTTTCTGTTTTTGACAGCTTGAAATATTACAAGGTGTGCCTTCATTTACTTAGGGATGACTTGCACTAGGTTAAGGGTTTATCAAGGGTAAGGGTCTGAACTAACATTTAAGTTTGGTTTAATATACTTGTTTCTGTTATTGACAAATATTATTATAAAAGGTGTGCCTTCATTTACTTAATTGGATCAAGCAATTTATGATTAGGGTTCAATATGGTTATAATTGTGTTAATTAACGGTAAGGGTATTGGTGGACTTACATATAAGGTTGGCTATATGATAGAGTATGGGGTAGTGATATAGTTATATTAAGTTAAAGGTTAGCTTTAAGAGTATGGATAGTTATTTGACACTGGTATGGATTGGGTCCTTAAAAGTAAATGAAGGCAAAAAGTTGACACTTGCAGTAATTTGAAAAAAATAATAACACTTATTGTTGAAGCTGATTTCAATTAGGCATTTAACTTTTGAGTTGTCATGGCTATTGCATGGAACAGAAGAACTACATTTTAAAATAATTTCAAAATTTATGAAACTTTTTGTTTAACATTCAAGTGATCATTTTCAGATAATAATTACATTAGATGTATGTTTCATTATAATACTTTATTCTGATTGGCTAACTGCACATTACATGTTATTCCTTAAGCAATTGCATCACTCAATAAAACGTTGCATTCATGATAACACGTGGTCCCACAATAAAGTGCACAGGTGAATAAAATAAAAGAAATATAAAATTCATGTTTTCATGATCATAGCTAAATAATGTAATTGTAAGTATTGAATGCTTCTTTTTGTAACTTCATAGGGTTGTAAAAGCGTTGACTGTGCACACATTTTAGGAATGAAGCGCTTCCGCGCTTCATACAAAATGTACTTCGGTCAACGCTTTTACACCCCAATGAATTTACAAAAAGAAGTATTCAATTCTTAAATAATTAACATTCACATCAATTCAGTTTCAGTTTCAGTGGCAAACAATGAGTTTGAAATTTGAACTTATTTCATAGTTATTTGATTTGAAACAAACTTCAGTTCACAGCATAGTGTAGTTTAGTGTGTGACATTAATACATGATAGATAATATACATGTATAACTATAATACTAACACTAATATCATAGTAGCAACACAGTTAATATTAGTAACACATATGTGATATTAGAATAGACCTGCTAAAATTTCCAATTTATGAACTCTTGATCTGACTCTTGAAATCCTCTAGCCTATATATATTAACTCAAATAGGTATACTCAGTCAAAGGTGAAGGAAAATGTCTGCTGTTTTATGTAATTGAACACACTATTAGTATTGAAGTAAACTACAAAGAAAACTAGCTGAGAGGGTGACAGAGCAGATTGGTACCCCTTGAAAAGCATTGTCAACCGGGTATTTGCCGCCGTTAACAATGTTTTCATGGGGTACCAATCTGCTCTATCATCTTCTCAAATATGTGTTATTTATATAATGTTGCATATAAGCTGACATTTGAATATATTTGAATTTTACCACAGGTTGTATATATACTCAAGGTGTTTGGAGAATGTCATGATACAATTCATCTTATATCTGTCATATTTGCATGACTGCACACTGTGTAACATATTTTTGGATTTTGAATCTGGAAAAAAGTATACCAAATAAATAGAATCTAGCCTAATTTGGTGTCCTCCTTTCCAGCTTTATTCAGAAGAGGACCATGCATAATATTAGGCAGTTTTAACAGGAGGGGATCTGGTGTTCTATTTGCTTGTAAATATCTGTTTACCTAGTTCTCCTTTTGTAGGTAAACTCAATTCACAAAAGCTGAATATACATTTTATGTGGACAAAGCTAAAAATACAATATATTTATCTTCTAAGTGTAAATTATTACTTAAAACTAGAAATGTGATAATGTGAGTCCTTTGGAAACTGTGTTTGTGCTTAATATATAAACATGTTGGCATGACACGGGTTATGTTCTTCTCATATATATTATGATGGTATAATACTAAACCCCTAACAGGAAGGATTGTGCCTGATGTTCATATGATGAAATCATAATCTTTCAGTCAGTTTTATTGAAGTCTGGAGCTGGCATGTCAGTTAACTGCTAGTAGTCTGTTGTTATTTATGTATTATTGTCATTTTGTTTATTTTCTTTGGTTACATCTTCTGACATCAGACTCAGACTTCTCTTGAACTGAATTTTAATGTGCGTATTGTTATGCGTTTACTTTTCTACATTGGCTAGAGGTATAGGGGGAGGGTTGAGATCTCACAAACATGTTTAACCCCGCCGCATTTTTGCTCCTGTCCCAAGTCCCAATTGTTGTTTCTTTGACACATTCCCCATTTCCATTCTCAATTTTATGATAAATTTGAAAAGAACCTGATAGATTGATTGTTGTTTGGTAAATACCTTGAAGAGTTATACAAATTATTCATAAACTAGTGTATATACTTTCAGATGAGAGAAGTGCTGACCCCCAGTTATTGAGGTCATCACCAATAGATGTACAGTCCCTGAATGATGAGTTTGCTGATGCCAGGTCTACTATATCTCTTGATCCAGCAGGTATGTTTAAACCTTATTACTATTTCAGAATCTGCCACTCTTGAACTATTGACTTTTGAATACAACAATCTTTGTTGGTGTCAGACAATTTCTATTGTGACTTTAAAGTTTTACAGGAACCTTTGTGATGTTTAGTAAAAGTGGACAAATAGCAAATATGCACATGATAGCACATAGTCACCAATTTCTTATATTAAAGATCTTTGGAATCACAAATCATTGCCTGGATAGAAAAAAAAGGGCAAAAAATATCTACAGTACACAAAAACATTTTTACAAAATAATTCAGACATGCAGAGACTAAATACAAATTTACATATGACTTAGACTAAAACTAACTGGAACACATCTAGATTAATAATATGAACAGCAATTTGTATTTTTTAAGTTTGCTGGCTCCCAATGAGTCTTTATCTGCTATTGAGGATATATATTTGCAAATATTGTCTTATTTTGGTGTTAACAGCTTATTCCATTGACTTTGGTTAGCTTGCTTGCTAGCTGAACTGTGAAGTCATTATTAGGTAAGGTATACTACCCTCCTTTCGAAGTAGCCTAGTCCTACAGACAGACAGATTGATTATCTGTCGGACTAGTCTACTTTATTAAGAGGGTAGTTTACCTGACCTAATAATGACTTCACGGTTTAGCAAGCAAGCAAGCTAACCAAAGTTATTACCTTTGCCTACATACTCAATGGAATCCGCTGTAATGTATCTGAATTGTTTTATTTTAGATACTCCATTAGAAAGAAGGATGGAACAGATACGTCAACATTACAGCATTGACCAATCAACACACCCACACACATCACCACCTGACTCAGCCAGTTGTAAATCTAGTATATTGTTTATGGTGCTTCATGGAGGTAATGTATCATTTGTGTAACCCCCAACCCTCCTTCAGAACTATATAAGATTACGATTTAAATAGTAACTTCTAGATGTTCATTTTTCATTTTTTTTGTCGAGCCATGACTTTTGTTGAAAAAGCGAGACACAGCTGTGATCCTACATTCCAATTGGCTGGCCACATACATTCACTCTGTGATCTATGTCTTAAATTATCCTGGATTTCTACCAAACTTGGGCAGAAGCTTGTTTATGATCAAAAGCTAGTATCTAGGAGGAAATTTGTTAAAATTTTGTACCTGTTTTTCCATATTTTTTACTTATAAATGGACTTAGTTTTTCTGCCAGTTAACATAGCATTCACTCTGTGGATAAAGTTTTTAAAACATTTATTTGATTCATAAACTATCCTGGATTTTTAACAAACTTGGACAGAAGCTTCTATCAATCAAAAGAAAGTATAGGGAGGAATATTTTTATTAACTTTTTCCTCATTTTTTGATGAGATTGCGATAAAAAGCAAAAGTAGGCGAGAGACTTGATTCCGCAGAACCCTTACAATTTTTTTGTTAAATCATTAACTAGAAAAAGATATAACTTTTTGATAACTTTTTTTAGTTGCTGTCTACCATATATCTATTTAAATCTTACAACTTATTTCATTGTTTGTTGTCTACAGCATCTATAGTGATTCTCATGTTTTATTTCTATAGGTTGTCTTGTTGATACACACGTAGAGAACCAACACCCCTCCAAACGTAATGACTTTGTTACTATGAAGTCTTCATTTGAAAGTGTTATACGTTCACATTATCCTGGTGCTTATGGACACATAGCATTCAAACTGGTTCCTTGTCCACAGATTTGTTCTGATGTTTTAGATATATTAGCAAGGTTAGTAAAAACTGTGTTTCAGTCTTTTGATTGGATGATTTAGTATCAGGTTTTTTATGTCATTAAATTGAAATATGATAAGAAGTGATAATAAGCATGAATAGTCAACATAGTAACCAAACTGATCAACTTCTAACAATTTTCTAAAGGAAATCACCTTTATTAAGCAAATTGTGTGTTATAATTAGAAAAATGACAAAAATACTGAACTCCAAGCAAAATTCAAATTATAAAGTCCCTCATCAAATAATTTAATTTTGAATGTAACATGTCTTCTGATTGGCTGACATTATTTTGTTATGAGCCCATAGACAGAATTTAGGTGTGTGACTGTGACGTCATCAACGTTTATTCATGGTTTAAAATGGTTTAAAATGGTTTAAAATGGAATTTAGAATTAAATTATAAGAAATGACTGTAATGTTTTTTCTGTCTATTCGAAATAACATAAAAAATGTGGAGCACACTGTAAAATAACCTGCTACGCACGTTATTCAGTGTGCACCAAATTTCATAGACAGAAAAAATATTACAGTCATTCCTTAAATGGAAAAACCCAAAAGGTATATAAGACCACTAATTATTTAAAGTTCCTCTTTAAGACAATTCATATAGATTGAACCTGTTAAGACCACCTGTCTTATGAGACCACTATTTTGCACACTCTTAAGTTTCCTCTTAAAATAGGTTTTACTGTACGATATATTGATAGTACTGTCCCCCTTAAAACAAAACGTAAACTACATGCCTTACTTTGGAGATTATTTATACTACATGCTTACTTTTCTTGGGATATGATGTTTTCTTTCAAGGTCTGATGTAAAATACTGTCATTGATAATTGTCATTCTGATTACAATGTATTGCATGATGACATAACATTCAATGGCAGTTGCCTATTTATTTATTTATTTATTTTTACAGTATAACGCCATTTTCCTTTGAATCTCAGACACCAAACAGCGTGGATGGACCAATATGGACACAAGAGTTCGTTCCCCTTGGTGCAATAGCATTATTTGCCAGTTCTAATCCAGATTACCACGAGAGTGTCAATAAAACTGTGTCTAAGGCTAATATAGTGTACCAGGAATTCTTAACTTCAGACGAAGGAAAAGGATTCAACGGACAGGTAAATATTGAAATCAAGCCTGGTCTTAGGGTAAATGACCATTGGTCAAGGTAAGTTGTCAATAAAACAGTGTCTTTTGCTAATATAGTGTACCAGGAATTCCTAACATCAGATGAAGGAAAAGGATTCAATGGACAGGTAAATACAAAATAAAGCCTGGTCTTGTAAATGACCATTTGACAAGGTGAGTTGTCAGTAAAACCGTGTCTAAGGCTAATATAGTGTACCAGTAATTCTTAACCTGAGATGAAGGAAAAGGACAGGTAAAAATAAAGTAAAGTCTTGTCTAACATGTCTAAAATTAAGTGACCATTGGTCAAAACAAGTTGTTAATAAAATTCAAGATTGGTACCCTTAAAATTTAATCACATTGAGCAAGGGAATCAAAATATTTGTCAAACTATAGAATTGCTTAGAGTCTAAATGACTTAGTTTGATATCTTATAGAATATTACATCTTTATTTTAACATTACAGGTTTGTTTGATAGCTGATAGTACCAGTTCTTGTTAGCGTACGATGCACTATGTCAAAATCCTTCCTGTATGCGATACCTTAGTACATATGACAGTCGTGAGGCTCTTCCTGAGGTCGACTCTACGACCTTGTTCAGGAGAGAGCGTTCAAAAACAGAATCATCTGGTGCGAAAACAAACATAGACACAACAAGACAATTGAGTCACAGTGACCCAGATTTAACATTAAATAGTCCTAATGTAAACAATCAGTGTAGTAAAAGTGATATTGTGAGCATAGATTATAAAATGAAAAGGACATGTTCTACAAGAGATCCACCTAATCACCCAAGTCATCAATCATATCTAAATGTAAATGAGAAAGACCCTTCAAGAAGAACTAGTACTGGCAGTAATTTTGAAGGGACTTATTTAAAATTTGACTTTGATGTGTCCGACATGTTCATTCTAGGATCTCCTTTAGGACTGGTGTTAGCTTATCGAAGGATGTACTGTGGTGAAGATAGATCTTGTAAGTCATCTAATGTACTATAGAAAGGTTTCCTTTTGCTGAGGTGGAAGATATATTTGATCAATCATAGTTGTGTCATTATTATTTTTATTAGAACTTATTAATATAAAAATATGAAGTGGAATGATTCTCAATGAAACAATGATCCAGTAGAATTAAGAGGTAGTAAACAATACAGCATTTAACATGATTGAATATAATGAGCAAAAGAGGTTGATTCTGAGACCATCTCTCAAACCAACATTAACATTTCAGTGCTAAAGTATTTAACAGTTCTTTAGCAGTGATCTTTCCCTACCTATGAGATTAGGGAGAGTACTGTATTGCATTAAATGCTGCCTAGGTAAAACATATATATTACGGTCTTTGTGACATGAAGTAGAGCTAGGTAAACATATATTTCTAACAGTTGAACAAAGTTTACTTAGGCCAAGCTGAAAATACAACACAGTGATCTCCATTACATAATTGACATTACAAATGAATTGAATTTGACTTGTATTACAGTACAATATGTATTTGGCTTTGTTTCAGTTTCTACATACAATCCAGAATTAAGGCATTCAGCTACTCTACAAATTTTAAGCAGTGATAATTTATGTCTCAGTTGCAATGATCATCCCTTTCTAAATTAATATATTATAATAAATTATGATTTATTTCAGTTTCTCCCTACAGTCCAGCCTGTGGTCAAGTCTACAATATATTTCATAATAGTGACCCATCAGCATTTAGACTGGAACCTTTATTAAACAACACATTTAGATACATACCACCTGTTAAAGTTTCTAGATACTCAAAATACCCTCTAGGTGATGGGGAACCAGTTCATGTTGGTAAGTCCTACTACCATTAATTTATAGTGTAGTACAAAGATCTACAAAGGGGAACAAATAGTTAGGAGCTAATAAAAAATATTAGTGGATAGCACAATGCAAACAGAGAAATATGAACAGAAAACAAAATCAACAAAACCTCACACAGAAAACTAAATTGAGTAACAAAATGGCATAATAACAAAAAGAACATCATCAAGGAAAGCAGGTTTTTCTGCACTAGTAATTATTACCAGCTGCAGGGATACCATATATATAAGTTGAAGCAGGCTTGGTATGTCAACCTGTGGAAATTTATTATTTGTGTCCTTATGCTGTCCGCTTGTTTTAATATATATCATACCTATTTTGAGGCATCTACCATAGGGGAGGGGACATTAAGGGTTACCCTTGTCCTTTTGTACCTCTGTACATCCAATAATTGGTTTTCGTCCAAGCTAAGTTTACCTTAGCCAAATGAACTGAATCTTATACACAATACTTAATACCAATAAACACAGATCTTTTTTGAATTTTGGTGGTGTCACTTTTACTGTTCTAGAGTTATGTCCCTTTACAAATGAAAAAATGTTGAATGTTTTGTTTCTATTCTCTTACTTAAATAAGTTTGCTTCAATCAAATGTTATGACTTTTGAACACAATGCTTATCACCACAAAACTCAGATCAAGTATGAATTTCGGTATTTTCACTTTTATTCTTTTGGAAATATTTATCACTTTAAAACTTCATATGCATGCGGCAGCATCATCTGTGTCCCATTTCCCCATTTATTTTTATAAATATCAATGTTTATTTTCAGTTGAAACAGTACAGAGTAATTTATCCTTGTTTCTTGGAACGAGGAAAAGTTCCAGTGGCCATATTTTACAACGACAAAACAGTATATCTAGTGTCGTTAGTAATATGTCTGGAATGGGAGAGAACACCATGTCAGTTTTAGCCAATGGTAGGTAACACATTTTCTAATGCAACACCTTTTGTAATGTTCATCTTGATTGGATAATGTCCTCAATTTTCATGGCATCAACTAACAATTGATGCTATGAAATTATAAGAGTAATTGCAAACGACATAAGACAGATTTTAATTGTATGTTTTGATGAAGTTTTCTATCACTTTCACTAGAAAGGAGATAACAATATTGTATTTTAAGCTCAGACAGCATCAATTGATGGTCTGATGGTCGCAAATACCCTTTAACTTGCTCCAATAACACATCGCCAGTATACTCAATTTGCGACCATCAAATCAGTAATTGATGCCGTCAATGCATAAAATACAATACAGTTATCATTCCTAAATATGTCTGGAATGGGACAAAACAAGGTGTCAGTTATATGTCTGAGAAAAGACATTTATTGTGTGTGTAAATTATAGCTCATAGTAGGAACTCATTGTTCATGTGTGATTCCTATGAAAGCTCCATCACATTTTATTCAGAAACCACAAATTATAGAATCAAGGAAATTGGTATCAGGCTTTATGTGAGCATAATATATTCTTACACATAATGACTGTGTATAAAATTTTCTCAGAAACTAGGAACCTGTGCACATGGTATATTATATGATATGCTTTTATATTTTCCATTGCTCTTTACCTTCTTGTGTACAGAATTCTCATAAGGGTGTAATATCAGTTTGCAGAATAACCAAGTTTAACTTAATTTTTTTTGTTCAATAGAATTTAGAATACAACTGAGACATGTGTCAAAACAACAACAATTCGACCAAAGTGCAGAAAACACCCAAAGGCCTGAAATGGGTCTTCAACACAGTGAGTAAATCCAACACCAGGAGGTTGGCTTCAGTTGTCCCCTAAACAAAAATGTGTCCTAATTCAATGAAAATGGATGTCACACTAAACAATTATAAGTGAAAGCTTAATTTTATAGATTACATATATTACAAATAATTTATTTCTGTTTCAGTAACTAGTAAGTGGTGGGGTAACAAGAGGATAGACTTTGAGTTATACAGTCCAGATATCCTACATTCATTCCCTACATCAGCATTACCTCCCCTGTTTCATGCCAGTTTCTGGGAGTCTTCTGATTTAGCATCGTTTATCTTAAGACAGGTGAGTTACCTCCCCTGTTTCATGCCAGTTTCTAGGAGTCATCAGATTTAGCAACATTTATCTTAAGACATGTGAGTTATCTCCCATTGTTATCAGATTTAGCAACATTTATCTTAAGACATGTGAGTTATCTCCCATTGTTATCAGATTTAGCAACATTTATCTTAAGACATGTGAGTTATCTCCCATTGTTATCAGATTTAGCAACATTTATCTTAAGACATGTGATTTATCTCCCATTGTTATCAGATTTAGCAACATTTATCATAAGACATGTGAGTTATCTCCCATTGTTATCAGATTTAGCAACATTTATCTGAAGACAGGTGAGTTACCTCCCATTGTCATCAGATTTAGCATTGTTTATCTTAAGACAGGTGAGTTATCCCTCATTGGTCCATGTTTGTTTCTGAGATTCACCAACCTAAACGGAATTTATACTAATTTTTTGGATTAGTATTTTGGAATTTATTGGCAAAGCCTTTGAAAGGTGAACCAAAAATTTAAATGTTAAATGAAATACTCATTAGGCTGATATGCAAACTTTGGCAAAACCACAAAATACAATTTTTCCTCCGTTCATAATAATTGGTTTCCACGAATAAAATGAATCCGCAACAACTATTACTGTTTGACAGTCTAGAGTTATCATATAGCTAAAGGAAGAGATATCATAAAAGCCATTATCTGTTTTTTCTCCAGGTTTTACGACATGATGTATTATTGAATGAAGCAGCAGAGAAGTTAAGTTTATTACCAGACTCTGTGATGTCAGCCAAACAACCAAAGGAAAAATGGTTAAAAAGGAGAACAACCATCAAAGTTAAAGTAAGAACTCTAATTTAATGTTTTATTGGTAATTCATAATCAAGGGTCAACAATTCTTTTGCACTTAAGCATGTTAAAAATTTGCAAAAGCGTGGGATAATTTTAGTTTATTTTACTACTTATTCTAAATATTAATAATTGTATATTTTTCATGTAATGGTAAACTTTATAATGTATATCTTCTTACTCTTTATAATACAGGCATAATGTCACAATATTATTAATCTCAGATTAAGATACTATTTGAATTAACCAAAAATAATTTGGAGATGATGTTAATTTTTCTATAATTATTTTGTTTTAGAATTTACAAGCGAATCACCGTGGTAATGATGTAATAGTGGTTGATGGAAAAGAACAGGCAATCACAGTTAGATTTATGTACGGATCATTTGATGTTACTTCTTTGTCAGGAGAAAAGGTAGGAATATTACTTATTTTTAGAATCATTTCTTCCTTCCGTAATTTTCGTGCATACCCATAGCCAGGGGGTTTCAGAACACCCCTCCTTGAAAAGAAATAAGCACTGTTACAGTCAACGTTATGATCGATTTGTGACTGTTTTAGTCGAGTTTGTGAGCCCAAATAAAATTCCTGGCTAAGGGCCTGTCATGTATTATAAATAAACTTAAATTTTCCTGTATTATTAGTAAACTCTGACCATATTAGTCATTGACAAAAATGCTGTTATTCCTGATCTTGTGTCTCAGATTCTATGTTACGATTTCTCATTTGTACAAGGTACTGTGGATTCACTTATTTTCATGGGAACCAATTTTCGTGGATTAAGGAAAACTCTCATGTTCATGGATATTTAATTTCGTGGTTTTGCAGAAGATTGCAAACAAACCTATAGGAAATTTGTCATTTGTTGAACACTCAATTTTGTGGTTAACCTTTACCCGCGAAATCCACGAAAATTGTTATCCAACGAATAATAATGAATTCACAGTAGACTCTTTGTATTGATGACCCTAAACAATGTCTTTTGTGATAATGTGTTTCTCAAAAGTATTGTTTATCATATATGTAAGGTATAATAATAGCAATTTTGTGTATTAAGGTAGGAATCCATGTGAATAGAAATAAGAAGATGTGGTATTTTTTGTCAATGAGAAAACTCTCCATCTAAGTGACAATGTGTCAGAAGTAAACCATTGCAGGCCTTCAACATGGAAGTTTTGTGAATTTTAGATAGATGTACATGTAAACATAAGTTTTGTATAGTTTAGGAAGATGTACATGTAAACACAGACGATTTGTGTATTTTAGGTGGATGTACATGTAAATACACATTTTGTGTATTTTAGATAGATGTACTTGTAAACACACATTGTGTATATTAGTAAGACATTCACTTCAACACAGAAGTTTTCTGTATTTTAGGTAGATGTACATGTCAACAACCAATCTACAGGAGACTGGGAATACCTAGGTACTTCTGTAACAGACAAACATGGACGGTTACAGTTTACTGTACCTAAAGAGAAAATGTTACCTCAGGGAATGCACCCAGTAAAAGTGGTTGTTAGGTATGTGGTATAATATAAAAGTAAGGAGATGTGGTTGGGTTGACAATGATACATTGAATTATACACCAGAGCAATGGATGTAAGCAGTTATAGGTCACAGTGCACCTAGAGTCTTAAACAACATGAAAAAACCCATACTGCTATAAAAGGCCTCACTTTGAAAAATATGTGGGGAAAGGGGGGTGTAGGAGGGGTCCTGATCCTGAAATACTGGGCTTAAAAACAGGGAATCATGAGGTCCTAAATTGAAATCAATTTAAATCCAGACATCCCCAAATTTGAATATTGCATATTTAGATGTCTGCATTACAGGAAAGATTTGCATCAATCAGTACATTTCTAAAATTTATACTCATGGAACTTTTAAAATGCATGATATCATTAGTTGTGATAAATTGAGTAATAGAATTAATCCCATATTCACTTCATAATGAATTATAATCATATGATTTCATTAATTTCTATCTATATTTCAAATTGAGGCACATTAACATAAGCATACATGTAGATGCGTATCTAAAGTTTTGTACTAACCTATCATAATGCAATATTAATGTATGGCACATTTTTTATTCCAGAGGAGACCATACCTTTGCTGACTTTTTCCTGTCTGTATTACCACCCCATACTGACACAGTTGTATTCAGTATAGATGGGTCCTTTACGGCCAGTGTTTCTATATCAGGAAAAGATCCAAAAGTTAGAGGAGGTGCTGTCGATGTTGTAAGGTAATTTTCCTTCTCTTATAGTTATTGCCTTATGGAGAGGACTTGATACTATAGTATTAACGTATGGACTTTTTCATATTGGCCCTGTAACATGCCCGAGGCCATTATTAATATCAAGGGTATGTTACAGGGCCAATATGAAAAAGTCCATATATTGATACTATTATTAACCAACTATAAAGGCAACTTCATTCAAGAACAGTCTTCGAATCGAGTCTCGGATCCAAAATTATACAGCTATCCACAAACTACAACAGGACCAATACAGAAAAGCCAGTTTCATAACATTTTTATTAACTGGTTTTAATTCTTCGATTAAAAAAAGAGTAAAAAACATACCGTGAAGAAGATACAGGAATTTCATAGCTGAACTTCAACTATGTCTTTTCGCATTCAATTTCGCATGGAATTTTGGTCAACATTGTGACTGTCAGATGTATTTTCTGATTTCTCATCCAGGTACTTAATTTTATGCTATTAAAATTCATTTTATCTAGCAAATAAAAAGTATCTGGGAAGAATAAATCAGACAGTTTAACTACTGTAAACTGGGAAATTTTCGCGCCCTCTTTATTTCGCGATTTACTTACACGATCCTTATTTGTGTCGTTTTGAATTCACGATTTCCCAGGGGCCTAGATAAATATTTTCATAAATAATTTGGAAAGTGAACATCTTTACATATATCTTAAATCAAATGATAAAATCAATCATATTTTGTTCGGTTCATTAATGTTACAGTGACTTGACTGTTAGTGTTGCTATCCACCAATTGCAACTCATTCAAAATTTTGACCCAATTGCAATTTGTTTTATTAAATCAAATTGTTCAACTGGTCAGAATATTGAACAAATTGTTCAGTCAAAATGTGAAAGTGCAAGGTGATTAATTAAAACATACTTACAATCCTATAAGACTTTTTTTTTTTTTTTATCTTTATTAAATCCTATAAGACTTTAACTCCACTTTAATGATGTTGTGACAAAATTTGTCTATCAGTTTGTATAGGTATATTATAGTCATTACCATGCTTAAGGTGAAATTGTTATTTTGAATTGCTGTAAAAATGTCCATACTAAGCTTTCATATAGTTTTTCTTTCGAAAAGTCTTTTATATTCATAAGAATCAGACATTGTGTGAATTAAAACATTTCATATTCAGTAAAATATGTGTAAAATTGCAATATGTTTGTAGGAAGTTTCCATGGGGAGATAATATTTTTTTCTTTCAAAAAGTCTTAATTCAAAAGATTAATATTTTAAGTTATCTCCCCATGAAAACTTATCAATAGCATATTGTTATTTCACACATATTTTCCTGAGTATATGATGTTTTATTTAAAATGATATCTGGTTCTCATGAATATAGAATACTTTTAGAAAGAAAAACTATATGAAAGCTTAGTTTGGACATTTTTATAGCTATTCAAAATAAACAATTTCACCTTAAGCATGGTAATGACTATAATATACCTATACAAACTGATAGACTCATATTTTCAGAACATCATTAAAGTGGAGTTAAAGTCTTATAGGATTGTAAGTATGTTTTATTTTATCACCTTGCACTTTCACATTTTGACTGAACAATTTGTTCAATATTGTGACCAATTGAACAATTTGATTTAATAAAACAAATTGCAATTGGGTCAAATTTTGAATGAGTTGCAATTGGTGGAGAGCAACACTAACAGTCAAGTCACTGTAAAGTAGATTAAAAGTTTGGCATGTTTCAATGCTCGTAAAAACACATTCACAATAATAGAAAAGTAAACCTAATTAGGAACAAATAAAAAAAAAAAAGATGTCAGGATTAATGCTAATTAATTGATATTTTGATCTGATCAATCTGTGTAGTAGATTAAACGAGGTGATACCTTTATTACTGATTGACAGGTGTCATTAACATAATTTTAATGAGTGTTGTTTACATAACAATATCCGTAATGTTTGCTTCAGTGAAATAACTGATTTAAAGACATAACTTTTAACATTGCTTTTCATTAAGAGATACAGTTATAATTTAAATCATATTTGTCGTCTTTGAAATCAGTGTTATACAGTAGTCTTATAGATATTCTTTTCATTCACATAGATATAAGAAGGTGTGGTATGAGTGCCAATGAGGCAATTCTCCATCCAAGTCACAATTTGTAACAGTAAATGTAATTAAAAGAGTTTTTCTTTGATATTTTCGCGGTCGTTTTATTTTCGCGTTTCACTTCTTACCGCGAAAATAGCGAAAATAAAACTACCGCGAAAATTTCCCTGTTTACAGTATTCTAAAGTCTGCATTCTGAGGATTGAACAACGGAAATGAAACAGTGATAATAATCGAAAGTCGTACTCGAAAAAAGGCTGTGAAATATTTCCATTTCAAGTCGTTACAAAACAATGTCAATAAACATCATTTAAATTTGTTTTTATAATATTCAGTTTAAAAAAATAAAAATATGTCACACTTATTTAATGAAATAAACGACATTTTGATTTAATTGATGTCCCGTTTCATCTGTTCATATCAATGCATGACGGTGATTTTGTAATGCACGGGTGTGATTTCGTAATGCATGACTGAGATTTCGTAATGCATGACTGAGATTTCGTAATGACTGGCTGTAGCAATTTCTCCGTTCATAATGACCAGATGTCGAAATTTTCCTTTTATTAAGCATGGGCATTTCTATAAATATTGTAGTAAGTTGGTTAATAATAGAAATATTAGCCAATGTCATCACTCATCAGTGCATCAGCAGAAACTAAAAAGTCATTATTCTATATAACAGTGATACATAAAGTTTGCTGATTCGGTTCACTTATTCAGCATCATGAAATGGTTTAATATAAAAAAGAAGATATGGTATGATTGCCAATGAGACAACTAACTATCCACAAAAGACCAAAATGACACATACATTAACATCTATAGATCACCATAAGGCCTTCAACAATGAGCAAAGCACATACCGCATAGTCAGCTATAAAAGACCCCGATAAGACAATGTAAAACAATTCAAACAAGAAAACGAATGGCCTTGTTTAAGTAAAAAAAATGAAAAGACTTTTTGTGCCTCTTTATTAGATGATTGATGGTTTCAAAAGTTAAGATGATGCAATTCACTCCATTGCAAGAGAGGTTTGTGATTTATTAAATAAAATACCAAACACTCACATTTTCACCTCAAAATCTCCTATTTGTCAAATATTATCACTTTTTAAACATAACAGTCAAATATTATCACTTTTCAAATTTATGATATATACTTCTGTTAATTTTCTTTTCATATTTTCAGACATTGGCAGGACCAGGGTTATTTAATTATATACGTCACAGCTCGCCCAGACATGCAACATCGTAAAGTTGTTTCATGGTTAGCAATGCATAACTTTCCACATGGTATGGTAGCATTCATGGAAGGTATCACTAAAGACCCATTAAGACAAAAGTTAAACTACCTGAAAGGACTACAAACAGATGTATGTACATATGATATTTTATCTCATTGAATTCCATCATATGTAAAGATGAAACAAAACATCATATCAGACAAGTATAGTTTGAATACTGTGGATGCATTTATTTTCGTGGGTACCAATTTTCGTGGTTTGAGAAAAATTTACATATTCGTGGATATTAAATTTCGTGGTTTCGGCAAAGTCTACATTCAAACCTTTAGAAAATTTGTTTTCGTTGAACATTTGAATTCGTGGTTCTCCTGTACCCACGAAATCCACGAAAATTGGTATCCAACAAATATTAATGAATCCACAGTATTGAATTGTGATAAAAAGGACATAAATAAAATGGAAGCTTAAGTCATGGGTTATGCATGGTTGTTTGTAATTTTAGTTCAATATTTTTGCTGTCTTTTTGGAGATTTGTAAAATTCCTTCTTACCTTAATTACCAATGGAACAACCTGTGAATATAAAGTGAATATTTTTTCCAAGAACTTTTTACTTAAAATAAATCTATGTTTTGCATACAGCTATATACATTCATATATTCATGATATTTGTCAGCACTCTCCTTGATGAAACATGTGAAAGGTCAAAAACCAAAATAAAACCTGTAGAATTTGTTATATCTAGTTAAAAATAGAACTTTTCCATTCATCATCTTCAAGTTGTGTATTAATATATTATATTTTGCTGTAGGCCCAGATAGTTTACAGAGCAGCCTATGGCTCCAGTAAAGATATATATGTCTATAAAGAGTTAGGGCTTACAGTAGCACAGATATTTATTGTTGTACTAATGATATATAATACTTTACTCTAGGCCCAGATAGTTTACAGAGCAGCTTATGGCTCGAGTAAAGATATATATGTCTATAAAGAGTTGGGTCTGACAGTAGCACAGATATTTATTGTGGGAAAAGCTTCAAAGAAAGATGCATCTAAAGCACAGGTAAGCCTTATCGTGTTAGATATTTTTTTCTTTCTAATTACCATTTGTGTGGTATCATGGTAGCTTGTCTAACTACATTGTAGGATGTGATAGGTCTGATCCTTATTGTCAGACCAATGATTTTTTAGTAAAATAGTAATTACTGATTATCAGCTTATCACACATTTTTTGGCTGAAAAAGCAATTACTGGACATATAAAAAGAAGATATGGTATGATTGCCAATTAGACAACTCTCCACAAAAGACCAAAATGACACA
The DNA here is from genome assembly GCA_019925275.1 of Mytilus edulis. Classification (NCBI taxonomy): domain Eukaryota; kingdom Metazoa; phylum Mollusca; class Bivalvia; order Mytilida; family Mytilidae; genus Mytilus; species Mytilus edulis. The sequence goes on along the minus strand of CM034360.1, from coordinate 7,944,153 downwards.
GACATTAACAACTATAGGTCACTGTATGTATGGCCTTCAACAAGGTCACTGTATGTATGGCCTTCAACAATGAGCAAAGCCCATACCGCATAGTCAGCTATTAAAGGCCCTGAACTGACAATGTTAAACATTTCAAACGAAAAAACTAACAGCCTGATTAATGTAGTTGAAAGTCGAGAATATGTGCCAGGGTAGGGTGACATGTGTTCCTGTTCTGTGTTTTTATTTATTTAAGGAATGACTGTAATATTTTTTCTGTCTATGAAGAAATAATATAAAAAATTTGGTGCACACTGAATATTGTGCGTAGCTGGTTATTTAACAGTGTGCAGCAAATTTTTTATGTTATTTTGAATAGACAGAAAAAATATTACAGCCATTTCTTATAATTTAATTCTAAATTCCTTTTTAAACCGTAGAAAACCATGAAAAAACGTTGATGACATCACGGTCACATGACTAAATTGTGTCTATGGGCTTATAACAAAATAACATCAGCCAATCCAAAGACGTGTTACATCCAAAATTAAATTATATACAAATGCAGCAAATAAAGTGAGTATATGTCTGAGACAGCAACTGAACATTACAATCCAAACAGAAGACCCTCACATATTGATTGGGTTTGTTTTTACAGATATGTAGACATTTGTCTAGCAAATCAATCAAATAAGTGCATTATTTAAAAATGTTAAATACCAGTTTATATACTTTATAGTTTACATCACCAGGTAAAAATACCAAATGACACCTATAGTATTTCATATGTTGTGACATAATGTAAAGATAGACCAGTAAGTTCAAAGAATTGTTTGATTACTTTCCAGGTTTTAGCAGATGGTTATGGTGCACATTTAAATGACTTATTAGCAGCAGGATCTTTACGCCCTGTCTTAATTAATGCCAGGATAATACGACGTGGCTGCATAGCACATCCAGAAAAATCAGAGGGCAAAAAACAATTGAAACGATCCTCTTCACATAATCCAGCGGGAAAAGATGGCAAACAATTGGAAAACTGTGCTTCACAGATCCGAATCACTGTGGGAGAACATGGTAACACTGTGTTACAACCAGGTCAGACGGATTACGGAGGGATAGTCCGACCTCGAGGGTCATCACCTCGGTTAATGACTAGTATAAATGATAACAAGAGATAGCATCTCATGTAGATATTGTGCCATCTCATGGCATGTGATTTGTTGGTAACACATCTGGGTACTGTGTACCCTGGTTTTATTCCTATGGTTCAGAATCAAGTTATTAGATTTGACGCTTAAAAGAAAGCTTGATCAGAATTCACAGTAAGGTTAAGAGAATGTATTGTCTAAAATCATAGTTGATGTAAATTATTGCGCTACTACAGTGGTCGTAAGAAGATCTTGACGACCCACGAGTGTTTTGTGCGGTCTGTTTAGATAGATTGGTATATTGGATAGTAATGACACAATATATGTTAAAAACTCGGTTGGATTAGCATTCTGTTTTCATTTATTTTTTATTGGTGTATTTATGAATTTAAAAGTTTAAAACCCTTCGTCTGTTGTGTCGACCTATCACATTTTGATATTGTCACTTGTATATACTCTTTGACACTATCACTTCATATAGGACCTTTTAGATATTACATTTTGACCAATATGTTAGAGAGTTAAAATGGAAACAAAAATTTTTTTTTTCACTGAGACTGAAGTAAATGAAATGAAAAAGAATTGAACCTGACAAGGAATGTTACAGCTGATTTCATTGAGTATGTCAAGGTTACTTCTTTGGTTAGCTTGCTTGTTAGCTGAACTGTGGATTAATCATTTAAAAGTCAGGTATACTTCCCTCTTTTTCAAGTAGCCTAGTCTAACAGACATAGATTGGTTATCTGTTGGACTAGTCTACTCAAAGGAGGGTAGTTTACCTGACCTAACAATAACTTCACAGTTTAGCTTACCAAAGATGTTACCTTTGGCTAAACACACAATGAAACCGGCTGTAAGAATAAATATGGGTTTGTTGATAGTTTTAAAAAATTTCTTGCAAAATATACAGAACAAAGTTTTCCTATCCACAAATATCTTTTTTGTAGACTTCTGTCCTTACAAAATACTTTAATATAGTTTTTTTGCAATGATTGGCAAGATAATTTTTATTCCGTGGATAAGATATACATAGTATAAAGTGAATAAAGTATATATATTACAGATTACAAATGTGTCGAGTTTTGTGATTGGATAACAGCTAGGAGATGTCAGTATATATTCAGGAAACTGCCGGGGTATATACGACGTGTTTTGCCCCAATTGGCACCCCAAAAAATTTCAGTAGAAAATTAAAAAAGATGGCTGATTATTTTATGGTTCAGCGATAAACATGTCAATTACATTGTAATAAATATAAATTTTAGTTATATTTATGCATCAGCTTCTTCAGAAAATTTTTTTATATTAAAATTATTTGTAAAAAAAATAACAAAACTAATAATTTCCGTTTATGCGCACTCATAATATCGTCTGCAAAACAAAACAAACACAGACGACAAAACAAGATCAAACAAGGCAACATGTAGCGGTTTGCTTCTCATTCTGAAGAAGATGTTATTGCAAAAAAACAGAATTTGGGTCCTGTAAACACAACCAAGGCAAATAAGGGTGCAGCAAATTTACTTCGCTCATATTTACGGGAAAAAAACATTGACACAAACTTTGAAAGCTTTGAAATTCACAGACTTGCGGAAACACTTTCTCATTTTTACATGGATGCCCGCACAAAAGAAGGGGAAATGTACAAATCTACCACTTTGATTAATACAAGGCATGCATTAAATCGATATCTGAAAAGTCCACCCTTCTTGAAAAAATTTGATTTAATCAAAAACACAGAGTTTACAGATGCAAATGAGTGTTTCAAAACAGCCAAAGCAGAAATAAAATCAGTTGGGAAAGGGGACATTGTTCACTACCCTGAAATAGAATCTGAGGATCTTACCAATCTATATAATAGCATTTATTTGGACCCAAGTACACCATTTGGGCTAGCAAACCGTGTTCAAATGAACATTCGTTTATATTTTTGCCGCAGAGCAAATGAAAATATGGAATCCATGACAAAGGAAACGTTCGTTGTCAAAACTTACGCAAATACTGGCCAAAGGTATATTCTTAAAAAGGTAGATGAAATGACAAAAAATCAGAGAGAATCCGATCATGAGAAAGTGTCTGGGCATATGCCTGAAGATCCTGAAATGCCTGAATATTGTCCTGTGAAAAATTTTGAAACCTACCTTTCAAAGTTGCATCCAGATTCTGATAGACTTTGGCAATATCCAAAAGAAAGTTTCAACTCCAGTGATGAATGCTGGTACACATAACGTCCCATAGGAAAAGACACATTATCATCTTTCTTGTCGACACTTAGTAATAAAGTAGGCCTGTCCACAACATACACAAATAACTCTATTAGAGCAACAGGCGCAACCATTCTCGGAAGAAATTGTTCAATGGCACAGATAATGTCCGTGACCGGCCATAAATCCGCATCCTCTGTTGCAGTATACCAACGTGTTTCAAACAGAGAGAAACAAGTAATGGGTGAAATTATCACAAACTCTGTTCGTGGCCAACAACCGTCTTCCCTTTCAGTTATGCCAGCTACAAACACTGCAGCACTCATGCCGGTTTCAACTACTTCAAGCGAACTTGTTTCAACTTCAACAACTTTCCCTATAATTCAAGATCTTGAAGGTGTCAACGTCAATGACTTGTTCTGTGAATATCACGCACTTACTACAGTCAGCAACCCTAGACCTTTCCTACAAGCTCCAATGATCCAGGGATGTACAATAACAAACTTGAACATTACCATCAACAAGAGTTAAATTTTTGCGCCCGGAAAACTTTTCTGACCTTGGGTTCTAAAGGGATTTTACAGATGTTATAAATAATTAAAACTGTTAATTCGTTTCATTTAAAAACTTCTTTTTACGTTTACAATTTGTTGTTGATAATATACATTATGTTATAAAATTTGTGAGCTCCTAAAATTCTGTATTTAATTATTTATTATAGTTTCCCCCTTTCTCCAAATACACTACACACTACACAATGTCACGTGACGTAATTCACATCACACAGTAAAAGAATGTCAGAGGCTCCAACAGGGTATACAACGATGGGAATTCTACAATGATGTGGTTTTTATTTAAAAGAACGCTATTTGAAAAGCAAATACCAAATATATGACCGAATCTTATTATTATTATCAAGTACAATGTATACTTTAACCCAAAAAAAAATATTTTACTTGTCGTAAGCGGAAATACTATATAATGATGGGTTTATAAATATTTCATGTTGTCAAAGTACATAACTGTAAGAAAAACTACTTGTTCTCACACAGTAAATCTGCATGGTAAATACTGTTTTCAACACTATATTTGGCGTTAAAAAAATCTATTCATCGAGATACACACTAAAAATGAACTGAAGAGGAGTTCTGTACACAAACTTGTATTGTATGTCCGCAATTCAACAAATTAAAGTATTACATGATTCATGAAAGGGTAATCCGTAATATATGTATTATTCAGGTTGCAGACAGGGTATATAATGTGACATTCCCGGCTTAGGCTTTATATTTCCTTCGCCTCCGTCTCAGGAAATATAAAACCTAAGCCGGGAATGTCACATTATATACTCTGTCTGCGACCTGAATAACATATAATATATAGTGGATAAGATATATTTAAGTGAATAATATACAAATGGTAATCATTAATAAACTCATCATAGATACTAGTCAATGATGAGGAAAATAAAATTACCTCACAGTGCCTTTATTATGGTAAACACTGTCAAAAACATACACATTGTCAAAACATATTGTTATTTTTTTCACAGGGGGAAGTTGTTATAGTCTGTTGCATACATACGTAATTATATTTGTTCAGACATTATATTTTTGTTTATAACAGTGCTATGTTAACTTGCCATGACAATTTGTTATTTGTAAATCTTTATTGTTTCATGGAAAGTTTGTTTTAGAGCATAACTGCCTCCATTAATGATCTGATCAACTACTAAAGAGGGTGGTAAAGGGTAGTGCTTGCATGAAAAAAAACGTGAAATAAGACATAATTTCATGTTGAACGCAAAATAATATCTGTAATGAACGTTGCTAAAAAAAAATATACTTTCATGACTTTTTTGTGAACCTTTTTATGACTGAGTCACTGTTTCTTGTATATATTAACTCTTTGTTTTACTTGATATTCCCGATTTAGTATACACATTTATGATATAATTGGTTTACGGCTTTTAAAAAAAGCGTTTCTTGATGATCCCTTCCAAGTGTTTGAATTTTATTTGAAAAATACTGAGTACGCAAAATAAGACTTTGAAAACACAATGTAAAATTAAATAAGTAGAACATGTTGAACCAGACACCTGTCTGGCATGACTGAACGTCAAATAAAAAAGTAAAAACATGTTGAACGTCAAATAAAAAACGATGATCACGTTGCACAACAATAACCCTTTACCTAGTATGATAATCTAAAGGAAGGAAAGCAAGAATTTATTCTGTATTGATTTATTATTGACATAAGGGGTTCTCATATTATTCTATGTAATAAAGTGAAATTTTGTCAGTTTTATAATTTTTTGTATTTAAAAAATAAAAAAAAAAAAAATCATTTGTGTAATCTCTTGCATCGTTTTTCATTGGACAACAATTTTGTCTGTGGAATGTTTTTCAAGTTTAAGAAGAAATAACATTTGGAATAACTTCTTTCAGTAACCACAGTTTTCAGCATAATATTTTGTAGTTAATTTACCTTTATTTTTATTCGAAGTTTAATATGATAGACACAGTTTATAACCTGTTAGTAGATGTAAGATATGTAATAAGTGTGATATTTGGGTTTTTAAAATATTTATTTTTACAATTATTTAATGATAGTTTATTTTCTAAGAATAGATAAATATTTTTAAAGTACTTTGTCAGAATTTATTGTTACTTGAAAATATTAATATAGAAATTTAAAGCAAATATTGAATTTGTGTTTGTTTGTAAATAATTTTATCTCATATACTTGGTGACTATGGTATAGTAGTTATCTTTCTCTTACAAATACCTTGAACAGTAATACAATGCACTTCGTCCTATACCAACAAAACAAAAACAAAAGTATAAAGTGTAAAGTATAAAATTTCATTTAAAAAAAACCATCAAAGTTATTGTTTTTACATAAATAAGAACAAGCTTGAAACAATTCACATACATGAATGTGATAAGTGATTAAATGTGTTGATTACACACCAACTCCACAACAGTAAAAAGAAAAATCCCATTAGTTTAGCTATTGAATCTCCTGCAGCATCAAACACATGAGAGTTTTTGTCACCAAAGGGATATAAACATGAGGAATGTCCTCAATTAGTCTGCTTAATTTCATTCATAGGTTTTTCATTTAGAATGTCTTATTTTCCTTATAATTTTGTTTCAATCAAGTTTTAGACAATCATTGTTTATGTTTTTGTGGACTTTCTGTACTCATACCATAAACTTGTGCTTATTTTTTGTTATATTCAGTTGTACTTATTTTGAACAATTTTCTCATTTCTAGTCTTTCAAAACATCTTATACTGTTTTTAGTAGTCTTTTTTTCATAATGTTTATTATCTCTCTCATGTCCCTCATTTCCATGTGGAGATACAATGTTATATAAAAAAGAAGATGTGGTATGATTGCCAATGAGACACCTCTCCACAAAAGACCAAAATGACACAGACATTAACAACAATAGGTCGCCGCACGGCCTTCAACAATGAGCAAAGCCAATACCCCATAGTCAGCTATAAAAGGCCCCGATAAGACAATGTAAAACTATTCAAGCGAGAAAACTAACGGCCTTATTTATGTAAAAAAATGAACGAAAAACAAATATGTAACACATAAACAAACCACAACCACTGAATTTTTATGACTTGCTCACAGAAGGATGTCTTTTATTTGTGAGCATTAAGATTTAGAAAAGAAAGACTTGTTATACAAATCTGTCATTAGAAACTTGACAATATATTCATACTGAATGTAATTAAAAGTTGAGGTGCGGCCTTAATATTTGTAAAATGTGTCATTTTTAGCTCACCTGGCATAGCCAAGTGAGCTTATGCCATCACTTGGCGTCCGTCGTTGTCCGTCGTCTGTCGTTGTCGTCTGTCGTCGTCGTAAACTATTTCAAGAATTCTCCTCTGAAACTACTAGGCCAAATACTTCCAAACTTTAACTGAATGTTCCTTAGGGTATCTTGTTTATAAAATGTATCCAAAGTTTTGATCTATCAACAAACATGGTCGCCATTGCTAAAAATAGAACATAAGGGTCAAATGCAGTTTTTGGCTTATATCTCAAAAATGAAAGCATTTAGAGCAAATCTGACATGGAGTAAAAATGTTCATTAGGTCAAGTTCTATAAGCCCTGAAATTTTCAGATGAATGAAACAACCCATTGTTGAGTTGCTGCCACTTAATTGGTAATTTTAAGGAAATTTTGCAGTTTTTGGTCATTATCTTGAATATTATTATATATAAAGATAAACTGTAAACAGCAAAAATGATCAGCAAAGTAAGATCTACAAATAAGTTAATATGACCAAAATTGTCGATTGATCCCTTAAGGGGTTATTGTCCTTTAATGACAATTTTTCACAATTTGTTCATCATATTTGCTAACTTTAAAAAATCTTCTCCTCTAAAACTGCTCAACCAAATTCAACTGAATGATCAGTAGTGTGTATAAAATAAAGTTTGTGTTTTATTTTCTATTTCATCAAAAAACATGGCCGTCATGGCTAAAAATAGAACACAGATTAAAATGCCGTTTTTGGCTTATATTTCAAAAACTCCAGCATTTAGAGCAAATAAGACAGAAGTTTAAGTATTTATTAGGTCAAGGTCTACCTGTCCTGAAATTTTCAGCCGAATCGGGTAACTGGTTTTGCAGGTATAATGCCCCTGAATTGATGATTTTGAAGAAATTTTGCAGTTTTTGGTTATTATCTTCAAATATTATTATAGATACAGATAAACTGTTAATAGCAACAATGTTAAGCAAAGTAAGATATACAAATAAATCAATTTGACCAAAATTGTCAATTGACCCCTTAAGGAGTTATTGCTCTTTAAAGACTTTTTTCACAATTTGTTCATTATGTTGACTTACTTTAAAAAATCTTCTCCTTTGAAACTGCTGTATCAATTTCAGCCAAACTAAGGCTAAATGAGTTTCAGAGAATCTAGTATAAATTTTATATTTTATTTCCTTGTATGTCAAGAAACATAGCTCCTATGGCTAAAATAGAACATAGGAGAAAATGATTTATTTTTTTTGCTTTTGAAGAAAATAGGATGATTCAAAGAACATTTAAATAAATTGAAAAGCAAAAAAACTAAGGTGAGCGATTCAGGCTCTTGAGAGCCTCTTGTTATTACTTGAGTATTAGAAAAGCAGGACACAAGATTATTTCTAGTCTTGTAAATGTTTTTTGTATCAGATTAAATTGCAATTTCATATCTCATTAAAAATTTTAAAAATTATTTTAAAAATTATTTTTTTATGTTATGGGCATTCATTATTTCTATATGTACTGTCTTGTTAATTGTATGTAGAGTTGTATATCAGATTATAGTTCAGTTACAAATGTCTTCTGATTGTAATTACAAGGATTTTTTTTCCCATCTTCTTGCACAGACATAATAGTTATCAAAGGTACCAGGACTATAATTTGATATACCAGACTTGCGTTTCATAAGTCATTTGTCACTTGATGTGATGCAGCTTATACCAGTTATCAATGTTCTATTACATGTAATTAATTCTGATATAAAAAAAACTATTATTAAGATTATTTTCTTTTGTAGACCTCCGTTGAAAATAAAGCATGGAGGGAGTTGAAACAAATCTCTTGTAATTGTAATATATGTACGCCAAACTTGTGTGATGTTTGCTATTAAAGTATATTGTTACAAAAGTGTTAATTCTGGTACATCTATAAATAGATGTTGTGATACATATTTGTTGTTATTTGTATGAAAATGAAATATATTGAATAGATTCTTTTAATTAATTAAAATCATCATGGTGACAACTTTTTATTATCTTGGAGTAGTCTTGTATCCTTGCCAATTTCCTGAATGTCAATACTAAATTGAGTAATTATATGACCAGAAAATTTGAAAATTTTTCGTCGTATATTGCTATCACGTTGTCGTCGTCGTCCGAACATTTTTAGTTTTGGCACTCTAACTTTAGTAAAAGTGAATAGAAGTCTATGAAATTTAAACAAAAGGTTTATGACCACAAAAGGAAGGTTGGGATTGATTTGGGAGTTTTTATCCCAACATTTTTGGAATTAGGGGCCAAAAAGGGCCCAAAAAAGCATTTTCTTGTTTTGCGCACAGTAACTTTAGTTTAAGTAAATAGAAATCTATGAAATTTTGACACAAGGTTTATGACCACAAAAGAAAGGTTGGGATTGAATTTGGGAGTTTTGGTTCTAACAGTTATGAATAAGGGTCCAAATAAGCATTTTTCTTGGTTTTTCGAACCATAACTTTAGTATAAGTAAATAGAAATCTATGACATTTAAACACAAGGGTTATGACCATAAAAGGAAGGTTGGTATTGATTATTGGAGTTAAGGTCCCAACAGTTTAGGAATAAGGGGCTCGAGGGTCCAAAATTAAACTTTGTTTGATTTCATAAAAAATTGAATAATTGGGGTTCTTTGATATGCTGAATCCAAACATGTACTTAGATTTTTTATTATGGGCCCAGTTTTCAAATTGGTCCAAATCAGGATGTAAAATTATTATATTAAGTATTGTGCAATAGAAAGATATTTTCTATTGCACAATAGCAAGAAATCTTCAATTGCACAGTATTGTGCAATAGCAAGTCTTTTTAATTGCACAGTATTGCGCAATAGCAAGAAATATCTAATTGCACAATATTGTGCAATAGCAAATTTTTTTTAAATTGGAGTTATCTTTTTTTGTCCAGAATAGAAAGCAAGAAATATCTAATTGCACAATATTGTGCAATAGTAAGAAATTTTTTAATTGGAGTTATCTTTCTTTGTCCAGAATCAACTTAAATCTTTGTTATATACAATATACAATGTATATTCACTTTTTACTACCAACTGATAAATTAAAACAATCTTTACCATTCAGTGATTACAAGCACTTTTTTTACTTCTTAATATTTAATGATGTATTTAAATGAGTAGTAATTGTTGCAAACTCCATGAGAAATTTGAATTGAGATCAGTTTTGGAATAAGGGAAAGGGGATGTGAAAAAAGAAATTGGGGGGGGGGAGGGGGGGCTTCTATTTTTCTCATTTGAAATTTCATAAATAAAAAGAAAATTTTCTTTAAACATGTTTTTGAGAGGATTAATATTCACAGCATAGTGAATTGCTCAAAGAGAAAACAAAAATTTTAAGTTCATTAGAACACATTCATGCTGTGTCAGAAACCTATGCTGTGTCAACTATTTAATCACAATCCAAATTTAGAGCTTGATTCAGCTTGAATGTTGTGTCCATACTTGCCCCAACCGTTCAGGGTTTAACCTCTGCGGTCAGATAAAGCAGCGCCCTGCGGTGCATCTGGTTAATATATATATAAAAAAAGAAAATGTGGTATGATTGCAAATGAAACAACTCCCTCCAAGATACCAAATTGACACAGAAATATATAACTATAGGTCACTGTACAGCCTGCAACAATGAGTAAACCCCATATTGCATATTCAACTGTAAAAGGCCCCCAATTGACAAATGTAAAACAATTCAAACGATAAAAATAACAGGCAGATTTATCACAGGCATTTATTTTATTTCTGAAAAAATGAAGTCTTATATACCTGGTATTACACATGGTACTTTACTAGTATTTTATTACAGGCACTAGCCTCTGAAAAAATTAAGTCTTATATACCTGGTAAAACACATGGTACTTCACTTGCATTTCATAACAGGCACTTGTCTTTGAAAAAATGAAATCTTATTTACCCGGTATTACACATGGTACTTCACTCACATTTGAAAACAGGCACTTGTCTTTGAAAAAATGAAAACTTATTTACCTGGTATTACACATGGTACTTTACTCACATTTGAAAACAGGCACTTGTCTTTGAAAAAATGAAATCTTATTTACCCAGTATTACACATGGTACTTTACTCACATTTGAAAACAGGCACTTGTCTTTGAAAAAATGAAAACTTATTTACCTGGTATTACACACGGTACTTTACTCACATTTGAAAACAGGCACTTGTCTTTGACAAAATGAAAACTTATTTACCTGGTATTACACATATGGTACTTTACTCACATTTGAAAACAGGCACTTGTCTTTGAAAAAATGAAATCTTATTTATAGTGGAGCAGCGGAGAGGACAATTTTAGAAATTTAAATTACCTAAATACCTCATGGGATTTTAATAGCTCATTGGAAAGCTGAAATCCTGTACTTTTTGAAAATATGTGTCGTCAATATCAAATCTGGTACAATAATATCGAAAATCAAGGTCAAAGGTCATCACTTAAAAAAATCCTACTTTCATCTAGAGAAACAATACCACTGATATTTTTCAAAATTAATAATCTATTCAATAAATCATACGAGTAGTATTATGTAGAAAAACGTTAGTTCATACAAAATCTTTTTCATATTTGCACATGACGTCAGAACAAAGTTTTATTTAACTTTTTTGAGGATAGTCCATGGTATACAAATTTTAATGCCTTATGGAAAACAGGAACATATTAACATTGATAAATGACATCGACAAATAGCATTTCTTGAATACTTTAATAGTTGAAAAGTTTTCAAAGAGTATCTGAAATGCATAGCTAATAAATCAAACTAAATATGCAGCCATGAAAAAATTCGTTTCAGTTTTCAAGGATTCGACGTGTCACTGAGTTTTCTTAAAATGAATTCAAACTATCTCAATACAATATACCTTTTTATTTATTATAGTTAATGGAGTTTGATATATTACTCAATTAGTGCAAGCGTGTTGTAGAACAAATTCCTAAAATTGAGACATGACCGTTATGGTATCTATGGTGAGTTTGTTTTCATACCAAATGAAACGTCGAAAACATTATAGCAAATTAAAATAAAGTTACCAAATATTACAAGAACTATTTTCATGGTATTTCATTACAACTACCTACATTTTGACAATTAATAAACATAAATCAATGCAAGGAAGACCCTGCTCCTTGCAAACACGTGCTGCCTAGCATGTTTTTCCCCTTACATGAACTAATTAGATTTTGTAGAAAGTCCGATGCCATTTGTCCCTCAAAGAAAACTGGCTCTAACGTGTCATGTTGCGCAGTTTTCCAACAAAGGCACATGGGGAGCCATTACTTCGGTTGGCTAGATTTGCCGAAAACCAAAACTTTGCTTTGCCACTTTGTATGTACTTACGTGATGCTTAAATACGAATTCACATGCCGAAAGCTTTTCGGTTGAATTGTTTTACACTGACTTATCGGGGCTTTTTATAGCGGACTGCGGTATGATCATTTGGGCAATGCTCGTTGTTGAAGGCAATAAGGTGACCTAAGGCTACATGATTACCGAAACGGCTTGGTTTGTCCTAAAGAGGTTAATACCGGCGTTAAACCGATTCCAAAAAAAAAAACTTGAAGTGAAGTCACACCAACCCAGAGCATGAACGACCGGCATAATAAGACTTTAAATTGAGTAATTATGTTATTACAATTTGACACCAGGCACTCTGCGAGAGTAGCACATTTCCTCCGAATGTCATGCGAAGTATTCATTGATACTGAAGAAAATGTTTCAAAAGACTTTGTCAAGAGACAAGTAACAAAACTTATCAAATAGGTTGACAACATTGCTTCTGAAATTTCCAACGATATGCATTTGTACTTGGTTATTTGCACGATAATAATCCCTAGATATATAAATATTTTCGATTTTTTGTCATAAAATTGAGGCTGCTTCATAAAATACATGCATACCGATTTGTCGTTGTTTTTGGTGGAGCTACATGTACTTAAGTCGGCTTTTATCTCAACCATTTTTATGCCCCACCTACGATAGTAGAGGGGCATTATGTTTTCTGGTCTGTGGCTCCGTTCGTTCGTTCGTCCGTCCGTCCGTCCGTTCGTTCGTTCGTTCGTCCGCAGGTTAAAGTTTTTGGTCAAGGTAGTTTTTGATGAAGATGAAATCCAACCAACTTGAAACTTAGTACACTTGATGCTTATGATATGATATTTCTAATTTTAAGTCAAATTAGACTTTTGACCCCAATTTCACAGTCCATGGAACATGGAAAATGATAGTGCCAGTGGGGCATCCGTGTACTGTGGACACATTCTTGTTAATTATGCTTTGATGTTATTCGCTATCTTAAAAGCGTCTCAAATGAAAATATCGCTTGCAAATACAATGCTAGATTTATATGGTCCTTGTTGAGCAAAAAAGGCAATGGCATCCCTGTAGTACCTCTCAAGTTTAGCCTTATGTTTAAAGGAATTACAGTATGTCTTACTTATTTTATCAGGTAAAAAAGACTGATACCTTGTCAAAAGTGATGATTAAACAAGAGACTTTTTGTCAAGAATAAGGTCTTTTTTTGGCATCTAGCGGGACCCGTTTTAACGAGATTGTGAAATTGTTCATGTGATTGAATAAAAAACCAAATCAAACACACCTGAAAACCAAACGAACCCTAAAATGAAATTCACTTTCCCAGTTCAGTTCAACAAAAACGAGTATACAACAATACCAAACAACATAAATTAATCACAAGGTTTAGGAAATTATAAAATGAACAAGAAATATGCTTAAAAATTACTACAAATGACCTTCGCTAAATCGCTGAATGTGTGACTATAACTAGAAACCCCAACAATGTCGGTAAATCTGTGACAAATATTCGGACTTGAAATCTGGATAAAAAGCAGATATTTAGTCAAATATTTATATTTTTAGGAATTAACTTCAAAAAGTAAATCGGGTCGATTAAAGTATTATACGGCGGCTTCATTGGTGTGCCTTTAAAATATACCTATACTGCACGTGCAAACAATGCTAGATGAAAAACGATGATTTTTACAGTGTTATTTTAAACCATTTTCAGCTGCATTAAGCATTAAATTTAGGACTATTTGGAATTGCCCTTACATTGTATGAAGTTCACGAATAACTTTATTTACCAATTTCATTCAAAAATTATTTTTTAGAACGGATTTGTTGTGAAATTTCACTACCGAATCGGCAGTGGGGTATGCGATGCAAGTTGGGTAACGTCAGTAAAGGCTATTTTTAACGTCATTTGTACCACATTTGATATTGACGACAAATATTTTTCTAACGCTGAATAATCTATAAACATTTTAGGACCTTAAAATTCCATGAGGTATTTAGGTAATTTAAAATCGTTAACTAAGCGACTTTTTCAACATTCGCCGCTCCACTATTACCCGGTATTACACATGGTACTTTACTCACATTTGAAAACAGGCACTTGTCTTTGAAAAAATGAAATCTTATTTACCCGGTATTACACCTGGTACTTTACTCACATTTGAAAACAGGCACTTGTCTTTGAAAAACTGAAATCTTATTTACCCGGTATTACACATGGTACTTTACTCACATTTGAAAACAGGCACTTGTCTTTGAAAAAATGAAAACTTATTTACCTGGTATTACACATGGTACTTTACTCACATTTGAAAACAGGCACTTGTCTTTGACAAAATGAAAACTTATTTACCTGGTATTACACATTGTACTTTACTCACATTTGATAACAGGCACTAGCCTCTGAAAAAATGAAGTCTTATTTACCTGTTATTACACACATGGTACTTTACTCACATTTTATTACAGGCACTTGTCTCTGAAAAATGAAAACTTATATACCTGGTATTACACATGGTACTTTACTCACATTTTATTACAGACATTGTCTCTGAAAATATTAAGTCTTATTTACCTGGTATTACACACATGGTACTTTACTCACATTTTATTACAGACATTTGTCTCTGAAAACATTAAAACTTATTAACTGGTATTACACACATGGTACTTTACTCACATTTTATTACAGACATTTGTCTCTGAAAACATTAAAACTTATTAACTGGTATTACACACATGGTACTTTACTCACATTTTATTACAGGCACTAGTCTCTGAAAAAATGAAATAATAAAATCGAGAAAGGAAATGGTGAATATGTCAAAGCGACAGCCACCCGACCACAGAGCAGACAACAGCCGAAGGCAACTAATGGGTCTT
Source organism: Mytilus edulis (assembly GCA_019925275.1). NCBI lineage: Eukaryota > Metazoa > Mollusca > Bivalvia > Mytilida > Mytilidae > Mytilus > Mytilus edulis. Next base: position 7,928,797 of record CM034360.1, on the reverse strand, counting down.
CAATGTAGCGAGAATACCTGCACCCGTAGGTGTCTTTCAGCTGGCCCCTAAAAATATGCAAAATAGTACAGTGATAACGGACGTCATACTAAACTCCGAATTATACACAAGAAACTAAAATTTTAAATCATACAAGACTAACAAAGGCCAGAGGCTCCTCACTTGGGACAGGCGCAAAATTGCGGCTGGGTTAAACATGTTTCTGATATCTCAACCCCCCCACCCTATACCTCTAGCCAATGTAGAAAATAAACGCACAACAATACGCACATTAAAATTCAGGTAAAGAGAAGTCCGAGTCCGATGTCAAAAGATGTAACAAAAGAAAATGAATAAAATAACAATAATACATAAATAACAACAGACTGTATGCAAAATAGTACAGTGATAACGGACGACATACTAATATGTTACGTGCCAGCACCAGACCTCAATTAAACTGATTGAAAGATTATGTCTTCATCCTATGAATATCAGGCACAATCCCTTCCATTAGGGTTTTAGTATCATACTATCATAAAATATATGAGAATAACAAAACCCGTGTCATTCCGACAAATGTTTTTTAGAAATAAATGTGTTTAGTTCCAATGCAAAGACCCTATAAGTGAATCAATATTAAAGCGAAAATATGCAATCTTTAATGACCTGACAACAGTATCGTAACTATATCTCTTCTTAAAAAGTCTGTTTAAAGGTTTTGTTAGTTTCTGAGAAGAATATTTCCATAAAAAAATGGATGTGAAATACCTGAACGTATAATATGTCTGCATTTTGAGTTATATTTACGAATTATTCCTTATACCGTTGATGAAATTAAGTAAATGTTTTGACCAGTTTGTGATATCGAAAACCCTGGTGTAATAATTTTTCAGTAATACATACATTTCTGTCGCTTAAATCTAATACGTTGTTACATACACGAGCGAATCGTACAAGTTGAGATATGTAAACACCATAAGATGGTGTGGTATTCATAGGGTTAGTTTTAGGTCATCAGACAGACCATCGAGAGATGTCCGAAGAACTACCCAGAGAGCATTCTCTTCCGGTTGACTTAATGGCTATATGCAGACGTCTATCATACTAGGAAGAGCAATCGGCCGTTCCTGACTGCCGGAACGACCATCCAAGGTATATATAGGTCTTGAGATATACTCGGGGTCACAACAATGGTGACAAGGGAACGTCACCATCTAAAAATGGATAATTAACAATAGGAAATGAAAAATTATCTCTTTTATCATAAATTATTGTATTAAGCTTCCCGTTAATGATGCAGATATCAAGAACTTATTTACCTGGTATTACGCATGGTACTTTACTCACATTTTATAACAGGCACTTGTCTTTGAAAAAATGAAATCTTATTTACCTGGTATTACATAAGGTATTTTACTCACATTTGAAAACAGGCACTAGCCTCTGAAAAAATGAAATCTTATGTACCTGGTATTACATAAGGTACTTTACTCACATTTGAAAACAGGCACTTGTCTTTGAAAAAATGAAAACTTATTTACCTGGTATTACACATATGGTACTTTACTCACATTTGAAAACAGGCACTTGTCTTTGAAAAAATGAAACTTATTTACCTGGTATTACAAACATGGTACTCTACTCACATTTTATTACAGGCACTTGTATTTGAAAAAATGAAAACTTATTTACCTAGTATTACACATGGTTCTTTAAATAGCCTGCGCTATTTGTTGGTTGTGTTTACAATTAAACAGTTTCCAGTAGCTACTTTTATTCGTTATAGATAGTTACGTTGTGTTATTTTGTTTCACTAGCTGGTTGCAGTCTTATAGATAGTTACTATGTGTTATTTTGATAATTGATTGTTAGCTTTGCTCGAATGATTCGTTCAGTCTTTTATGAGTCCATATCTCAGATAATATAGGCAATAATTCTAATATATTCTGTGTTGCCAACTGACAGATGTCATCTGACCGTGACCTCATTTTCATGGTTTCCAATGAAAATCATATGTCTTTCATCTCATTTTTTTGTAAAATTGCGTCAAAAACGTCGTGTAGAAAAAGAGTGTTTGTAAACAGTACATTAATTTCTGGACCGATGGCCGGTTAAGCTATGAAAATACGGATTGTCAAACAGAAAACTGCCCATAAAACATGTAAAAAATAATCTTGATGCTCTTATAAACCATCTTTGAAGGCTAAATTAGCACTCATCTGTCTAAAAATTAATTTTATTACACATTAACTTTCCTATTTGAAAAATCCACAGGGACCAAAATGCGAAACTAAACTCCTAACTGTGTATTGCTACCTTAATAGTAAATATTTTTTTCAAATTATCCCTTTTAACTTATTTTCTGAGTTCTGCCAGCTAATACGAGTAAAATGGCCTTTTATTTTTGAAAATTGGTTGAGTAATGAATATTTTATGAAGGTTAGCAGTTGACACTGAAACGCCACAAAACTGATTTTAAAGAAAGGTGCCAAGTCAAGTTAAGCTGATAGAATACAAATATAAGCCTTGTGTCAAAATGTCTTATTTTGGTTGCTAAGGACTGTAAACAATAAAATTGACATATATTATCACTCTTAAACACTTAATTTACTCAGAAGTTGATTTAGAATCTAAATGTCAATAGATTTGTGGCATGAAAAGTCTTAAATTATACAATTCTGAGCTTGGTAAGTATGCCATAAGGTAGCAATAAACAGTCAGGAACAAATACTAAAATTTGCCCTTATGAATTTTACCATCCCCTTTTCATTGCTTTCTTGCAATATCAAGCTTACTGTTTGTGTCATATATGTATGTAATCAGAATCTTGCATAGATTTTATATCCAGTATATAAAATGGTAAAATATAATTTCTCTTTGGTGTATCCATGGCAACAATTTGCATTTATTTGTTATTAAATATTGCAAAAAAAGGGGGGGGGAAGATGTCACATATTTCCCCAAATTTTGGCTAAAGTACAATTTCAATCGCTTGAAGTAATACCTTTTCTGAAACTGTGTTCATATATCATTCAGCAAATCCAATGAAAATCATATGTCTTTCATCTCATTTTTTTAGTAAAATTGCGTCAAAAACTTCGTGTAGAAAAAGAGTGTTTGTAAACAGTACATTAATTTCTGGACCGATGCCCGGTCTAGCTATGAAAATACGGATTGTCAAACAGAAAACAGCCCATAAAACATGTAAAAAGTAATATTTAAAACATGTAAAAAATAATATTTAAAACATGTAAAAAATAATATTGATGCTCTTATAAACCATCTTTGAAGGCTAAATTAGCACTCATCTGTCTAAAAATGAATAAGTTACACAATAACTTTCCTATTTGAAAAATCCACAGGGGCAAAAATGCGAAACTAAACTCCTAACTGTGTAGTGCTACCTTAACTAAGTCGGGTGTGTCTATTTTTTGTGTCTGTCTATGTAATGTATCCGGGTTTTGTTTTCTGTAATAAGTTAATACTTCAGTTTTTATCATGTATATCTTTTATATTTATTTGATAAAATTTACTGTTTGCAATAGCATAAATTGTTTTATATAATAAGGATGTTCTCATCCTAAGCAGAAACCCCTAGACGTATTTGGCAAAACCTTTTTGAATTTTTTATCCTCAGTGCTGTACAACTTTGTACTTGTTTTGACTTTCGAACTTTTATATCTGGGCGTCACTGGTAAGTCTTGTGTGGACGAGGCGCGTTTTCTGGCGTATTGAATTTTAAACCTGATGCCTTTTGTTAGCTATTATTCATGTGTTTCTTTGTTTAATATGTTCTCCTATTTATTTGTACTGTACTATTATGTTGTCATTTTAATGTTATATGTAACATTGCCATTAAAGTGCGAGGTTTGGCATGCCACAAAACCAGGTTCAACCCATCATTTTTTTCTTTAAAATGTCCTGTACTAAGTCAGGAATATGGCCATTGTTATCTCATAGTTCGTTTTTGTGTGTGTTACATTTTACGTTGTGTTTCCGTTGTGTCGTTTGTTTTCTCTCATATTTGAGTGTGAATTCACTTTACTATAAGACATGTCACGGTACTTTTATATCCCAAATTTATGTATATGGTTTTGATGTTATATTTGTTATTCTCATTTGATTTTGTCAAATGCTTAGTCCGTTTCTGTGTGTGTTACACTTTCATGTTGTGTCGTTGTTCTCCTCTTATATCTAATGCGTTTTCCTCTGTTTAAGTTTGTTACCCCGATTTTGTTTTTTGTCCATGGATTTACGAGTTTTGAACAGCGGTATACTACTGTTGCCTTTATTTATACTTGGTGATCATTGTCAAAAATGTGCATGCGATGATTCTAATATATTAAAACAAGCAATAATTATTTGAATCGAAACAATATGTCAGTTGCTTATTACACTGGCTTCAACATTACCGTATTTGTTTTGCTGTAATTTTAAGAGTTATTTTCATGTTTTTGAAATCTCAACTGTGAAAACCTATGTGTAACATAATCATACATGTATATATATATTCATTGTAATCATTATGATTTGATATGATTAAGTTGTGTGCTTTCTGGGTGTTTATAAACGTAATGCTTAAAATGAGTTGCGTCGTATAGAAATCGCACTTATGCAAGCGCACGTAAACATGTATATGAAGAAGACATTGATCGGTTTTTGAAAATTCAAATAAGAAATTGCGTGTTGTGTGTGATTTGAGTTATTATTAGAAACAGTTATCATAGTTTATTTCTTCTTCATACAGGTTTGTGGTGTTCAGTTAAATGACGGAGTTGATTTGTTTTCTTTTACTTCATTTCTTATTAGAACATTAATGTCTCCTTCTTAAATATCACTCTGCTTTGCTTTGTTTCGGATATCGGCTAATGTTTTCCTGCGTGTCTTTACATGTTTATCCTTTTGACGTGCAAATTCATCTTTTTCTTGACGGTTCACTCTTGATACGCTCGGTAATTTTGTGTTTGACTCTCTTATAAATAGAAGTTTGAAAGGTGTTACTTCTGTAGAGCTGTGCGTTGTCATACCGTAGTGTCTTAAAAATTGGTACATGGATTGATTTCAACCTTTCATCTCCATTTCTGCTGCTCTGGTGTTTTCTATTAGAGGTTTATTGAAAGATTTTGCTTGTGCATTTGCTCGCGGCCATCTGGGTGTGATCTTCCTGTTTGTGAATCCTGTATTTTCGGCATATTCACGAAACTGACAAGAATTCAATGGACTACCATTGTCTGTTGTAATCGTTTTCGGGATTCCATATGCTGCAAGCAATTTGTCCAATACTGGTATGACGGAGTGACTTGACACAGATCTGATCATTTCTACTATAGTGTATCTTGAATATACGTCTGTAATTACTAATAAATAGTCGCCAAATGGTAAAGGACCACAGAAATATGCACTTAATGCCGACCATGGTTCTCCCTGCATTTCTGACATTTCTAATGGTTCCATTAATTTTGAACGTGTAACGCACTGACATGCTATGCAGTCTTTTATCAGTGAATCTACTCTTTCATCAATACCAGGAAACCAGACTTTTGATCGAATAAATGCTTTGGTATTTGTTATTCCTTGATGTGCTTCGTGTGCCAGACTAACAGAATGTTCACGAAGAGACGTTGGCATAACAATTCTGTTGTCTCTAAATAAAATATTGTCCTCGTGTACCACTAACTCATCTAGTATGCTACGATACTGCTGAAGCTCTTGTATATCTAAATTAGGGTCCTGCATTTTCTTTATCTCAAACCATTTTCCATTGTGTGATAGTTCTATGGCTTTTTGTCTTATCTGCCATAGTCGCAAACTTGACTTCACTTAAAATGTCATGGCTTTTGGGATTTGTGCCTGATTTGTGATAAAGTTAACATAGTGTTCAGCAACCTTTTCCTCATGTGATCGCTTCTTGTCACACATGGCATTGGGATGACGGGATATATACTCGGCAGGATTATCACGTCCTGGTTGGTATTTAATTGTCAACTTATAGGGTTGTAATCTTAACCCCCATCTTTCTATTCTCATTGTCATTTTGGCCTTTTGCCAAATTCTTTCTAGCGGCTTATGATCCGTAATCACATGAACATTGTTTGCTCCACGAATGAAAATGTCAAAATGTTCACAGGCCTATACTATGGCCAGTGCCTCTCTTTCAGTTTGGCTATCCCTGGACTCTACGTCTGTTAATGCTCTGCTTGCAAATGCTATTGTCTGTTGATTTTGACCAACTTGGCTAGCAACGACTAGTATGTCTATTTGTCATGCTGGGTTATCACTGTATCACTAGATAGCTCATTTTTAAGATGGTCAAATGCCTCTTGTTGCTCAGGATTCCATTCCCAATCTGTGTTGTGTCATGTTAACCTTCGTAATGGTTCACAAATAGATGCATAGTGTCTGATAAATCGAGACGAGTAGTTTGTCATTCCAAGGACGCTGCGAAGCTCTGGAACAGTTGTCGGGGCTTCAGCATTTTTGACTGTTTGAACTTTCTTAGGGTCAGGTGAAATGCTTGCTTTGAGAAAACTTTGTTTTTGTTGAATCACACTTGTCTTTGTTTACAGTTAAGTCGTTTCTTTGTAAAGCTTGAATTGTATCGTCTAGAGCTTTGTCATGCTCCTCTTTGAACTTTCCATAGATTATGATGTCATCAGAAATGTTGTTTGCATTTTGAACGTTTTGAATAACACTGCGTATTGTCTCTTGAAAAAATTAAGTCTCTTGTATCTGAATAAGCCAATGTGAGTGCTAATTGTTGTTATATATCTAGATGGTTCATAATTCTAATTGGTGGTAACCAGATCGTAAGTCTATTTAACTGAAGATTGAAGCATTGTTCAGATCGTGTATCAGTTCTTCAACTGTCGGTATTAAATGTCTTTCTCGTATAATTGCCTTATTTGCCTCCCTTATGTCCACGCACAATCTTATTTCATCCAGATTATTTTTCGGCGGCGTTACAATTGGAGATACCCATGCCATGGTGTCGGAGTATTTCCGATTTTTCTATAATGTCCTGCTCCAGGAGTTTGCCAATTTCTTTTTCCACTTTTGGTCTAAGATGAAATGCAGTTTTTCTATTTCTTTGAGCCATGGGTCTCATAATGGTATCAATATGGAGTTTGACTGATCCCCCTTTGTATTTACCTATATTGTCTCTGAAAACATCAGGATATCTCAGTTTAGGAGTTGAATGTTAATCGGCTGAATAATTTTTACGAGTCCTAGTTGTGATGCTGTAGGATAGCCAATCAACGCACCGTGTTCACCTATTACAACATAAAACTTGTGAACGCCATACAAGTTTTTTGTTTCGACTTATAATTCTCATGCTCCTGTAACATCAAGGGGTTTTCCTCCTCCATATTAAAGTCAAACGTTTTGTGTCATTTTTGTTAAATTTTGGCGAACCAATGTTTTTGTGTGTCTTATCGTCTGAAATATTCACTGAAGCACCAGTGTCTATCCTCATTTTGCATGTTTTGGTGTTCACTTTAATTGTAGCATTCAGTCTCTGTTTCTTTAATGCTGTAGGAATACTATGGATCTGAACTATCTTGACTATCTTGATATCTAAGTTGTTCAGTTTGAACTTCATTATTTTGTCTTTCTTTTGTATTTTGTCTTTTTGTTCCAGTATTTCTTATTTTGTTTCCCACGACAGACATTGGCAGAGTGGTTTAATTTGTTGCTTGCATTACAGCTTTTACCATGCGCTGGACACTGTCCATTTCTATGTGTATATTTGCCCCCTCAATTTCTACATGTTGACGGTCTAGGATAGTTTGACCCGAACGTTTTTTTGTCCTTTTCTGTGTTTATCTTCTTTATAGTCTGTTTTGAAATTTGTCCGGTTTAAGTTGACTTTATTTATAGATTCCCTCTCCATTTCAGTTGCCTGTAGATCAGCCATTTCAAGAGTTCTTCCAAGTGTTAATGTGTCGTTTTAATGTCTTATCAGGCTCCCTCAGAGCCCTCATGCGCAATATGTTGGACTTGCAATTTTGGATTACCTGTGAAAGGATTTCATTGTCTACATTTACAAATGTCTAGTTTTTGTTTGTTTTCTCAGTTCACTAACAAATTCATCTAGTCATTGCCCTTCTTTTCATTTATAAGAATTTGTATACCTCAATTTGTGTATTTTTCTTTGGTTCGAAGTATGTAGTTAACACCTGTTTAGTCGCTACATATGAAGCCTCGGTTGCCAATTTTTCGACATCATAAATGTCATAAACACTTTCGCCAGCATAGTGGTGAAGAAGTGCACGTTTTCGATCATTTGCAATGCTGAATTTGAAATCATCCCATCGTCAATTTCATGGATGCCATCACGAGTTGGTTGACCGTTATGGAATAACCGTTTCACAGATTATTTAGGATATGTTCCTTATAAATATAGGAAGATGACGTATGAATGCCAATGAGACAACTCTCCATTCAAAACACAATTCATAAAAGTAAACAATTATATGTCAAGGTTTGGTCTTCAACACGGATCTTTGGCTCACACCGAACAACAAGTTTTAAAGAGCCTCAAAAAATTACTAGTGCAAAATTATTTAAACGAGGAAACCAACGGTATAATCTATATAAAAAACGAAAAACGAGCAACACTTGTGAACCTCATCAAAAAACGACAGCAACTGCACATCAGATTCCTGACTATGTCGTAACTCCACTCGCGTCCCTTTTCACAAATGTGACCTACCGAATAAGACTATTTACCGGGTTTGTAATAACATGAGCAATTCGACAAGTGCCACCTGCAGTGGAGCAGAATCCATTCTAGGGCACCTGAGATCACCTCCAGATTTTCGTGGGGTTCGGGTGGCTTAGTCGTTAGTTTTTTTATGCTGTTTCTTGTTTACTATTTTTTGTATGTTTAGATTGTTTTTTTTCGATCTATGAGTTTGAATGTTCCTCTGGTATTTCGCCCCACTTTTATATAAAAAAAAAGAAGTTAAAACAATTCAATTTTATCGAAAAAAAATATCTGTCGATTCAACCAAGAAAAATAAAATAAATTAATTCATTCTTTTAAAACACTTGGCATTATTGGGACATTTCAACAAAAGAACTCGAAAAACTGGGGTTGAAAACACTGTTAGAGATGCTTGTTGCTGTAAAGGGGAAACATCAGATTTCACTCTAACAAGGCAGAGCACAATATATGTCACACTGTTAAACGGTAAACAGTATTCATGTTCTTATTTTTAGAATTTGTAATGAAATGCAAATACTAAAAAAGGAAGAAACTATCCGATAACAGCGGAGCTCTTAAGAACAGGTATCTTCAGGGAAAATAAATCACTTTTCAAACAATGAAATCAATGCTATAAACTTTAAAAAAAAAAATCAGGACAACAACAATCATCTTGTTTGTACGATGTATAACATATTGTTTGTGTGACTGTATATAATCAGTACTTTTGCACAAATCTTTTCGATTGATGTAATATTAACAGGGTATATTAGATGTTTAAAACAAGTACATTTTGTACATAATGATGAAAAGAAAAAAAAAACATTGCCATAAACAAATGCCGAACTTAACAACCTAAAATATAACAAAATCAAATGTTAGACTAAATCATGATTAATCAAAGGAACAGCAACCGATATATCCCCGACTTAGTGCATGCACTATCTGTTGAATTTTTGTTTTATTAAGTTTTGTGTTTTATTCTTTTTCTCCTCCACTTCAACATTAATTTAATTAATGTATTCCACAAAACAAGCTTAGTGTCTCTTTCAAGCCATTTATATACAAAGGATTTTTTGCATGTTTCAAGTAATAACTATATACTAAAATGTATACTTTACATTTAGGGGACGACCATTTGATATTCTGCGGGGGGGGGGGGGGGGGGGGGGGGCAGGAGGATTTTGAAAATAAATAACTCAGTCTTGATAATTACAAAAATAAATGGTTTGTTCTTTGGTAGTTTGAAAATAAATTAAATAACTCAGCAGGTCTTTTTAGCTTCTTGGGCCTTCAGCGGTTCCAAAACCCTTCAAAATTTTTTTTGCCTCGCTCCGCTCGGCGTAATATGTTTGACTACACTTTTGAAAAAGGCTACGTAAAGCCAAACTTTAATACTATGTACATTGTATGTATGCAATACATGTATATTGGTGGGTATATCAAGGAATTATGTATTATACAATTCCTTGCGAATATAAATGATTTTTTTCGAAAAAAAAGTATAAAATACTTAATATAATTATACCAATTGTCTTTTATAATATACTATGTATTTGTGTTTCATTTGTCCTGTCCCACTATGTATTATCTTGATATGTTTGTGTATATTGTCCTCTTGTACACAAGTATGTGTCTGAGGTTATGAATAAAATCTTGAATCTTAAAATTTCGGCAGAGGATAATGATTAATTTTGATTAAATGATACACAATAACTTGACTATACATGTATTACATGTATTATTCATAATAAACAAATATTTTTAAAATTGTATGTTTTCGAATATCATAAATATAGTTGTGAAAATGAATAATCAGTCCCTTGCTTTAATGAAAATGAAAAATCTTGCTTCAATAGTGCAGAAAATGAATAATCTGTCCTCTCAGTTTACAAAAATAAATAACCGATCAAAAACAAATCCTCCTGCCCCCCCCCCCCCCCCCCAGAATATTAAATGGTCGTCCCCTTAGTAAGTAACGGGTTACGCTGTAAACATCTCTTCAAATTTGTATTTGTTTTGCTTTTTAACTATTTTGATCTGAGCGTCAATGATGAGTCTTATGTAGACGAAACGCGCATCTGGCGTATAAATTATAATCCTGGTACTTTTGATAACTATAAACATATATTGCTCGTGTGTGCTTATAAGTAGCATGCATGTTCTACTATATTGCATTATTTTAGATACAGTTGTTATAATTGAATTATACCTTGTACGTGTAATACGGAGAGAGATTTTATAGGCTGTGCATGCATGTTGCTCAATCTTTTTCATATCTTAATGAATGGAATATGTTTAAAAAAAAAGAGGACTAGACCAGGTGTAATCACTAGACAAACGACATAATTAAACATGACGTCCCATTGACACAATTGAATTAACCAATCTTAAAAATGGTCCGGTTGGTCAGGCATAAGGCAAATTTCTTTGCAATGTAACGCATTATATTTCAATTACTTTGACAAAACCATGCATTAAATACAATTATAATTACATGCTTTTTGTCATAGTAATACATTAAATTACTATTACTTTTGAAAGGTAATGCATTCAATTACACATTACATTTTATTAATTTGTTTATTAAGTGAAAAGAAAAATGTTAACATCTTGAAAAACAACATGAAGTCACAATAGTTTCTAGCATTTTTATCAACTGTTTTGAATTTAGTCAGACTTGTAAGAAGTCAATTTGATATGTCTATTAAATTTTAACATCATAATGGTTTTGAAAGATTTCCTGCACATTAATTCCGACATTTCTGACTATCTGACAAGATCATGACAAGGTTTTTTTTTTTTTTATCTTTTGACAACAATGGAACACTTTTACAGCAATGCTTTTCAAATATCACTCTTTTTTTTTTTTAAAATGTAGGAATTAGGATTAAATATCAAAGAGAACTTATCTGAGATACCGTATTGTGTAATTCCATAAAGTGATTTATGTGAAGTGTGAAAAATAAAAATAAAATTGGTATTCAAATGATCATTTTCTTAGTTAATCAAGAAATTTTCTTTTATGTTTTTGGTAAATATCCTACAATCTACGGAAGCCCTGGAGTGCCATGCAAAAAAAAAATCATCTTGTGCGCACAAGTTACCAACTTGCGCTCACAAGTTACTAACTTGCGCGCACAAGTTACTATCTTTCGCGCACAAGTTACAAAACTTGTGCGCACGAGTTATAAACTTGTGTGCACAAGTTGCACGTATTCTTATAGACATGCGCTGTTTTGCTAAAGAGACTACTTTATGGAACGCCGTAGGTGCCGAATACAAACATATGTTTATATACATGAATGCACATACTTTTCAATGTCTGCACATGTTTTTTTCTATGAATATGTTCCAGACCATATGAGTAGTTGGACCGTACGCGTACGGTCCGGACTGTATACGTATACTCGTACGGTCCGACCATACACGTACGGTCGGACCGTATGAGTACACGCGTACGGTCCAGCTGATGTTTTGGGATCATATTGGATAAATTTAAACAAATATTTATCAAATTCATTATTTTTAGTTGTACAAATTGTTTTTATTACATGTATATGGATAATATAATTAAGCGAACAATTGAAATTAAATATGTGTTTACTTTTATATCCATGATTCCTATTTTGGTACTCAAGGTGACACGGACTTCCACAATGAACGTCATACTTGTTTTTACAGTAAACGTAACATTATTTGTTCATGCACGTTCTTGCATTTTTGTTTGTTTTGTAAAGTTCCTTAATATTCTAAAACGATTGTCCTCCCACTCTAAGTTTACTTCCGATAACTTCAATTTCAATTAGCCATGTTAGCATACTTGGCTTCAATTTATGAATTACTCACATGCTAAATACAGGAGATTAACAAATTGAATAAACGTGATTTTAAGAAATAGTTATAACATTATTTTGTTGTATTTCAATTACTACTGTACTTTTCGCAATAATTTGAGATATAAGTTATGTTGATCTGTTTTATACATTTGTATCTGATAAACGTGACCAACTTCTTAATATAAGTCAGACCGTACGCGTACGGTCCAAATACTCATACGGTCTGGAACATAAACACAAACTTTGCATATATATATGAACAGTTTACTTTATATGCACTTACTTTGTATATATATATGCACTTAATGCACTTACTTTATATATATATGCACATACTTTTTCAACATATGCACATCGTTTACCTTATATGAACATACTTTTCCTACATATGCACATCGTTTACCGTATATGCACATACTTTTCCTACATATGCTATCGTTTACCTTATATGCACATACTTTTCTATATATCTATTTGAACATAGTTAACCTCATATGCATATACCTTTTTTAGCTCACCTGGCCCGAAGGGCCAAGTGAGCTTTTCTCATCACTTGGCGTCCGGCGTCCGTCGTCGTCCGTCGTCGTCCGTCGTCGTCCGTCGTCGTTAACTTTTACAAAAATCTTCTCCTCTGAAACTACTGGGCCAAATCAAACCAAACTTGGCCACAATCATCATTGGGGTATCTAGTTTAAAAAATGTGTGGCGTGACCCGGTCAACCAACCAAGATGGCCGCCACGGCTAAAAATAGAACATAGGGGTAAAATGCAGTTTTTGGCTTATAACTCAAAAACCAAAGCATTTAGAGCAAATCTGACATGGGGTAAAAATGTTTATCAGGTCAAGATCTATCTGCCCTGAAATTTTCAGATGAATCGGTCAATCGGTTGTTGGGTTGCTGCCCCTGAATTGGTAATTTTGAAGAAATTTTGCTGTTTTTGGTTATTATCTTGAATATTATTATAGATAGAGATAAATTGTAAACAGCAATAATGTTCAGCAAAGTAAGATCTACAAATAAGTCAACATGACCAAAATGGTCAGTTGACCCGTTTAGGAGTTATTGCCCTTTATAGTCAATTTTTAACCATTTTTCGTTAATTAAAGTAATCTTTTACAAAAATCTTCTCCTCTGAAACTACTTGGCCAAATTAATCCAAACTTGGCCACAATCATCTTTGGGGTATCTAGTTTAAAAAATGTGTGGCGTGACCTGGTCAACCAACCAAGATGGCTGCCACCGCTAAAAATAGAACATAGGGGTAAAATGCAGTTTTTGGCTTATAACTCAAAAACCAAAGCATTTTGAGGAAATCTGACATGGGATAAAAATGTTTATCAGGTCAAGAACTATCTGCCCTGAAATTTTCAGATGAATCGGTCAATTGGTTGTTGGGTTGCTGCCCTGAATTGGTAATTTTGAGGAAATTTTGCTGTTTTTGGTTATTATCTTGAATATTATTATAGATAGAGATAAATTGTAAACAGCAATAATGTTCAGCAAGGTTAGATCTACAAATAAGTCAACATGACCAAAATGGTCAGTTAACCCCTTTAGGAGTTATTGCCCTTTATAGTCAATCTTTAACCATTTTTCATAAATCTAAGTAATCTTTTACAAAATCTCCACTGAAACTACTAGGCCACAATCATCTTTGGGGTATCTAGTTTGAAAAATGTGTCCGATGACCTGGCCATTCAACCAAGATGGCCGCCACGGCTAAAAATAGAACATAGGGGTAAAATGCAGTTTTTTGCTTATAACTATGAAACCAAAGCATCTAGAGCAAATCTGACAAGAAGTTAAATTGTTAATCAAGTCAATATCTATCTGCCCTGAATTTTTCAGATGAATTGGACAACTGGTTGTTGGGTTGCTGCCCTCCAATTGGTAATTTTTAAAGAAATTTTGCCGTTTTTGGTTATCTTGAATACTATTATAGATAGCGATAAACTGTAAACAGCAATAATGTTCAGCAAAGTAAGATCTACAAATAAGTCAACATGACCTAAATGGTCAATTGACCCCTTAAGGAGTTATTGCCCTTTATAGTCAATTTTTAACAATTTTCATTAATTTGGTAAATTTATGTACATTTTTACCAAATATAGTTCTCTGTTACTAATGGGCAAAGTTCATGATAGATATAATTGTAAGAAGCAAATCGTTCAGTAAAGTAAGAACTTCAAACACATCACCATCACCAAAATACAATTTTGTCATGAATCCATTTGTGTCCTTTGTTTAATATGCACATAGACCAAGGTGAGCGACACAGGCTCTTTAGAGCCTCTAGTTTCTATATCTGCACATACTTATTTTACATATGAATGTACAAATGTAGTTCTGCATGTGAATACTTTTCTCAATATATATGAACAAAGTTTTTCAATGTGAGAATTACAATTCATATTATGCTTTTCTGTTGTTTTTTCAAACTGAACTAAGCCTAAGGGTTCCAATATCATAAAAAGAATGTTAATTAAGAATTTCTTAATGATGTATGCTGCTCATTTAAGCAACTTTTGAAATCATTTTCATATGAATGCAATACTATTTTGGCATGTATGATGGTATGTTATGTTGTCTTCATCTATAGTCACATGTTTTAAGTCCATAACTTTGTATTTTGTATGAGTCGTTTGTATTACATTTTAACACAAGGATTATTATCACTAATGGCATGTTGAATTCAGTGGTTTTTGTCCAAACAATCCAGTGATAACAGATCACAAGTTATATTAATGGTTAATATTGATGCATTTAGTTTGGTTTCCACACTCTGTCGTTAATTTGCCTAATCCAAAATTATTGAAATTCACACACAATGTTAATAATCACACAAAGTTAGGCCGAGTTAGAATTTGGGCGGTAATGTTTTGGACAATTAAGCTCCTTTATAACTTGGAAAATTGAAAATTTTAAGCGGGGGCATTCGTGTTTTCATACTTTTTTTTTATATAGGTTTTATGTTTTATTAGTAAAAACATTAGTATTAGAGCTTTTTTTTTATATAGGTTTTATGTTTTATTAGTAAAAACATTAGTATTAGAGCCGAATGCACTTTGTCGGTGAAGGAATAATCTATAAACAGTGAATGTAAAATGTCTCAAAGTGAGACAAAGGTATTACTATCCATCGATGGCGAAAACTATATCTATAGATCTTTATATTCGGTATTAAGATAGAATACCTGGATGCTTCATACTTTGTTTGTAATAGTCTTGTGTTTCGAAGTTTTCGTCTGTCATAATGTTCTTTTTATTTGACCTATTATAAATGGTACAGCGACTGGTTGAACAAAATTATAGTTTTTTTTGTTAAGTGAATTTCTCCCTTTTTTATGAGTGATCAGTGTTAAAATTAAGTTATTATGTACGTAATAAATAAAGGCAACAGTAGTATACCGCTGTTCAAAACTCATAAATCCATGGACAAAAAACAAAATCGGGGTAACAAACCAAAACCGAGCGAAACGCATTAAATATAATAACGCAGTAGGTCAACTATATGTGGCACATTTTCATGATTCATAATTCTTTGGTCAATGTTAATTTTTTTTTCTCTAAAGAGTGTATAAGAATGGCCCACTGAATTTCTTGATGTCTTTAAAAAGATGCCTATTATCAAAATGTTAATCACAATCTAAATATAGATATGTCAAACGTATTTAAAGGGGCCATACTTGCTCGAACTATCCAGGGTTTTACATCTGCAGTAATATCAAGCTGGGCTCTTGGGCCATTTTATCAATTTGATAAGGAATTTTATATTATAATAGTGTTACGTATATGCAGTTTAAGAAGGTTATAATAGTATCTACAGTTATATATTTTCCGTTATCTCTATTAGTTTTGTAATGTCACCGGCGCTCCATTTGTACTTTTTTGGATTTATCTCCCTTTGTAATGGAATCCGTTCCATGACGGACATTCACTGACACAAAATTCTGAGCCAACCACGGCGTAAGTTGAACTCTTTACATGTATATAAACATCTATATATTATTGTTATGGATCAACACAAAAGATGTGACTTTGTTTGTTTACCTGTGTTTATGTTTTTCGATGCGTATCTTCAAGAATATGTGCAACCAGTGGCGGATTTACCGGGGGGGGGGGGGGGGGGGGGGGGGGGGGGGGGGGGGGGGGCACAGGCCCCAGTTCAGGTCCCAAAAAAATAATTTCTAACATAATTTTATTGCTACTGAATCTTCTTATCTAGAGCAGAAATGAATCACAGCTTGATTTGACTTCTTAAACTGGTCGTTAATTAATGCCAGCGTCCACATGCGTGATTTATGACAACTTATCGATGGGTTTGTAAATATTGACACTTTTGTGTGTTTTTAATGTCTCTTTGGAAGCTTAAATTATGGAAAATACATATATACATGGTGATTGGAATAGTACGAATTTTTATTGGTTTATAATTATACAATACAGATTAAGATCGATTTCTAGGTGAAACTCCTGATCTGTGTACCTTTAAAGAATAGGTACAAATGATATGTTTAATGTTGGTATACATCTATATTTTAATAGTACTTAGTTTCTCTTCATTTCAAAATACAGTACTGATCACAACACCATTTTATTTAGAATTTATGTTTTTTCTCTCTTCAAAACCGTCTTTTTGTGAATTTATTCAGCAATAAATCAAATCATTTATTATTTTATAATACCATACACGTTTGTTTTTTAAATGGAATGTCCTATTTCCCTCCCTCTTATTTTACATGGGAAATCGACATTTTCTTATTAAACTTTTGTAACTGAATCTGGAACTTAATCATTTCTTTAAATGCTCGAGCATATAGTTATATTTGTTTATTTTTCTTGTTTCAATTGCCATGTACATGTACGAGGCTAAAAAAAGGTCACCATTTGTAAGGATATGAAGGTATTTTACAGAAATTAGAATATTTTACAAAAAAGTAAGTCTGGAAACAAGGTCAAACAAATATAGAAGTGATGGTAGAAAATATTGATTGATTGTATGTTGTTTGACGTCCAGTGACAAATATTTGATGCATGTTGAGGACAAATATAATAAAGATCTATTGGCAGAAAGAAAGTATAAAGTGAAATAAAAAAAAACAATAAAAGATCTAGAAATATAAAGATATAGAAACGATGATCTGATCTGATCCTTCTAAAAAAAATAACAACCAAAAAACAAAACACTCACACGCATATACCGTATATACATCTCTAAAAAATCAAAAATGTTGGTTTCATGGTGCCCCCCCCAGACATCAAAGTTCTGGATCCGCCCCTGTGCAACCAGAGACATATAATTGTAACGCAAAAATTCGGGGGACCTTCCCGGTGGTGTTGTCGACGGGTAGTTCGTGACCCGAGAAGATCCTTTTGCGTATATAAATGAGGGATTCTTGTGTTGCTTGGACCTTTTCTCTAACTTACTAAAATAAACACGAAGTCGTTGTGTAAAGTTCAACAGTGTATTCAAGTATCGTAAAAACACAATACACAGTAATAACGTAATAACAGAATATACAGTATATACAGTATATACAGATATAGCACACTAAGTAATATTGGCAATATTCTAATCTCGTTCTCTCGTCAGCTCTGCTGTTTCACAATTATCACTCCCTTATATACCTTCTCTTGCAATATGGGCTTGTGGGCTTATGGGCACCAGAGTTTCTGGGCTTATGGATACAGGGTTTATGGGCAACTGGGCAACCAGGCTTATGGGCACCAGAGTTTCTGGGCTTATGGGCAACCGGGCTTATGGGCAACTGGGCTTATGGGCAATCAGGCTTATATGCACCAGGGCTTATGGACTCCATACATATTAGGGCTACCGTGTACCGTGTATAATTAGGGCTTACAGGCTCCATAATTTAGGACCATAAAGCACCATGTAATACTAAGTCATAGATGGTCGGCCCTGAATATGAGGGTCCTAAAACACCAAGTTTACATACCCTATCAATTTTCATTACATAGCCCTCCCCTTTTGAAAAACTGAACTTCCACTGTTCAGTATAATTATAATAACAAAAACATGTTAAAAAAAAATAATTCAGGCATACATGTAAATACCTATAAAACAAAGTCATAATACCAAAAAAGGTACTAGACTGCAAAAAAAAATATCAACATACATGATTAAAAAAAAATTCAAACGAGTGAATGGATAGTAATGACCATGATAACATGAATTGACTGATTGGTCTTGAACGATAAAGTTCTTTAGCACCCTTTAAATTTAACAAGCACATTATGGACAGAAATTCAACAATACGCACCAGGTTTAGCACAACTAACTCTCACTCACCTACTTAACAAAGAAATACATGTATCAATTGTGAAAGCATAATAACCAATATTTATAACAAATTTAGAGACAACAAAAAACAAAAGAAAAATCACAAATGTTCATAGTTTACAAAAGTTAAATTTGAAATGTTTTTGCACTTGACGTTGTTGCAATAAAATCTTTAAATTTTTCTGGTACTTTAATTTGGCGTCCTTTTCTCGTGGTGTACTGTTTATCTTCCCGACTGTTTTGATTTTCTTGCGCAGGCGCGACATCTGGTGAGATGCTAATTAATTTCAGATGTGGAAACTGGGCTTCTGTTTTTCGGGCCTCCGGGCTTTTCCTCCGGGCTTCTTTTTCGGGCTTTTGTGGACTCTTTGAAACAGCTGGTAAATTGTCAATGCATTTATCTTCTGTTTGGTGGTTCGGAATAATACTTTCATCCAACTCTGTAGGTAGGTCATTGGCAAATTCTTCCGCATTTTCACTGTCCTTTTCAGAATCTTCCGATTGCAGGAAATTATCGAGATCTGGAAAACTTACTGTCACATTTTCATGAATTACTCCTTGTTTAAACCATTTAAGTTTCTTTGATCCCCGATACGGTTTTAAATTGTCTCCATGAACCACAACAGGGGGTGAATTTTTAGCATGTTGAATTCTGTACAAAACGTCGCTTAATTTATTTATAATCACCCACGGCCCGGTCCAATTCCTACAAATCTTGGCTTTCTTTCCTGGAATATTTTGTTTTTGATTTCTCCACACTAACTGTCCGTCAGAATATATTTTTTCTTTAACATTCCCGTCGTATTGAAATTTTTGTCGTTCTGATGACACTTTTAAATGCTCTCTCGCTATTTCATGTGCCTCACGCAGCCTTTCTTCTAATTTTTTGGCGTAATCAGATGCAAACTCAGACTGGGGTTCGTCTTGCTCAATTCTTTCAGAAATAATATCCAAGGGAAATTTCATTTCCTGTCCGTATACCAAACGGTGTGGTGTTAAACCTGTACTTTCATGAGGTGTTGAATTATAGGCCATGGTCAGAAAATCTAAGTGTTGATCCCAATCTCTCTGGTGGGACTTGATGTACTTTGATAATATGTCCTGAATCGTTCGGTTCATACGTTCTATCATCCCATCAGAACGAGGATGCAATGGAGTTGTTCTGGTTTTCTTTATTTCAAGTAATTCGCACATGTTTTGAAAAAGGGTACTTTCGTATTGTCTGCCCTGGTCAGAGTGTAATTCAATAGGACAGCCGTATCTTTTAACCCATGCTCTAAAAATAATGTCAGCAACTGTTTCCGCCTGCATATCTGGCATCGGGTATGCTTCTGTAAGCTTAGTAAAATAGTCCCCTACTACGAGCACATAACGGTTTTTGTTGTCAGACAATGGAAACGGGCCAGCGATATCCGTAGCTATTCTCTCGAATGGAGCACCGACTAAGTGTGTTTTTAGAGCATGCCTCTTTTTGTGCGCTGGATTTTTCCGCTCTTCGCATATTTCACAGTTATGAACATATTCTTTCACCGATCTTTGCATACTCCACCAATAAAACGGACATATATGGGCTCGCTCAACTGTTTTCTTTATCCCTAAATGACCCGAGGTTCTAGCGTCATGTAAGTACCAAAGTATACCACTAATCGCGGACTTTGGTGCGCACACACGCCATTTTGCACAGTTGTTCTTTTCAACCCAATACAAACACAGGACATCATTTTTAACTTCCAACAACTCCCATCTTGATATCCAAAATTTGAATTCTTTGCTCTTACTACTTATTTCCGTTGTTGAAGGTTTTTCCGCATTTTCAATTTTAAGTTTTAAAATTTCCCCCATTATATCATCCTCTTCTTGTTGCTGTCTCATAGATGTTATGTCCAATGCTATTTTTGGGGTTGGTTTTCGTCTAGCTGGCGGAGGCCGATTGGGCCTTCTCCCCTTCTTACAATAGGTATTTCTCCCGGAATACTACAATCTAGTTGCCCATCTATGTCTCCAAAATTATTTGATGACATTGTGGGTCTTTCTGGACTTTTATTAGTAACTCCACCTACAGACTGACCTTCCAAAGTTTTATTCATCAATTTTACTCCTTTTCCTTCCTGCATATCAATTATTTCTACTTCTTCGGGTCCCTGGTATTCATAATCCCAGGGCATTTTGCATTGTTTGCAAATATCGGATGTCGACGTGATAATGCGAGATAAAGCGTCAGCATTACCATGACGGACACCAGGTCTATGGACAATCTTCATGTGGAATTGACTCAACTGTTGGATCCAACGATGAATCTGTCCATCTGGTTCTTTGAAATTTTGTAACCATGTAAGCGATCCATGATCGGTGCGCAAAGTAAAACGTCTACCCAATAAGTAATGTTTAAAATGTCGGGTAAAAAATACTACGGCTAGCATTTCTCTCCTGGTCACACAATAATTGCGTTCCGGTTTATCTAACGATCTACTTCCGTAGGCAATAACTCTCTCCATTCCGTCTTGTACTTGTGACAATACCGCGCCAATAGCAAAATTACTGGCGTCAGTATCCAGTATGAATTCAGCTCCATTTACTTGCGGGTATGCTAATATAGGTGCTGAAGTCAACCGTTTTTTTTTAAGCTCTTGAAACGCTGATTCACAATCCGTTGTCCACTTCCAGCAATGTCCCTTCTTAGTGAGATCAAACAGAGGTTTTGCAATTTTCGAATAACTTCCTACAAACTTACGGTAGTACGAGGTCAGGCCGAGGAAACTTCGTACCTCTGTAATTGTTGTTGGAGCCGGTATTTTATTTACCGCATCCAATTTGGCCGGATCTGTGCTCACCCGGATTTTGATACCACGTGACCTAAAAATGTGATTTCTTTCTGAAGAAAAGTGCACTTTTTGGGTTTCAATTTTAATCCGGCTAACATTAGTTTGTCGAGTACTTTTTCTAAATTATCAAAATGCTCGTCAAACGTTTTTCCAAAAACTACAATGTCGTCTAGGTACAAAACAGCAATATGCCATTGTAGTCCACTCAACGCTTTCTCAATGATTCGCTCGAACGTTCCGGCCGCATTACAAAGACCGAACGGCATAGTCACAAATTGATATAGACCCCCTCTTGGTGTTGCAAACGCGGTTTTCTCTTTATCCCCATCTTCTAATGGAACCTGGTGATACGCCATATTTAAATCTAAGGATGTAAACCATTCGGCTCCACTTAAGGTGTCGAGGTTTTCATCAATTCTAGTTAAGGGGTAGGCGTCTTTTACGGTCTTTTCATTCAATTTTCTGAAGTCCACACACATTCTCCAGGACTGGTCTTTCTTTTGAACCATTACAATTTGCGATGACCAAGGGCTAATTGATTTTTCAATAAGTCCTTGTGCCTCTAGTTTGTTGATTTCATCCTCAACTGCTTGTCTTTTATAGAGAGGAATCCGTCTGGGAGGCTCTCTCACCGGCTTTTCATCGTTCAGCTTGATAGAATGTGAGCCTAAATTAGTTCGTCCTACCTCCCAGGTTTAGCAAAGCACTCCTGCATTTTACAAAGAAATACTTTAAATTTCTGTTGCTGTTCCTCCGTGAGGCCAACACAACCACGTTCGTAAACATCAGTAAGGTATTCAGGTAATAAATAAGTGTCTTTGCTTATTTCGGACACTCTGCAAATCGGAACATCAACATTTAGGTCCAAGACTGGTCCTACCTTATCTATAGGCGTAAACAGTGCCATGTGCGTATTTTGATAAATTGTAACATCAGACGATCCGGGGTTAAAAACTCGTGTAAATATTACAGATTGGTTAGAATCTACTAGTGTCCTAGCGATAGCTAAACCAAACTTTTCCATAAACAATTTTTCCGGTGTCAATATCCCAAGGAAATTTTGCTTACAGGGTGAATCTAACTTATTAACAACGCTGGATTTTACAATAGCCTCGTGTCCTGCAGGTACCAGTATCGTTTGTAAGGCCACCACTCTGCCGGATCCACTTTTACCATCATTTCCGTCTAATGGAAATCTTCTTCCTTTAATAATAAAACTTGATTCATCCGGGTCCCACGTACACCGGTTTTTAAGAATGAAGTCCTCCCCGAGTAAGTTATATTTTACTCCTCCTACAATGATCTTGTGTTCAAAAACATGATCATTGAAAATTACCAACATGACAGCTTCTCCTTTACATTTCAAACTATGTCCGTCAGCGGCTATATAGTTAGCGTCAACTGGACTTAGTTGCGGTTTTTCAATAATTGAATTAAAAACATGTTCCGTAATGAAAGTCCGTTAAGCTCCAGTGTCAATTTTCCAATTGATAGGAACACTCTCTAAATGACCTTTAACCATCATGTTAGCAACACCGTAAACACGAACTAGAGCTCCATGAGAATTAGGGTGCTCTAGATTCTTGGCCGTAGTGACATCGTCAAAATTTTTCGCCTCTTGAGGCGTCTGCTTTAAGTTGCAAGGATTAGTTTCTTTAGATACTTGAATTTTTGAATTTTGTTTAGTTTTATCATTTCTTTTTCTTCTGTCTTTCTGATTTTTAATTCCAAATTTCCTTGCATAAGTTTTCGCGTAAGGCCGCGTTGGTGTGACCGGTACCTGGCCAAAGGTACCGGTCCGTTTTAGTTTAACGGATCAGAGGAGTCATTTGACCGGTTAAAACCCCGGCCCCCTCTTGATCGTGCTGGGTTAGAATAATTAGAATTTCCTCTCCCGCGATTATTTCGTCGAGAATTATTTTTCGACTTGGATCCTCTCCCTCTATAGGTTTCACTCCTATAATCATTTTGAGGTTGATAACTCTCCCCTGACGAAAAGGGAATTTCAAAATCGTTCTCGTCATTTATTTCGCCACCATCATCTTCGCCGTCTATTCCAAAGATTAAACGATTTGCGGGTTTGGCATCTTGAAATAAATCTTGTTCACCTAACCGTAAACATTCTTCTTGCACAGCCGATAAAACAGCATCTTGTAAAGTTCTAGGTCTAGTGCGTTTTATATTTAAACGAAATTCTTCGTTTTGACCGCATCTGTCTAAAAATGACTTCATAGCGTTTTCTTCAACTATGTCAGGATTGTTTGGATAAGCCCGCCTATACAAGTCTTCAATAGCTTGACCAAAATCTCGGAGGGATTCTCCTGGTTGCCTCCTCCGTAGTTTAGCATCAGCAATATATCTCTCTTTCATTGCAGCATGCCCGAATCTATCGTTCAGTTTCTCCGCTAAACGTTGATAATTTCTCTGAATTATCAAAGGCAGCCCGTAAGCGTAGGTTTCCGCTTGGCCCCTTAACGTACTAAGCAATACTCGTCTTGCTTTCTCATCGTCCCACAAATTTAACTCCCGAATATTTTCAAAATATTGGAGAAATTCCGACCATACGTCTGAATTTGACCCCAAGAACGTACGCCGTACCGGATATTCGGAGGGACGTGCTGAAAATCTTCCCATCTCTTTACTTTGTGCCCCTACATTCGTGAACTCGGTTCCCCGTCTATTGTTTGGTTCAACAGAAACAAAATCTCTAGCATTATCTGATCCACTAAAAGCATCAAAGCTAGCTACATTCATATTATTATCGTGTCCATTGCGTTCTGGAATTTGCCTGTGTTCCAATTTGTCCTGGTTTTCATGTCCCATATTAACTGGGCTATTCAACGTGGACTTTTGGCTAACTGGCATTTTTCCTGAGTAACTGGACATAGAATTATTCGGTGCATAGTAAGGCGGGCTATTCGGTGCATCGACATACCCACATTCTTGATTAGGGTTTGTCATGCTCCGTATATTATTGTTACTGAGAAACGTTGACTGTTTAGATCGTTTTCCTCCCTGTTCACGCCTAGGTTTCAGACAATAGTTCCAAACCGTCTGACCCGTTTCAAACATTTAGGTTCCAGACAGGTTCCAAACATTTAGGTTCAAAACAGGTTCCAAACATTTATGTTCCAGACAGGTTCCAAACATTTAGGTTTCAGACAATAGTTCCAAACCGTCTGACCCGTTTCAAACATTTAAGTTCCAGACAGGTTCCAAACATTTAGGTTCCAGACAGGTTCCAAACATTTAGGTTCCAGACAGGTTCCAAACATTTAGGTTCCAGACAAGTTTCATACATTTAGGTTTCAGACCAGTTTTATACATTTATGTTCCAGACTATAGTTTGAAACAGTTGGTTTAAACAGTATAGGACAGAAAGGGTTTTAAACAGTTTTAATTCAACACGTTCGGGTTAGGTTGATAGGTGTTGAAAATCGTTTTATGTAGTTAAGTATTTGTTTCATATTTGATAGTGATAGTGTAAACTTTTTATTGACTTTAGTACTTTTGAATTGCTTTTCAAATCCCAGGAAACTGGTACGAACCCGAGGATAATTTTGTCCTGGTTTTCATGTCCCATATTAACTGGGCTATTCAACGTGGACTTTTGGCTAACTGGCATTTTTCCTGAGTAACTGGACATAGAATTATTCGGTGCATAGTAAGGCGGGCTATTCGGTGCATCGACATACCCACATTCTTGATTAGGGTTTGTCATGCTCCGTATATTATTGTTACTGAGAAACGTTGACTGTTTAGATCGTTTTCCTCCCTGTTCACGCCCTGGCGACACTATAACATCCTGTTCACGCGGGGTCTTACAAAAATGTATTAAAATTTTCAATACGGTCGTTACTAGCACAAAAGCTATGATTCCTAGTAATCCGGTCATCACATACTCCTGTGACTTTTTAACTACTTCGTTACACGGAAAATATTTCCAGGCTATTGCTACTAAGCCAGTACAGACAGAGAGTAAAGTTAACCAAATTAACCAAAATTTTCCCCAATTTTGTTTATTCTCTTCTATATTTTCCTCCTCGTATCCCGGAACCTCAGTACTCAGACCAAATTGCTCCTCTTGTGAAAATAATCCGGCATTCGTTTGGAAGCCTGTATATTTTCCTAGGTGCTTTGGCTGAGGAGTCCCACATACCGTGGAATTTTCAATTCCGGAGTCATATGGAGAGCGACTATCATAGACTCCATTATCGGTATAAAAGTGTGTCTGTCTTACCTCAGAAGGCATATGTGCCCGAGTGTATATCCTGTTTCTAGGGGTTTCCATCCTAGCACAACGTGAAAATCCTAATTTAAATCCAATAAAGAATTATCCTTATTCAACACAAAAATAAATAGATCCCACCGCTGCCACCAATGTAACGCAAAAATTCGGGGGACCTTCCCGGTGGTGTTGTCGACGGGTAGTTCGTGACCCGAGAAGATCCTTTTGCGTATATAAATGAGGGATTCTTGTGTTGCTTGGACCTTTTCTCTAACTTACTAAAATAAACACGAAGTCGTTGTGTAAAGTTCAACAGTGTATTCAAGTATCGTAAAAACACAATACACAGTAATAACGTAATAACAGAATATACAGTATATACAGTATATACAGATATAGCACACTAAGTAATATTGGCAATATTCTAATCTCGTTCTCTCGTCAGCTCTGCTGTTTCACAATTATCACTCCCTTATATACCTTCTCTTGCAATATGGGCTTGTGGGCTTATGGGCACCAGAGTTTCTGGGCTTATGGATACAGGGTTTATGGGCAACTGGGCAACCAGGCTTATGGGCACCAGAGTTTCTGGGCTTATGGGCAACGGGGCTTATGGGCAACTGGGCTTATGGGCAATCAGGCTTATATGCACCAGGGCTTATGGACTCCATACATATTAGGGCTACCGTGTACCGTGTATAATTAGGGCTTACAGGCTCCATAATTTAGGACCATAAAGCACCATGTAATACTAAGTCATAGATGGTCGGCCCTGAATATGAGGGTCCTAAAACACCAAGTTTACATACCCTATCAATTTTCATTACATAATATTATATGTCTCTGGTGCAACACAAAGAACTTTTATTAGAACGCTTACAAACTATACAAACAGTTGTGTTTCATTATAATATACACTAAGACATTCAATTCATTCATTATTGAACATTAATAAGTCATTTTAAAGATTTATTGTAATTTCTATAAATAACCTCGCTCATGAAAAATTTAAAGTATGGAAAGCCATTTGTGTCATAAAATATTTAGCGTACGTAATTTTCAAAATTGTAAAAGTGATTATCTTTGTATTTTCAGTTTTTTATCATCATCCTGTAGATGTATTAAAGTTTGAATAATCTACTTCAAGTTTGGTTATCTGTAATGCAAATCTATGCACGAGGCATAACAAGTTTCCCATATCATCCGTTTATCGTTGAAAACTGTATCTAAAATCATCCCTTTATCCTTGGTTGCTATCAGACGCTTTACCTGTAACAGTTGTTACTAGGGTGCTCTTTTTGAGGTCCGCGTTAGAAGTATAAATAGTTGGTAGCTATCCAGTATAAATGTACCGACCGTGCAAGGGCTGTATAGCCAGTCAAGGTCGTTAAAAACTTCCATTTGTTGTATAAATGTATAAATTGTCATTCTTATCACAGACGTTGTAAGAAGAAGATTAGAAAAAGGTTGGACCGTAAATAATTAAAGACGAGTAGCAGGAGTATTCAAACAAAGTGGAGTGTTTGAAACCTGTTGAGAAGATTTAAATAGTTTCGGTACCGTAGAAGTTGTATAAACAGGGTTAGTGCTAAGGTTTTGCGTTCCACATCTCTCACTATTGCAGTGAGTGTTTGCTGTTAAACCATACCTTAGCGCTACCCTGTTCCAACAGTTTTATAAATATATTTTAATAAAGTTTCATACGTCGAAAGTTTACAACAGTTTGAATAGTTTTCATACATTCGTTTTATTCAGGTTCCAAACATTAAGGTTCCAAACATTTAGGTTTCAGACAATAGTTCCAAACCGTCTGACCCGTTTCAAACATTTAGGTTCCAGACAGGTTCCAAACATTTAGGTTCAAAACAGGTTCCAAACATTTATGTTCCAGACAGGTTCCAAACATTTAGGTTTCAGACAATAGTTCCAAACCGTCTGACCCGTTTCAAACATTTAAGTTCCAGACAGGTTCCAAACATTTAGGTTCCAGACAGGTTCCAAACATTTAGGTTCCAGACAGGTTCCAAACATTTAGGTTCCAGACAAGTTTCATACATTTAGGTTTCAGACCAGTTTTATACATTTATGTTCCAGACTATAGTTTGAAACAGTTGGTTTAAACAGTATAGGACAGAAAGGGTTTTAAACAGTTTTAATTCAACACGTTCGGGTTAGGTTGATAGGTGTTGAAAATCGTTTTATGTAGTTAAGTATTTGTTTCATATTTGATAGTGATAGTGTAAACTTTTTATTGACTTTAGTACTTTTGAATTGCTTTTCAAATCCCAGGAAACTGGTACGAACCCGAGGATAAAAACATCTAAACATCCCGGCCCGGTTACATGCACTTTACAATATCTTAAAGAGACAAAAATATTGATAGAATTTTGTATTAATTTTCAAGTTGTAAGCTTTTGAAATTGGGGGTTGGATGGAAGTAATGTATCTCTCTTGAAATTTTCTCTTTGTATACGAAAGTAATTATATATTTATATATAACATCCTTAAAATATTTAAAAAATAAACTGAAATGGTTATGTAACGCCTTTCTGTAATTTTGATAATGCAAATGTTGAAACCAAAATAGCAATACTTTTTACATGTAAGTTATGGAAATATTCAATGTTGATGAACCACGACTGAAAGTACATGGCTGAACAATATCCATGGAAATGTGCCAATATACAACTACATACAAAATACCATGGACTTATCATAAGTCGTTCCCTTTAAACAAACATAAACTTGTAAACAATGTAAAAGTTTCAATGTCAATGAACCATGATGAGGGGGTGGGCTTTATAACCTCCATAGAACTATGACTTGCAAATGCCAATAAATTTTCAAAGTCAATAGACAACTACTGAGGGGACAGGGCCAAATATTATCTATGGAAATGAGATGTTCCAATACTTATACAACTGCATAAAACATATCATTGAACCACCACTTGTGGTTCAACATAAACTAGACCTAACCACAAACGAATACATTGCGAAGCCAACGCCGACGCCGTAAAAATAAAATGTATATGTATTGAAAAGCTTTAAAAATGTGTGAATATCAAATATGATATGACGTGCTGAAGTTCTAAATTATGATTTGTCTGATTTACTCTGCATTTCTTGTTTTGTGTCTACATTTTCAGCATTTGGAGATTAAGGTGAGAGTGCCAAAAAAAAAAAATAAAAAAAAAATGAAATTTTCCTAGTTATAAAAGAACAGAACTGTAGTACAGCAGGTGACTTTTTGCGTTTTATAGTTTTTTACCTAAAGTTGTAAAAAGTAAAATCATAAAAATACTGAACTCAGAGGAAAATCAATTTGGAAAGTCCATAATCACATGGCAAAATCAAAAAACAAAACGCATCAAAAACGAATGGACAAGTTGAAGAACTGTCATATTCCTGACTGGAATGACCTTTATCAAATTAAGTAGAGGCAACGTTGAATTAGAGTGCAGCAAAATAAAATGAAAAGATGGAAGGACAGACGGTAAAACGGACGATCAAGGGTAATACATGTATAATGCCCATACGCCTATCGGCAGGGAATAAAAAAAAATCCCCCGTCTTTGGCCTTCTATAACATCATAATAATAGAAAACAATTCACATTTTGAGATCTCAGACTATACTGAATACTTTGAAAACCCATTAGACTTGGTAAAGAAATGACAATTTAAATTAAGTTTTATAAGAATGCATTTTTCAACTTTTGACCCGTTAGTGGTAATAATCCATGTGTTAAAATTAAATACAAACAAATCGACTCCTTCAACGTTTTGACATAAAAACCAAGTGACTATAGATGAAGACAACAGCGCCATACCATCATACATACCAAAATAATATTGCATTCATATAAAAATGATTCCAACAGTTGCTTAATTGAACAACATACAGCATTTAGAAATTCTTGATAAACATTCCGTTTATGATATTGGAACCCTCAGGCTTAGTTCAGTTTGAAAAAAAAACAACAGATAAGATTAATATGTATTGTAATTCTCACGTTGAAAAACTATGTTCATTTATACTGAGAAAAGTATTCACATGCAGAACTACATGTGTACATTCATATGTAGAATAAGAATGTGCATATATAGAATAAAAAGTATATGCATATGAGGTTAACTATGTGCAAAAAGATCATAATAAATCATGATAAAAAAAATGCACATATATTAAAAGATATATAAAAAGTAAGTGCATATAAATTAAACTTTGTTCAAATATATGCAAAGTATGTGTATACATAGAAAAAAACATGTGCAGACATTGAAAAGTATGTGCATTCATATGTAAATATATGTAAACATTGTTTCTCGTTTCTCGTTTTGTTTATATAGATTAGACCGTTGGTTTTCCCGTTTGAATGGTTTTACACTAGTAATTTTGGGGCCCTTTATAGCTTGTTGTTCGGTGTGAGCCAAGGCTCCGTGTTCGGAAGGCCGTACTTTAACCTATAATGGTTTAATTTTTAAATTGTTATTTGGATGGAGAGTTGTCTCATTGGCACTCACACCACATCTTCCTATATCTATATGTTTGCATTCAGCACCTACGGCGTTCCATAAAGTAGTCATTTTAGCAAAACAGCGCAAGTCTATAAGAATACATGCAACTTGTGCGCACAAGTTGTGTAAGTCGTGCGCACAAGTTGTGTAAATTAGTTGGTTACTTGTGCGCGCAAGTTGGTAACTAGTGCGCACATGTTGATTTTTTTTGCATGGCACTCCAGGGCTTCCGTTACAATCTGTTAATGATATATAGTATGTGAAAAAAAGGTATGTCTTTAATGCAGTGTAATGCAGGAAATGGCACAACTTTTTGCACAAGAAATGCATTAAATTACAATTACAATTAATGCAAAAATTGCTGCATTAATTATTTTAAAAAAAAATCCCATAATAATTGGATTTATACATTATGCCGATAAAGAGCTATTCTTATCACATGGGTCACATTTAGCCGGAAAGAATATCCGCATTGTAGATGATCTGCCTTCTTCTTCTTCTTTCCTCTATAACTTCCTCCAATAGTTGGAGTACACCAACCTTACTAAATTAAGGTTGGTAAAACCCTTATAATAATTAATTATACAGTGAAAACATAACTATCTAAAAATAACATTAAAAAAAATATATACAGTTAAATCCCTGAAAAATAATAATAATAACTTCTATGTACATTAAAAATGTGTCACAATTAAAAGGTTATTAATAGAGTTTTAAGAAAGTTTTGAATCTTATTTACAGGACATACATTATAGTAAAAAATCTTTACATTCACTAAAACGGTGTTACTTAAAGGTAAAAAGAAAATATAAAAATAACTTGTTTTCAGATTTCTGCCTGCTACAGCTACTACATCTGTCTATGTGTACTACTAGGCGATATAAAATCAATAAAATCATGCATATAAGCTTATATATGTCCTAAGCGATCTAATTATGCATAGCCATTATAACATGTATAACTATCTGTTATATATATATTTATATATATATATGTGTGTGTAGCTACTGTGTATTAAAGCTAAACATGCATATTTATTCCCTTTATAGGTATAGCGCGGCACAACCACACTGACCCGTTATTCTACTATTTCATGGATTTTCTCAGCATTTAATTTTACATACAGGATTGATAGGTTTAGCGCGTAACACCCACACTGACCTAGTTGTTCTGTACAGAAGGCTTGGCGATGACTTTACATTAAAGATAAGCAATGTTTCATACTACGGAGTGTAAGACAGCAAATGAAGGCATAACACGGGACAGCCATATTAACCTAATGAAGATTTAAAATTCGGTGTATAAGATTGATGTAATTAAGGTTTAGCGCGGAACAACCACACTGACCTAGTTGTACTGTCGAAAAATCATTAATGATTATTCCTTAGATTGTCCAGAGAATAAGCCATATTTCATTTTGTGAAATTGAAGATAGCTGATTAAGGTATAGCGCGGTACAACCACACTGACCTTATGGGAACTAGATATTAAGAAAGGATACTCTCTTTAGATGGAGTCTATAACATAGGTTCCTGCTTAGTTCTTCTATTGAATTAAGAAAAAGGTCATCCAGAGGGAGAATATTGTTTAGAGCCAGTTGCTGACAATCCAAGATTAGTTGGGCAATACAAGTTCTCTCGTGAAAGTTAGAATTCCAGTTGCCTAGCCCAATTTTATTGATGGTAATTCTTTTGATAAAACCAAGAGATTCTCTGCGTATACCTCCCAGAACGGGACAGCGAGTGAGAAAATGGATGATATCTTCTTCTTCCAGTTGACAGTTTGGGCAAGTTGCATCAAGATTCATATTTGAGAAACGAGCTTTCTGCGATTGAAATATATATATCCCTGTGCATAACCTTGCTTTTATTGTTGCTTTCCTGAGTTCGCCAATGTTTGGTGGTAGACTGTTCCTGTAGATTATTGCGTTGCGTTGTGTATTTGATCGTAAGTTAACTAAGTCTAAGGCGATAAAGATATAACTACGTCTGCCATTATACGTTTCTATTCAATACAACATAAAGTATAACAATTACGCGACGTCACAAAGATTCGGCCGTACCGCAAAAAGGTACGTTAATATTAGCGCAATTCTTGACATTCTGGGGCCGCAGAAAATGATATTTAACTTAAATTTGAAATACAATATGAAAAATTCGTAAATTGTGACATAAAAAGAAATAAAATCATAGTTAAAGTCTCTCAATAGTTTTTTAACTGTTCACTGTTGTCTGAATAATTTAACACTTTCACAAGTCTATATAATAACCGTAGTTAATTGAACAGTCTATACATCCACTAATTTCTCCGGGGCAGAAAGTTCTCCAGGGCAGAAAGTTCTCCAGGGCAGAAAAGTTCATTCACTGTCATCATGTGTACTGCGTATTTCCAACGGATAGAGCTTCACAATCGGACGGTTTGTGATTCCTGTGTCGGTCTTAATAACAGCTGATCGAATGAGTCCATCCTTTCCACGAACTAAATCTTGTACAACTGCTAATTTCCACATTATTCGATTTGTGTCATTGTGTACTTGTACAATGTCACCTATTTGTATTGTTTGTTCGTTTCTTCCAGATGTACGGTGGAATTCACGGAGTGACGTCAGATATTCGTGTTTCCATCTTGAGCGAAAATGGTTTATTAGTTCATTATTTCTCTGTAGATTTTTATTCAGTTTCACGTGCAAGTCTTCTGAAGTAACACTGTCAATATTCTGTTCTGATTGGTTGTCAAGTCGACGACCATATAACAGGTGCGCTGGCGTCAGCGGTTCTGGATCTTTAATATCAGTAGAAATGTGAGTTATAGGACGATTGTTTAGAGTTCCCTCGATTTCGATTACAATTGTATTCAACATTTCCGTAGTGACACATGACTTTCCTAGTATTGCTTTAATTGACTTTTTCGTGAGTCCAATTAGGCGTTCCCAAAAGCCTCCAAACCACGGTGCTCGGTTGGGTATAAATTTCCACTCAGTTCCTTGATCGGCAAGTTTTTCTTGTATTCGGTTGTCTTTGTTTGATCTTGTAATCTTTTCGGCGGCTGCCTTGAAGGTTGTTGCATTATCGGACAACATAATCCTTGGTGTAGATCTCCGAGCGACAAATCTTTTAA
Organism: Mytilus edulis; assembly: GCA_019925275.1. NCBI lineage: Eukaryota > Metazoa > Mollusca > Bivalvia > Mytilida > Mytilidae > Mytilus > Mytilus edulis. Next base: position 7,895,282 of record CM034360.1, on the reverse strand, counting down.
AAGCAAGTATGAAAGACTCCTCAGTTAAATCTGTGACTATCTCCAAGTGTATAGCTCGTGTAGCGGCGCAAGTGAATAAACAAATATATGTTTTGCTTAATTCGTTGTGTTTTCCTTTTGTATACAAAGCTCCTGTGAAATCAACGCCGGTTACTGAAAAAGGATAATCGTAGTTGACTCGATCTTTAGGAAGCGGTGGCGGATCGGGTGCGCTGTAAGGCATTCCTGATATTTTAATGCATTGAACGCATTTACGAATTTGTGATTTTACGCACTGCCTTATTCTCGGTATCCAGTAATTCTGTTGAATATATGCGATTGTACTGTTAAGTCCGGCATGTAAAGTCTTTGTGTGAGCATCCATTACGATTAAGGACGTAAGACTGTGGTGTGTTGGCAATAACAACGGATATTTAGTACTCTCCTTAACAGGTGCGTTTTGTATTCTCCCGGTACAACGTAGTAATCCGCTTTTGTCTGTATAAAGTTTATCGGACGGGTTTTATCTGTAGTTACTCGTTTAACGCCTGTTACGAAATTTGCGCTAGGGGTTGCGGTTGAATACGTCTGGGTATAATCTCCGTATCCGGACTCTTGAATAGAAATCTCAATGTTGATACTTCCTCCGTGTCTATTTGTGAATCTCCGATGGCTTCCTCCAGTTTTTTGAAAACTTTTGTTACTGCTGCTTTGTTCCCCGCTCTCAAGGATTTTAATCGGCTGATGTCCATTCTCTCCGTTTGAAGTCACGGCACCAATGTAGATTATTGCGTTGCGTTGTGTATTTGATCGTAAGTTAACTAAGTCTAAGGCGATAAAGATATAACTACGTCTGCCATTATACGTTTCTATTCAATACAACATAAAGTATAACAATTACGCGACGTCACAAAGATTCGGCCGTACCGCAAAAAGGTACGTTAATATTAGCGCAATTCTTGACAGTTCCAGATAGAATGAGGTTTTCCTATGTCTAAATTAGTGATGCAGAGAAATTTTAGTGTTGTTTTGCTATTGGCTTCCCTTTGAAGATTCACTTTCCAGTAGCTGTTTATTGCTTCTTTTGCCTTGCATTTCCATGATAACTTTGATGGTAATTGATCTTTCAGATCAGTCCATGGAGGAAGATTATACATGTATAAAATATCTGCTACTCTGTTAAGGAAGGAGGGAAGCCCGAAATGAACTTGCAAAAATTGCATACACGATTAGGTCAGATGAAAAACTATAATCATGCATTCGTCATTTAGGAGTCAGTGTGATCCTTGAAACAAAAAAACACATTTTCAAAGTTTTAAATTTATATTCCTTCTAATAACGGAGAAAATCAAGTATTTGTCACTGTTTTGGTTGGGTGAATTCTCGAGTGGGTCGTGACGTATTAGCCCGATTTATTGAATTCTGGGAAAAAATAAAATCTGTTTAGTTCTTATCGACAATATACGTAATTAAAAGCGCACAGCTGACGAATGGTCGTAGTTATTAACCACAATATAAGAATGAACGAAAATGAATATGCATATTCCGTTTTGTATTGATTGAATTAAACTCCTATAAAATTATCTAGTAAATGTTTTTGAATAAATTTAATTAATTATTGTTGAGATTTTTTTCATAAAATATTTATTGAACAGTTTTACTGATATTGAACTGAAAATATTTCAGTTCTATTTACCGTTATTGTTTTGATACTCATTTCAATACAACTAATGTGTGAGCGGAATGTGTATATTATTTTGTAAAGGTCACTGTATATTTCTCGGCTTGAGGTCAATTCGTTTACCTTGTAGCTATTTAGCCGCAGGTGTAAGTTCAAGCGTACACAGGTATAAATGTTGTTATTTGGAAAGGATAAACAGAAAGGATTAGAAAGAGTATGCTGTCACGATGTTATACATATCCAGAAATCAACGCCACTTTGCTTATTTGAATATTATACTAAAGAAATCGGATACGGGTCACGGAAATTACATTAAAATGATAGGGAATTTTGAAAAAAATGTCTGTTTTAATTTTAATTTAAATGATAGACAGGTTGCCGGGGCAGAAAATGAATATACACAACAATATACACCATTTAAACGAAACATAATGACTGTTAGGGGACGACCATTTGATATTCTGGGGGGGGGGGGGGGAGGGGGGGGGCAGGTGGATTTGTTTTTGATCGGTTATTTATTTTTGTAAACTGAGAGGACAGATTATTCATTTTCTGCACTATTGAAGCAAGATTTTTCATTTTCATTAAAGCAAGGGACTGATTATTCATTTTTTACCACTATATTTATGATATTCGAAAACATGCAATTTTTTAAATATTTGTTAATTATGAATAATTAGATATAGGAAGATGTGGTGTGAGTGCCAATGAGACAACTCTCCATCCAAATAACCATTTAAAAATGGTAAACCATTAATACATGTATACAATAGTCAAGTCATTGTGTACCATATGCATTTAATCAGAATACTAGTAGATCATTACCCCCTTCAAAATTTCATTCATGACATAACCTCAGACACATACTTGTGTAAGTTATGTACAAGAGAACAATATATATACAAACATATTAAGAGAAGACATAGCGAGAAAGGACAAACAAAACATAAATACATAGTTATAAGTATATCATAAAAGACAATGCATATATATAATTAGATTAAGTATTTTCATGACATAACCTCAGAATTTTTTTTTTTGAAGGGTTTTGGAACCGCTGAAGGCTCAATAAGCTTTAGACCTGCTGAGTTATTTATTTTCAATACATTGCAAGTCAGGTAATTTATTTTCAAACTACCACAGAACAAACCATTTATTTTTGTGATTATCAAGGCTGAGTTATTTATTTTCAAAATCCTCCTGCCCCCCCCCAGAATATCAAATGGTCGTCCCCTTATTGCAAAAATACAGGTTCCTGAGCTATTTCATGAGCTCCAGAGAAAGTAGACTAGTAGCGTTTCGTTCGTTTGTTTGTTGGGAAAGGTAAGGAAATGCAACTACTTGTACAGATAAACGACATAATTACCATACAAGCATTTATAGTCAACACAATCAGAAAGAATTCCCATCGTTAGACGGGGAATACGAAGGCTTCCAAGAATGAACAAGTGACATGTCTAACTCTGAACAGTTAGAAAATGGACTATCGACATCGACCGCTTGTTCTTGATATTTGAAACTGTATGCATATATATACGTATACGTTTATGATATAGTGATGAGTTCTTGCGTCTGACAAAAACTAAATTCCTTCATGGTTATATCTTGCCATACGTTTATATTGGTTTGTAAGGTGATTACTCAAAATCGTTATTTGAAAATCCTGTTTGTGAGATGTAGATTCATTTCAATACAGAAATTTCGTCTCAGATATATTTCACAAGTGTATTACACGGAGAAGCTCTGAAGGTCCATTACTCCCATTTTGTTTGAGTGTTAACCATCGATGTTTACAGCAATATCAAAGAATAAGTTGATGATGGTAGAAAGAACTATGGGCGTCATGTGGCAAATATTACATGCATATCGGACAATGAGTTGTCAATCTGTATGAAAAGATTTCCAATACAACCATATTATTGAGAAGGAATGTTCACATGCTATACTCTCGTACTAGTATTACAGAGTTCTTGTGGCGTTCACCTTAGACACACATCTTTTTAACGATGTTTAAAAAAAAAAAGACAGAACCAATTTAATGTCATATTTACCTATTTTTTAAATATAACTAAAAGTCTTTTATCTGACAAGAAGACCCCTATTTAGCGGACAAGTAATTTATTCTTTTTTCTGTTATTGAATACCAAGAAAGAAAATAAATCCCGAAATTAATTTGAAACTTTGATACTCAAAAGTTTCCCAGCAAAATATTCACATCCCCTGGGGATAATTAGTGTTCGTCCAGTGGCATATATAACAATTGTGATGACGAATTCCTTCCTTTGTTCGAGAACAATCTTATTGAAATATAAATCTGATTTTACTAGGTCCAGAGCTTCAATGAACCAAAGCAAAAGTTATACATCGACCTGTATTTAAATCAAATTGGTTCTCTTCTTCTTCTGGTAAACAATAGTCTATCGACATTCGATGATTACATACTGTTGGCATACATGGACTAGTCTATTTACAACACTTTTACCCCTATTTATTGTTTTTCGTATGTTCAATGTATACATGTATATAATTTAAATTGCGCTATAGTTCCGTAACTTTCTATCCAGTCGTATAAACGAATCGTCGGCAAGTGCGTACATTTTTTTAAATCAATATTTCTGGTCTGTTCCAATCTGTCCTTCACTATTGACAATGACTATATATTACATTTTCCCCAATTCACCCTTGGAAAACATATTTAAATAGATTTTAATTTCATCAAATCTTATTTTTTGGGTATTATTTATATTTTTATGAATAATATTCTTTACACCAGAAACGTTATTTATAAACAAGCGTATGAGTTTAGTAATGACAAGTAAGACAGAGTTGTATATTATACATCTGATAGTTCAAAATGGAAAGTTATAAGTTATCAGTTATTAGCCGTGTACACTGATCAATTTTACTGCAGAAGTGAAACGATGCATGAACTTGCAAGCCAGACAGGAAATCGCTTGAATACCTGGACGTGTCACCTCACACCCCTCACAATACCTTTGGAAGTAATACCTTTAGCCATGCTCACGGCCGACACTCGGCTAACCGAGAGATAGGTCGGTTAATCTATATTGAGTATGCGGCTATATCGGCAGTGGGTCTGTTAATCGGGTTTGCTAAAGTCTGTTAAGTAAAACTCACAATTTAATGTTAAACTCTGTTAAATATACAGATTTTTTGGCACAATATACGAATCACATAAAAAAAAGAAAAGTGTCTGACCAAATGATATCTATCATAGAACATTTTCCACCATTAAAAAAAATGCATAGCATGTGCAATTTTAAGTAAAACGAAAAGGCGTCGTGCAAGTATTTGGTTTTTATGCTTGTACGCATACCAATATTTTAGATAAAAGGCCAAAACCCATTTTTAGATATGATTTAAAGGACACAAAGTAGTACTTTGGTTCTAAAAGATCAATTGTCATTGATATATATTTCATAATTGTTATATAAGTTGAGTTATACCACATTTTAATGAATATTAGGGGAATACAGTCTGTTAGTGGGTTGGACAATTTGAATCGTGTCAGTTATTTAGCCACGACAATAGTCTTACTACCTTGAGTTTATATTTTCACATTGAAAACAATGAGATGTACTTTTGACGAAAAATTACAATACGGTGCAACAGTGTCCTTATGGAAAGAGCACTTTAATTTTAATTTTTTTTTTCTCTGCATTTCATTAAAAGGGTGTGTCACTTCAAATTAGCGTTGTATGGACTGATTGGCCGCTCGAATTCGCATGAATTTATTATTTACGCCAAGTTATCAATCAGCCTTATTTTTTTGTCTGTTCAAAGTCTGTAACATCTATGAATCTGTCATGTGTTGCAATTCAGCTGGTTAAATTCCATGCGTTTTCTTTGGAATACTGAGACTTTTCTAACTTAGGAATAGATTACCTTATGCCGGCGTCACACATTGACGGATAGACCAGCGTGCACTAAACGTAGAGAAAACTGACAAAGTCGGTAACGTTATACGTTAGTTGCACGCCATAGGAACGCTGTAGCAATCGTTCAAATCGCGTTGCATAAGTTTGAAGTACGTCGAAATACAAAGGTAAAATTGAGAAAGGAAATGGGGAATGTGTCAAAGCGACAACAACCCGACAAAAGAACAGGCAACAGACAAAGGCCACCAATGGGTCTTCAATGTAGAAAGAAACTCCCGCACCCGTAGGCGTCCTTCAGCTGGCCCCTTAAAAAATATGCACACTAGTACAGTGATAATGGACGTCATAATAAACTCCGAATTATACACAAGAAACTAAAATTAAAAATCATATAAGACTAACAAAGGCCAGAGGCTCCTGACTTGGGACAGGCGCAAATTGCGGAGAGGATAAACATGTTTATGAGATATCAACCCTTAGTACGCCCAATTCACGCTAAAGGGCATACGATACAGTTTTGATCCTGTATTTACAAGTTCATGAACATTTGCATATAGGCTATTTTTTACCTGATTAAATCAAATATGTAATAAAAAACATACCTTCATGTGCTACTTTTTGAGTAAAATGAGGTCGAAATTTTGTATATTTGCTCAAAATTCAGATTTGTGGCCGTAATTTCTTTTTCGAAAGAAAGACATAACTTTTTTGTTATAAAAGATAATCACAAATTGTGTTTTGTTAAATAATCGGTAATTTCTGTATTTTATAAATATCCTAAAAAATGTGCAATTTTATATTCAGAAATAACTCATATTTATCAAATGTTCATGAATTGAGGAAAAAAACGTCATTTTTTACTGCATGTTTATCAAAATTAAAAAAAAAAATCTATTTACAGTTTTATAAAATTTGGGTCACATTATCTCCCTGCAAAATGAAACAAAATGCCGTTTTGAAAAATAGGGGTCCATGAACTCGTTTTCAAATTAAATCAGTTTGAATGATGAAAATCAGTCGAAAAATGCATCTTTTCCCGATATGTCACAGTTTGACGTCGCGAAAATAACAAATTACGTTAGAAACGTCATTACCTTCCCTGTAACTGTATCGTATGCCCTTTTAACCCTCTTGCTGCCGGAGGGACACATATGTCCAGACCGGCAGTGCCGGAGGGACACAAATGTCCATGGTTAAATTTATGCAAGCTTCTCATCAATGCTGTATCTCTTTCAATAAAAATATCGAAGATAAAACAGTGTTATGTTTTTGTCCAATGGGTCCCAAATGTAACGGTCATTATGTCGTGACGTCATATATCGAATGACGTCGTTGTTTGGCATGTTACGTCACAGACGTTGAGCTGTCGTATTTTCCGGCATATGAAATGCAACCTTGAAAAATGGTCGGCAGCAAGAGGGTTAAAGCATATTGGCAGCGTAAATGATTTTTTTTAAACACGCCGGAGCTATACGCTGATATGTGACGCCAGTATTAGTTGTATTTTCTCAACGCTTTTCAACTTTGTTTTTGGCCCTTAAAACATTTTTTTACCGTCACTGATGAGTTTTTCGTAGACGAAACGCGTGTCTGGTGTAAATATAAGGCGCAAATATCAAATTTCAATCCAGTTATCTATGAGGAGTTTATTTCCGGTATGTACTTTCCTTTGTACCGAGTCATCATTCCCATTTTCTGCCGCCTAAGGAGATGTCTGTACCAAGTTCTAAACCGTGGTTTTTAAACAAGAAATAGACAGAAGTAAGTTTTTTTTTATATCAGTGTTGGGTGCTGATTTAATGTGTAACAATACGACAATTTTATACTCATGTAAATCACAATAAATGCATAATATTAATTTTATTTTTCGAGTAATGATGTGTTCCAATGATATCGTAAGTCATTTAGCCGACTCGCAGTCCGCAAACGTGCTTGTTTTTCTATCGAGTGACATTCAAGGTGGTGTAGAGAAAGGTTGATGTTGAAAGGTTTGTCTATATTTGTTTGCATTAGAAACATATTTCAGTTCATTTGATAAAAAAAATCAAAACATTACGAAGTTTATCTCTGATTTATGTACTTGTTAACTATGTAAATGACATATCAATGAAACAGAATCCACATGATATTTGCGACCATTCTTTGATGAAATTAATATTACTCTGATTTTACACTTTTTAAAATCATTTTTATAAATTTTCAGATTCCATTGTCTAAACTTATGTTTCATTGTTCATGTGTTGTTTCCATATATTCTAGCCACTAATATTGGGCCTATCTCTATTCAGATAACACCCCATATAACAATTATAATTATACTTGTAATGTCATTCATAACTCTTAACAGACCAATTAACAGACCGAGTTTTATACATCCGACCTATTAACAGACCATATTTTTTTATTAAAAATTGATTTATGTCACCAAAATACAGTTTTTCGTGTAGATTTTTCACATATTGATTTTAATAGGGTAAACAAACATAAGGCCAGTCTTTTTTCGATGTTCAAAAGATTGCATGCAAGTAAGCTCAAACAACTTGTCATTTTTCTGTACATTTTGTGTGTGTAAAATGTGTATAAATTTACTGATGAGTAACTCGCCTTTTCATTTTATAGATCGTTTATTGAAGCTAGAAAAAAAATAATTACACCACTGGATTCAGTACTCCAAATCATTTTGTCAGACATGAATAGTTTTTATGATATAAATATAATTAAAAAGTTATACAATGAAACATGCAGACCTTGCACTGATTTTCACGATAACACCTGATTAACAGACTTTAGCCAACCCGATTAACAGACCCACCGCCGATATAGCCGCATACTCAATATAGATTAACCGACCTATCTCTCGGTTAGCCGAGTGTCGGCCGTGATGCTGGTGATCAGATGAGGGAAGATCAAAATATATTTGAAAAAAGTTTATTACTTTAAAGAATTATGAACAAATTGGATTTTCGAAAACAGTTTTCACGGAACACTTATTTATGATTTCAACTTTGACTTTTCACCTAATTCCAATATCAACAGTTTAAAAACAACAGACCATGGTAATTTAAAAAAAAAACAAGAATATTTTCCGTATCAAGTTAGTAAGTCGGATAAAACAACCGTACGATTGACAAAATATCGACACACAATTACGACTACATCGGTTACTGTAGTTTTGTTTCTTTGTGGTTTATAGACATATCGTTTTTATTAATCGGGAAAGATGACAAAAAGGCTGAAGGCTGAGAATTAATACTCTAAATTTAAAATCGATGGTGATCGCTTATCAAGCGGAATAAAACTTTAATATCTATGAATTTGAGCATTTTTATACAGAATGAACATAATATCAATTTTTGATTTTTTTGCGAAGTTTCCCTTTAATTCGGTCATAAAATATGTTTGTAGCTACAACTACATGAAGTTGGAATAAAAGTTTAACACATTTATAGATGTTCGATTATATATATATATATATATATATATATAAAAGTCTATAAAAAGGACCAACCAGCAAATTTACTTTGTCCCGGATCGTCTAGAATAGGCGATACTATGCAGATAAGGAAAAAATTATATCAGTCTAAAGATTTGCACAACGGTACTGATATAAGGTGTTATTAAACGAAAATGTTGTTATAAAATTGTGTTATATATATATAGTGTCTAAAAATAGCAACAATCAACATTCAATCTATCTAGGTGTGGATCAGTTTGTAAATAAACTGATGCAGTTACTAAAGTAAATTATATAAGTGTCTAAGAATGTAGCTTTAACACACTAATGAGTTTTATAAACTTAAATGTTATATTTTATATTTTATTCACGCAATATTTCGCTAAACAAATTAGCTTCATCGGGCGTGTGCATCTATGTGGAAGGGTGAAATTTAAATGGTTTGTGTGTATATAGTTTTAAATTTCAGAATTGTATTTTGATATATATATATATATGATATTATGTTTTTCTGTATAATAAAATATCCATTGGAACGTATTTATTGGATTTGATTTCTTATTTATAGAATAAAATCTTATGTCAATAATAAAAGAATAAAGCATGCTGTTTTGTTTATCTTTATATGCTAATTAAGTTGATGACCTGAGTTCTGGTATGTGAACCCTTTAAATGCCTATTCATTGTTTTGATGGTCAGTATTGGTCACTTTGTCTATTCTCATTAGTCAGTTAAATCACATGTATATGTGTGGAGGGAAATTTTTTTGTTCTTTAAATATATTCTTTTGGTATTACTCAGCATTAAGCAGACATTTTGAATCATATACATTTATTTCTATTTTGATGTCCATTTGAGTCTTTATATTCAGCCACTGTGTTACTTTATCATCATATTATTCATTTAGATATTTATGATTACTCAAATATATTTAATTGTCATTTAATTAATAATTCTAGTGTATTTGAAATGAGTGATTGATTGACTAACGGATAATTTCGCACTATAACTTTAGTTTAAGTTAATAGAAATCTATCAAATTTTGACACAAGGTTTCTGACCACAAAAGAAAGGTTGGGATTGATTTTGGTTTCAACAGTTTAGGAATTAGGGGCCAAAAAAGGGCCCAAATAAGCATTATTCTTGGTTTTTGCACAATAACTTTAGGTTAAGTAAATAGAAATCAATGAAATTTAAACACAATGTTTATGACCACAAAAGGAAGATTGGTATTGATTTTGGGAGTTTAGGTCCCAACAGTTTAGGAATTAGGGCCAAAAAGGGACCCAAATAAGCATTTTTCTTGGTTTTTCGCACCATAACGTGAGTATAAGTAAATAGAAATCTATGAAATTTAAACACAAGGTTTATGACCATAAAAGGAAGGTTGGTATTGATTTTTGGAGTTTTGGTCCCAACAGTTTAGGAAAAAGGGGCCCAAAGGGTCCAAAATTAAACTTTGTTTGATTTCATCAAAATTGAATAATTGGGGTTCTTTGATATGCCGAATCTAACTGTGTATGTAGATTCTTAACTTTTGGTCATGTTTTCAAATTGGTCTACATTAAGGTCCAAAGGGTCCAAAATTAATCTTAGTTTGATTTTGACAAAAAATGAATCGGTTGGGTTCTTTGATATGTTGAATCTAAAAATGTACTTAGATTCTTGATTATTGGCCCAGTTTTCAAGTTGGTCCAAATCTGGGTCCAAAATTAAACTTTATTTGATTTCATCAAAAATTGAATAAATGGGGTTCTTTGATATGCCAAATCTAACTGTGTATGAAGATTCTTCATTTTTGGTCCCGTTTTCAAATTGGCCTACATTAAGGTCCAAAGGGTCCAAAATTAAACTAACTTTGATTTTAACAAAAATTAAATTCTTGGGCCTCTTTGATATGCTGAATCTAAACATGTACTTAGATTTTTGATTATGGGCCCAGTTTTCAAGTTGGTCCAAATCAGGATCTAAAATTATTATATTAAGTATTGTGCAATAGCAAGTCTTTTCAATTGCACAGTATTGTGCAATGGCAAGAAATATCTAATTTCACAATATTGTGAAATAGCAATTTTTTTTTAATTAGAGTTATCTTTCTTTGTCCAGAATAGGAAGCAAGAAATATCTTATTGCAAGATTTTTATACGACTGCAAATTTTGAAAACATTTTCATCGTATATTGCTATCACGTTGGCGTCGTCGTCTGCGTCGTCGTCTGCGTCGTCGTCGTCGTCGTCGTCGTCGTCGTCCGAATACTTTTAGTTTTCGCACTCTAACTTTAGTAAAAGTGAATAGAAATCAATGAAATTTAAACACAATGTTTATGACCACAAAAGGAAGGTTGGTATTGATTTTGGGAGTTTAGGTCCCAACAGTTTAGGAATTAGGGGCCAAAAAGGGACCCAAATAAGCATTTTTCTTGGTTTTCGCACCATAACGTTAGTATAAGTAAATAGAAATCTATGAAATTTAAACACAAGGTTTATGACCATAAAAGGAAGGTTGGTATTGATTTTGGGAGTTTTGGTCCCACTAGTTTAGGAAAAAGGGGCCCAAAGGGTCCAAAATAAACTTTGTTTGATTTCATCAAAATTGAATAATTGGGGTTCTTTGATATGCCGAATCTAACTGTGTATGTAGATTCTTAACTTTTAGTCATGTTTTCAAATTGGTCTACATTAAGGTCCAAAGGGTCCAAAATTAATCTTAGTTTGATTTTGACAAAAAATGAATCGGTTGGGTTCTTTGATATGTTGAATCTAAAAATGTACTTAGATTCTTGATTATTGGCTCAGTTTTCAAGTTGGTCCAAATCTGGGTCCAAAATTAAACTTTATTTGATTTCATCAAAAATTGAATAAATGGGGTTCGTTGATATGCCAAATCTAACTGTGTATGTAGATTCTTCATTTGTCCCGTTTTCAAATTGGCCTACATTAAGGTCCAAAGGGTCCATAATTAAACTAAGTTTGATTTTAACAAAAATTAAATTCTTGGGCCTCTTTGATATGCTGAATCTAAACATGTACTTAGATTTTTGATTATGGGCCCAGTTTTCAAGCTGGTCCAAATCAGGATCTAAAATTATTATATTAAGTATTGTGCAATAGCAAGTCTTTTCAATTGCACAGTATTGTGCAATGGCAAGAAATATCTAATTTCACAATATTGTGAAATAGCAAACTTTTTTTTAATTAGAGTTATCTTTCTTTGTCCAGAATAGTAAGCAAGAAATATCTTATTGCAATATTTTTTTTAAATTGAAGTTATCTTTCTTTGTCCAGAATCAACTTAAATCTTTGTTATATACAATATACAATGTATATTCACTTTTTACTACCAACTGATAAATTTAAATGATCTTTACCATTCAGTGATAACAAGCAGTTTTTTTACATCTTAATATTTTGTGATGTATTTAAATGAGTAGTTATTGTTACAAACTCCATTAGAATATTTTAATTGAGATTAGTTTTGGAATAAGGGAAAGGGGGATGTGATTAAAAAATTGGGTTCAATTTTTCTCATTTGAAATTTCATAAATAAAAAGAAAATTTCTGCAAACATTTTTTTGAGAGGATTAATATTCAACAGCATAGTGAATTGCTCTAAGAGAAAACAAAAATTTTAAGTTCATTAGAACACATTCATTCTGTGTCAGAAACCTATGCTGTGTCAACTATTTAATCACAATCCAAATTTAGAGCTGAATCCAGCTTGAATGTTGTGTCCATTCTTGCCCCAACCGTACAGGGTTCAACCTCTGCGGTCGTATAAAGCTACGCCCTGCGGAGCATCTGGTTCAAAAATGAAAACAAATAGTTTATGTTAAATAGAAGTAAAATTGATGATTTATTCCTTTGGTTTCTTGTAGAACTGTTTTTCATCCCTCTCATTAAGTCCATCAGGTTCAAGAGTACGTAGCTGATGCATCCAGAACCTTTCTCTCTTTTTTTCTCATTTCGGAGTCCTAGTTATGGTTTACTGTTTATGTTTGAAAGGTGATATTTTCAAAAGTATGTCAGTTTCTTCCTTTTGTATAGAACGACCGGTGATTGTTTAGTCTGATGTTGAATGTGGTTTCTGTTTCACCAACATACTGCAGCTTGCAAGTTCCACAAGTAAGAATATAAATACTATTTTCCGTTTTGCAATTAGATGTAACATAGATGTTGTGTCGCTGCTTTGTTACTGTGCTGCTGAAAGAGTGGTCAGTGCTGGCGGCTTTACAACACTTACAGTTGCTTCTACCGCATTGTTTGTAACATTCAAATTTAGAAGTTTTGTGTTTCTTTACTTTTTATGTCACAAGTATGTCTTTGAGATTTTTGGGTCTGCGATAGGCAATAACAGGAGGTGATGGAAAAATTTCTTTTAAGGAAATGTCATTTTCGATTAGACGCCAGTGCTTTCGGATAGAAGATGAAATATTTGTCAAATTGGGTTGGAAGGTTACAACAAACGGAATTCTATCTGCACGGGTCGTCTTAGCTTTGTATTCCATGAAGCTAGCTCGATCTTTTTCTTTGGCTTTATCAAAAGCGTCTGTGATGTTTTTTGTTTTATATCCTCTTGATTTTAGTTGGGTTTTGAGTTGTCCCAAACGATAGTTAAGTTTGGATTCCGAGGAGCAAAAGCGCTTTAGTCTGATGGCTTGGCTGTAAGGTATACTCCTGGAGCAGTGTTTCGGGTGACAACTTTTTGGAGAAAGGAACTGGTGTTTATCAGTTTTCTTTGTGTGGAGATCAGTTGTCATGACCCCGTTTTTTACAAGTGTGTTGGTGTCGAGAAAAGCAATTTCCTCGCTTGCAAATTCAGATGTAAATTTAATTGAGTGATGGAACTGATTACAATGATCTAAGAAATCTTGCAAATGTTCTGCAGTATCGTACCATTTCATGTCAATATCATCAATAAAACGGAGCCATGACAAGGGTTTGTATGGCACACTCAAAAGGATGCGTTCGTCGAGATCTCCCATAGATATGTTGGCAAAAGAAGGTTCAATTTGTGTTCCCATACTAGTTCCGTCAATCTGTAAAAAGTGCTTGTCGTTGAAAATAAAGTTGTTATTTTCAAGAACTAGCTTGAGCAATTGAACTAGACAGTCAGTTTGGGGATGTTTATCCTTTCGAGTATTCCATACTTTTTCGCATGCGGCTATTCCTTCATCTTTTGGAATATTTGTGTATGTTCCGGACCATATGAGTATTTGGACCATACACGTATGGTCATGACCATATGGGTATATACTCATATGGTCGGGGTAATTAACACTCTGTTACAGTTTACTTTCAATACTTCTAAACCCTTCATATGGTTTGATCGTTCATTAAAAAGACGCTATCATATGGGTAATTTTATTATTATATTAAAATAAAACGATTAGCCAAATAAAAATTAGAAGTTTCACACAGTTAAGTTTCCCTACTTGTCAAAACTATAATAAACACATTTTATACCGATGTCATTACCGATAGTCAATACCGATTTGTTATTACGAGAAAATGGCAATATGTCGATTTAAAAAAATAAATTCCTAAAATTTCTTAACGAACTGTTACACAAGAAGTCACTGGAAAGTAACATAGTTTATTAAGTTATCTTGTGAGTATTGTGTATTGCAGTCATGCTACGATATTTGAGATCTAGACCGTCTTAAAATCACCGTAGACATATCAGAATGGCCAAAGACCTCGGTATCATGCACTATACGCAGCAACAAAAAGGTTAGCTTTTCACTCGCAAACAAAATGTGAAAATGAAAAGGATCGTGTACAACCAAGACTTGCAAATGCAAAAAAGCTATGATATCGTGTGGAAGTTAATGTCACCCAAGCCTACATGCAAGAATGTAATATGCGATGAAAACTAACTATTGTATCAATATCTATTTTTAACGTAGTATTTGATTTATAAAAATAATACATTGTATTGTAACCATCATTGTTTTTTAAGATAAAGTTTTTGTATTATTGAAACGTGTATAATGTAATTGAAAAAAATACCTATATGGTCCAAATACTCATATCGTCCGGCCCGTTAATAACCAAACGAGTATCATACTCATATGATCCGACCATACGCGTACGGTCGGACCATACGCGTATGGTCGGACCATATGAGTATACGCATGTGGTCATGACCATACGCGTATGGTCCAAATACTCATATGGTCCGGATCATGTATAAAGAACACACATCCATTGAAACCAAAATTGTGTTGTTGGGTAAAGGACTTAAGGAATTCATTTTCTTCAAATAGTCAGTCGTATCTTGAATATGAGATGGTAGTTGTTTAACATGTGGTCTGAGGTGGGAATCAACAAATTCTGAATTTTTTTCGGGGGATGGCCATTAGCTGATACTATAGGTCTCCCTGGAATCCCTTCTTTGTGGAGTTTAGGATGTAAGTAAAATCGACCGGCTGTGCACGTTTCGTCTGGGCGTAGATAATCGTACGTATCGTCATCAATTTGCTTATCTTTATTCATTTCTGAGAGGACGCCATTAATTTTTTGGCTGATTTCTTTGGTTGGATCACATGTAAGTTCTTTATAAAATTTAGCGTTTCAGAGTTGACGATTTCTTTCTTCGATGTAGTCTGCCTTGTTCATCACTACAACGGCACTTCCTTTGTCATCTTGTTTGATAACAATTTCATCACGGTCTTTTAAGTTTATCATGGCTTGACTTTCTGACTTTGAAATATTTCTGACTTGTTTACTACTGATTGAAGATCTGACTTCAGCTTTGATTGATGTAATGAATGATTCCAAATTGTCGTTTTTGCTTTAATGGGGATTCCATGTACTTTTCTTTTTAAATTTTGGGATGCATATGTCTCCTTCATCACTCTCATTATCAGATTCATTCATTCCGGCTTCTTTTAAAATTTTCTTCTGTTGTCTATTGAAATGTTCTTTCAACCGAAGACGCCTGGCAAATGCTTCTACATCTGTCTCAAGTTGTAGATTGTTGACGGTTGCTGGAGCTGGACAGAAATTAAGGCCTTTACTCAATAGTTTTTCTTCAGAGGTAGTTAGTTCTATTGATGACAGATTTACAACTAACTTATCTTGAACTGCGTATTTCTGTTTTTTAAAACGTCTTTTCCTCGGTCGTTTTGATTTACTCTCTTCTAACAAGTTTAAAATTGGATCTTCTTCTAAAACGGAACTTTGTTGGTTTAAATGGTCTCGTTTCAATTTTTTATTCTGTTTAGCTTTGAAATTTTGTTTCTCTATTATTTGAATGTCGAATAGTCTTCCTTGAATTGCGTCCATGTCCTCTGGAGTAAAACAATGTTTATGTACAATAAACGGCAAAAATTTGTTTTATACAGATCATCAATCAATATGTTAAACTTTTGTGTAGCTCAAGCTACAAAGATATTTTTTGTCATGCATCCGATTACACCTAGATAGATGCACACGCCCGATGAAGCTTATTTGTTTAGCGAAATATTGCGTGAATAAAATATAAAATATAACACCTAATTTTATAACACTCATTTGTGTGTTAAAGTTACATTCTTAGGCCGTGTTCACACTAAACGCCGTGTACAGTAAACATGTTTACAATTAGTTTATTGTAATGGACACTGGTTTCACATTAAATTTTTTCACATCTATACACCTTGTTTAATTACATGTACATAATATTTGTTCACACTTGTAAACTATATGTCATTTAAATATTCATTACGTAGAACTGAATTCAAAGTTTTAGGACAATTTTTCTAGCAGTAATGGAACGACCATTTGACTTAAAAAGGGGGATGGAAATATTCTGATCCCCAATTTGATAAAAAAATATCTGGTCATACAGATGATAAAAAAAATATTCTGAATCAAGAGTCTCCCCATACATTATAGTGTAGAATATTGAAAAAAGGTATTTGAGCACCAGCATCGAAAAAAAACCGGAATAAAAACGTTCGCGCGAAAAACTAAACCTGACTCAGATAAAGAAAATAACCCTCCCCCTTTTTTTTAAAGTTAAATGGTTGCTACTTTATGAAAGCCAATTTTATAATTTGCAGTAGTTTGAATACACTAGAAATGTCTCGATTACGCATTAGAAAACGTTAGCTGCAGCAGCGTGCTTTCAGTCGAAAAAAGGATTGAGTATTAGGGATCACTACATTTTTATCTTTTCTGTTTGTGTCAAATGTACGTATTTTTTCTCCAATGAGTATTTGGTAAAGGAATAGGGTAACGTTTTTTTATTTATTTTAGGTGTTATTTAACGGATCTTTGATACTAGACAAACATATCCTTTACCCTCACATTTTTTTAGTCATACATTTATGCGTGAAGCGTTCTTTGAGTAAAGACCAGTGGCGAATATTTCTGTGTACGTCAAGTCGATTCGGGAAGACCTTTTCAAATGAATTAGGCAGCAAATATTTATTTATATTTTTTTGGGAGGGGGAAGGGGGCGTGGGCAATAGATTTTTGTCAGGAAAAATTTTGGTGACAAGTCGAAATCAATTTCAGCATTATATATAGTGGCAGCTGAGGGCCAAATACTGGAAACTTTTTTTTTCCGAAACAAAATCCTTAGCCTGCCAACCTGTCTTTATGTTTTATACTCAACTATAATAGCACCCCCCTCCAGTAAATCAACTGGTTGCTGCCTTATGGGTACGGCAATGATGCTGCTTTGAGTCTTGATCAGGGGTTAATAAAGTACGTTAATTTAAAAAAACAAAAAAAAACTGTAAAATTTAAACAACAATTTCTGTAAAGAACTATACTAATAATTATCAAAAATATAAATTTTACTAAAAAATAGTTTCCTCCTTAAATATATACACGGAAAAACTAATGTCCTAAATGCCTAGTTTTGTGTACACTTAACCTACACAAGGTCTACATCGACTATCGACTGTGTGTAGATAAAACATAATTGAAACTACATGTTTACATTGAGTTTTATCAATGGGAATGCAATTGTGTTTAGTTTACGTGTGAGTTATACTAACACAACACTGAATTTAGGTCAATGTGAACACGGCCTTAGACACTTTTATACATATGAGAGCCCAGGTGGTCGTGTGGTCTGAGTCAGTGACAACTCTACAACAGATGTATCCATCGGATCGCCATCAATGATACTGTTGTACGCCGCTAGATTAAAACTGACGTAGAAAGGTAACACATGCCCACCGAAAGCTCTTTTTTTGAGAGCCCAGGTGGTCGTGTGGTCTAGCGGGACGGCTGCAGTTCAGGCGATTTGGTGTCACGATATCACAGTAGCATGGGTTCGAATCCCGGCGAGGGAAGAACCAAAAATTTGCGAAAGCAAATTTACAGATCTAACATTTGTTGGTTGATGTTTAGACGAGTTATATATATATATATGTAAAGTCTCTGAATGATTGTATAATAAAAAATATAACACAAATTCCCATACGTTTTGGCCATTACGGCCTTCTTCATTTGAATAAATTACAACATTGAAACTACAATTACATCGCTTGGATACATTACGTTATAATAACTTCTATGACGTTCATTTGCCGCGTGTTTCGCTTTTTAAATATAAATATATATATTATCGTTAATACATTGTGTTGAGTCCTTCAGGTTCTAAAGTTTTTAATTTTTTCATCCAAAAGGCTTCTTTATTTTTTCTGTAAATTTCTGTCCCAAATACTCTCTCAATAGCGGTAACTTTCAAATTTGTCATTGAACTCTGGGCATTGAATGATTGTTCTGAATGAAATGGTTGGCTACTGGATCTTCTGTTTTCTTTGTGCGTATTTTTGAAAAGTTCAATAACATTCGTTGATATAGTGTATCACCCGTGTGTCCTACATATATAACTTTTTCACATTTTGTACAATTAATCGCATATATCACGCCTACGGTTTTACAATTTATTTGTCCCTGCATTGTATATTCTTTGCCGGTGTTGTCACAAAATACCTTGGTTTCATTTATATGTGAGCATAATACACAATTTTTACCACATGATCCACATCTGTCATATCTATCATCATGTCTATAAACATGATTAATATAATCCAACAGTTCTCACGGTACTCTGACCACACACAGACTCTTAACTGCTTTACACGTGTTATCTGTATAGTAATGTTTACTGTTGTAATATAATATCATGATGTGTAGCTTGTAATAAAGTGTAGTTTAATATAAGTCTTGAATGAATACAGACGTACCTACATGCCCCATGCAGAATATAACAACATCCATTAGTTTGTTTATAAAAATAGTAAATTATGCTTTTTGTGCGCTAAGATGTCTTTTATGTTGTTATCACGTTTAAATGCCACGATAGGCGGATCGGGGAATATTTTCTTTAGTCTTTCAGATTGATGGAGAATTTTAAGATTATTTCTAAGAATTGAATGTACATTTTGAAGCGCTTTAAAAAAAGTAATTACTAAAGGTACCCTGTTCCTTTGTTTGTACTGTAATAGATCTTCTCGGTTTAAACTGTCGACTTTTTTCAATTGAACTTCAGTGGACGAGTTATTGTATCCACGTTTTCTTAGGTGCGTTTTATTTCTTCTCTTCTTGTTTTGAAATCTTCCTCTGTTGAGCAAATTCTTTTGACACGAATACCGAGTCCATATGGTATAGCATTTTTTACAGAGTTTGAATGGCTTGACGACACATGTAAGTACTGGTGTTTATCTGTTGATTTTGTATAAAGATCTGTTTTAAGTTGTCCGTTTTCTATGTGTACAAACACATCAAGGAATTCAATTTTTTCAGTTGAGTAACGCATTTCTGTTTTAATTCTCGGATGCAAAATGTTTGACAATTCGTGAATTTTTTTTTAATTCATCTAAACCATGTTCCCATATTCCCTAGATGTCATCAACATATCTCTAATATGAAAATGGTTGAAAATTGCTGTTTTGAAATAAATTTTCTTCCCATTGTCAAGGTAGGTGCAAGCATAATTTCTGCCTAGAAGGGAATCAATAGCTGTTCCTTCGGTTTGTAAAAAGTGCTTTCCGTTAAAGCTAAAATTATTGTTTTCAGTGACTAAATCCATCATTTTAAGAACATCTTCAGTTGGGATTGATGTGTTAGTTCGATTTTCTAGTGCTGATTTGCATGCTTCTTGCGCTTCTTTTCTTGGTACGCTTGGATATAATTAATTTACATCTAAACAAAACGTTATTGCGTTGTTTGGTAAAGGCTGTTGTATTGCATTTAATTTGTTTAAAAAATCTGTTGTGTCTTTGATATAGGTGGGTAAGTTTCGAACATTCTCCGAAAGCTCGTTTTCTACTATTTCCTCGATTTTTCTGTGGGATGGTTCGCCCATTATTAATTGTTCTAACTGGGTGAATTTTTTTGTAATTTTGGATTGGCTTGTACCTTTCCGGGACATGTTCCTTTCGGTAAGATATATTTTTTCATGTCTTTGTCTATTATTTCTCTTTTACATAAATTTTCTAGGTGTTTTTTTACTTTATTTTCATTTTTCTGTGTTAGATCCTTATCTATTGCTTTGTACGTATCGTTGTTATCTAATTCTTTTTCTACCTCTTATTTATAATCATCTGTGTTCATTATTACAACTCTGGATGATTTGTCGCTTGGTCGTATCACGATGCTTGTATCATACAAAAGTTCCCGCATTGCTTTTTCTTTTTCAATAGTTATATTCATTTTGAATTTTCGACTTAATCTACTTAAAATTCTCTTTTACGGTTTGTATATACTCATCTAACCATCGTTCTTTTCCTGGGGAGGGTGTGAACGTACTTGATTTTTTGAATTTATTTTACTCGTTTTCGTAATTTTCTTTTTCCTCGTTTTTTTCGAAAAAATGTTCGCGAATGCGCATTCTTCTTTCCCATATCTTTAGATCAGCTATAAGTTTCCCCATGTCTACTTTTCTTCTAGTTGGAACAAACTTGAAACCTTTTGACAATAATGTTTTCTGTGCGCTCGTTAATTCTTTTGAAGATTTATTAATAACCTCACATTTTGGATCACGGTTTTGTTTATTAAATGTATCTATTGACTCTTTTGATTTGTCTGTTGATTTTGAATTTGTTTCTGTTGCTAAATTAGGTTTGATAACTGGATTACATGAACATGGTTTAGGTATATTTTTTACAAGCGAAAAATGATTGTTTTCTTGAGTATTGTAATATACGGCATGCCATGGTTTCAATGTTTATTTCTTGAAAATTGGTTCCATTCAGCTATGAGACCGACTTTAGTTTTAATAAAAAAAATCAACATTATATGTTTTACTAGCTGCTATAATTTCTGCTTCCATAGCCCAGGATGTGGAGCGTCCATCTGTTTTTGAAATGTAAATTAGATGGGTATCGAAATCACCGTCAATAAACTCCGTATAAAAGTTTTTGTCTGTTGAAATTGTTGTTAAAATTTGGTGACGAATATCTTCATGTCTTTCTTGGGTGTCGAATAAATATTTTGAGATGCATCGAAAAAAACAATTCCCGTCTTTCACTATGTTTATATTTTGCTCTTTAATCGGGTTAGTTCTAGTTTGAATATCTGTTTTTAATTTATTGTTGTTACGTAATACGTTGCTTTGACATTTTATTGCGGAGATTTTCTTACTCTTCGTTCTTTTAATTTTTTCTTTTATTTTTTGCAGTTCATTCTCATGATTCTGTTTAATTTCTAGTAAAATATCAATTCCCAAAATATTAATGATGTTGCTGTGTATTTGTGTTAAATTGTTATCAACTTCTTGAATTTGTGTAGCACATACCTTTATACTTTCTTTGATTAATTGATATGAAGAGTTTTCTTAGATATTATTCACATTTTCTTGATGACTGGCGTCCACTTTACCTAAGTTTAATGTCCACTTTAAAGTAAATCCCTTTGGTATGATTTTAAGTCTATCACAGGTTTCCAAAAGTGAAAGATGACTTCCGTAGCGGCATTTCTATTCACATAGTGTGAAAAGTCTTCTACTCCAACTTTCAATGTTTCCAACAGATTGCAATTGTGTGTATTCCATGCTGTTTACTGTTTATATGTAAAGCCTCTGAATGATTGATTACGGCCTTCTTCATTGGAATAAATTACAACATTGAAACAACAATAACATCGCTTGGATACTATTTTATAAACAAACTTATGGATGTGGACCATATGCTAAAAATTGTGTATAATGCTCATATATAAATGAAACCAAGGTATTTTGTGACAACACCGGCAAAGAATATACAATTCAGGGACAAATAAATTGTAAAACCGTAAGCGTGATAAATGCGAGTAATTGTACAAAATGTGAAAAAAAGTTATATATGTAGGACAAACGGGTGATACACTATATCAACGAATGCTATTAAACTTTTCAAAAATACGCACAAAGAAAACAGAAGATCCAGTAGCCAACCATTTCATTCAGAATAATCATTCAATGACAAATTTGAAAGTTACCGCCATAGAGAGAGTATTTGGGACAGAAATTTACAGAAAAACTAAAGAAGCCTTTTGGATGAAAAAATTTAAAACTTTAGAACCTGAAGGACTCAACACAATGTATGAACGATAATAAATATATTTATATTAAACAAGCGAAACACGCGGCAAATGAATGTCATAGAAGTTATTATAACGTAATGTATCCAAGCGACTAACTGTGCAACACTTATTGCGGACCTGTTTTTGTATTGCTATGAGTTACAATTTATGACAAAAATCAACAAAGACCCAACGAAACAACATCTGATAAACAAATTTAATAATACTTTTAGATATTTGGATTACATTTTGGCCCTCAATAATGACGACTTCAGTATGTATACTAAAGAAATGTATCCTGTTTAACTTACTTTAAATAAAGCTAATACTAACAATGATCACTGCCCTTTCCTCGATCTTGATATCTATATCACTAACGGAAAGGTTAATACTAAAATTTATGATAAAAGAGATGATTTTTCATTTCCTATCGTTTTTTAACCATTTTTAGATGGTGACGTTCCCTTGTCACCACCTTACGGTGTTTATATATCTCAACTTGTACGATTCGCTCGTGTATGTAACAATGTTTAAGAATTTATGTATCACTGAAAAATTGTTACACCAGGGTTTTCGATATCACAAACTAGTAAAAACATTTACTAAATTTTATCATCGGTATAAGAACATCATTCGTAAATATAGATCAACATGTAGACTTCTTATACGTTTAGGTATTTCACATCCATTTTTTTATGGAAATATTCTTTATAAAGCACAAAAATGTCAGTATTCACCGCAGAAACTAACAAAACCTTTAAGTAGACTTATTAAAAAAGGATATAGTTACGATACTGTTGTCAGGTCATTAAAGATTGCATATTTTGTCGTTAATATTGATTCAATTATAGGATCTTTGCATCGGAACTAAACCCTTTTATTCAAAAACCAGTTGTTGGCATAACACGGGTTATGTTCTTCTCATATATGTAATGATGGTATGATACTTAACCCCTAACAAGAAGGATTGTGCCTGATATTCATATGATGAAATCATAATCTTTCAATCAGTTTAATTAAAGTCTGGAGCTGGCATGTCAGATAACTGCTAGTAGTCTGTTGTTATTTATGTATAATTGTCATTTTGTTTATTTTCTTTGGTTATATCTTCTGTCATCAGACTCGGACTTCTCTTGAATTGAATTTTAAATGTACGTATTTTTATGCGTTTACTTTTCTACATTGGCTAGAGGTATAGGGGGAGGGTTGAGATCTCATAAACATGTTAAATCCCGCCGGATTTTTGCGCCTGTCCCAAGTCAGGAACCTCTGGTTTGTGTTAGTCTTGTATTATTTTGATTTTAGTTTCTTGTGTACAATTTGGAAATTAGTATGGCGTTTATTATCACTGAACTAGTATATATTTGTTTAGGGGCCAGCTGAAGGACGCCTCCGGGTGCGGGAATTTCTCGTTACATTAAAGACCTGTTGGTGACCTTCTGCTGTTGGTTTTCTACGGTCGGGTTGTTGTCTCTGTGATACATTCCCCATTTCCATTCTCAATTTTAATTTTATATACTATGCTTGCATATTTGAACTTATATCTACCATTTCTGATGTATTTATTATTTCTTCTATACATTTTAGAATACTACATATCATGCAAATGAGCAGTCAGGGATATGGCTCTATAGGGCTATTACAGGAAAATAACATACATTTGTTATTGTGGTCTAAAAATTCAAAGAACTGTGATAACTTACGTATGGTACATGTTTTAAAGGGACAATATACATCATAAGTTTCGTTAAAATTTGTTCTATTGATATTACCTTTGTCTATCTGTATACATTATCATTGAAAGATATAACAGTTCATAGTTGCATAATACACCTATATGTTATTTCAGAAAAAATATGCATGTAATAACTAAAGGGTGTTCTCACAGCTTCTCTATATCACTTCAAAGCATTTGCTCAGATATGATCATGCTTCATTACAATGTAGTCTAATTTATTGTAAGAAATAATGACCAGAGCATGTAATGAGGTTCTGGGCAAGTTTCTCAGTAATTCCCAAGTGTCTTATATAATAAGTTACATTCCTTTAATAACTGAGCCTTGTTATTACAGCTAAGTTTATCCCTTAATAGCCTCGACTCATTAATTTACCATGGTCCATCAAAAATGTATTAATTTAATTAAGAAATAAGTTATCAAAGCTATGCAAGTCCCAAGAGTTCCCTAGAGCCCACAATAAATGAAAAAAATTTACAAATAACAAACATATGTTATTGCAGATTTTGAAAATTTTAGGAAGAAAATCTGTAATGACACACGCAGGTTATTTTTCTGTAATAACCCTATACAGTTATAACATTTTAAAGTGTCACAATATGTGTCCATTTTATGGTTATGAGACCTATGTCTTTCTTTGGACAATAGTGAAAAATTGAAATAAAAATAATACCCTAGGAATTACTACATTAATTATATATAACATTCAAAACAAGACTATGATAATAGCTATATAATTACTATACTGACTAAAACCTTGACTTAAACATACATGTTTGCAATTTTACAATTAAGGGGAGACACTATTTTGGATTATCTCTCTTTGATTGTTGAAATTTATTTTCAGTGGTTATACATTTGTTAGTTTTTTTCTCCTTTAACCCCTTTCTTTGGAAACAGGTAATCTAGAATTTGTTTTTAGTTATAAAAAATCAGAATACATATCATAATATGACAATCGTGATTGTTGTTACTCATGCTTTTTTTTTTTATTTATTTCAATTCTTATGATGTTTGCACAATGTTTTATAAAGATTTATTTATGCATGAAGATAGATTTATATACCAACTTGTTTATTCATATATAATATTACAGCTTTCTGATTCATAGACAGTTGTATAAGTCAAAGTGCAATTAAAGGAATGAAAATCATAAATAGAATGTTTATGCTATATCTACATGTAAGCTATTTAAATGACTAAGGATTCATCAAATTTTTTCTCATACAACTGTCCAGGTTTAAATTCTAGGGAGAAACGGAGAGATGTGTTCGAATACTTAAAATCAAAGCTCTGTCATATTTACTGTCTGCAAGACACACACTTTACTGAAAAAGATGAATCATTTATTAGAAACCAATGGGGAGGAGAATGCATTATTAATTCATTTGCTTTAAATCAAAGAGGAGTTGCCATTTTATTTGCAAATAATTTTGAATATGAAATACTTAAGATAAAGAAAGATGAAAATGGAAATTTTCTTGGTGTAGATATTACAATTGAAGGTAAAAATATAAAACTTGTTGATTTATATGGACCGAATAATGACTCACCATCCTTTTATAATAACGATAATGAAATAATAGAAAACTTTAATTACCAACAAGTTATTCTGACCGGAGATTTTAACTTATTTCAAAATCAGGCATTAGATACATACAACTATCTTAATATAAATAATTCAAGAGCAAGAGAACAAAAAGTCTTTGAACTTATTGAAACTTATGATATAATTGATCCCTTTCGAGAATGGTAACCAGACAAGAAACGATTTACATGGAGAAAATTTAATCCTCTGAAGCAAGCTAGGTTTGATTTTTTTCTTATATCTCAAAGTTTCTATCAAAATGTAAAAGAAGTAGAAATTCAAAACAGCTATATATTGTTGTGGAAATTTAATTATAGTTTATTGTATGATATAGAATATGTTCAATTTGTTAAAGAAAAAATAAAACAAGTAAAAGTTTAATATGCAACTTTAGTATATAAAAGAGACTCACTAGCCCAGATTGATTGCTTAGATATTCAATTTATGATAAATGATCAGCTGTTCTTAGCAACATTAGAAGTAAAACAATTTCTTTTGCATCATATAAAAAGAAAGAAAAAAAAAATAATTGTAGTAAATGAAATAAAAAAATTAGAAGAAAATATACAAACCACAGAAGCTCTTGAAGATCTCAACCAAAAAAAAATATTAATTACAAATTTTAAGACAAGAAAAAATGCGTGGTCACTATGTTCGCTCAAAAATGCAATGGGTAGAAGAAGGAGAAAGGTCCTGAAAATATTTTCTCAACTTAGAAACTAAGTACTTTGTTAAATAAAACAGTTACAAGACTAGTCAAAAATGAAGGCTGCTTAATAAACAATCAAGAACATATTTTATTGAAAGCTAAAAACTTCTATAAGAATTTATATTCAAAGATTGATACAATAAATAGTGTTGATCTCAATAAGGAAATTCTATTTTTTAGACGTTCCCAAGTTAACAAATGAAATAAGGGATACCCTTGAGGGAAAAATCTCCTATTCAGAATTAACAGCTGCTTTTAAAAGAATAAAAGTAACCAAAGCCCAGGATCTGATGGATACACCAGTGAGTTTTTTTAAATTCTTGGATAGATTTAGGTAAATTTGCTCTTAGACCACTCAATTACGGGTATAATATGGGTGAAATGTCAGCATCCCAAAAAGGGGAATTATCTATGTGTGTTAAGTGGGATTGGAATGGGGTTCCAGCAGATTTACACTTCTTGGGATAAATTTCTCAGTGGATATTAATATTTAGTGAAATTGAAAACTTAAACTATAACCCCATGTTGAAAGAAATTTATACATTATAAAAACTTTTACTAATCAAATACTCTCACCAATTGGAAACATAACTGTGATAAAAACACTTATAATATCAAAATTAAACCATCTATTCCTGTCCATATCTAGTCCAAATAGCACAAAGCTTAAACATTTTACTGAAAAAATATTTTCCTTTATTTGGAATAACAAACCAGATAAAGTCAATAGAGACACCTTATCCAAATCGCACTGTTTAGGAGGACTAAAAAATGATAAAAATTGAAAACTACATAAAAGGTTTTAAATTAACCTGGATAAGAAGAATTAATAGAAATAATTCAAAACTAGTAAAACTATTCCTCTTCTCAGAAAAAATATTTTTTTTGGAAATACAATTTCTTGGTCCTTATAAAAAGTTGAATAATCCATTTTGGAAAGAAGTATCTGATGCTTGGCAAGATCGTCAAAATGTACAAAATAACTGTCTAATTAAAACATGCCCTTTATGGAAGAATGATGGAATAAAGATTGGTAACCATTCAGTATTATATAAAGATTGGAAAAAAAGGGGTTTGCCTGATCAATGACTTGTTACAGGGAGATTGAATAAAATAAAATTAACGGTACCAATTTTCTTGCACCAGATGCGCATTTCGACAATACATGTCTCTTCAGTGATGCTCGTGGCCAAAATATTTGAAATCCAAAGCTTATATAAAAGATGAAGTGCTATAATCCCAAAGGTCCAAAATGTTTAGCCAAATCCGTGAAAGGAATCAGAGCTTTGCATGAGGGAGATACATTCCTTAATTTATAATAATTTCTAATATTTTGTACAGTAAATTTTAATAACACAAAAAATCCGTATTTTCATGCCAGTACTTCGATGCCAGTACCGAAGTACTGGCTACTGGGCTGGTGATACCCTCGGGGACTAATAGTCCACCAGCAGAGGCATCGACCCAGTGGTAGTAATAAAATTAACGGTACCAATTTTCTTGCACCAGATGCGCATTTCGACAATACATGTCTCTTCAGTGATGCTCGTGGCCAAAATATTTGAAATCCAAAGCTTATATAAAAGATGAAGAGCTATAATCCCAAAGGTCCAAAAAGTTAAGCCAAATCCGTGAAAGGAATCCGAAATGTTATGACTTTTGATCACTTTAATAATGTATATTATATAAAAACTAATTTTCTAACATATCAGCCCTTCATTTCGTCAATAAAAAAGTATTTAAAAGACTATCAAATATGTTCAAATGACTTAAAGATAGAAAACGGTCCAGTTTTGCCCTCAGTGTTAAAGGTGTTCATTAAATCACAGAAAGGTTAAAAAGATATGTATAATATTTTGAATGGTAAAAAGTCAAATCCTTAACAAAAATGTGAACAAAAATGGTCATTAGTTCTCAATGCAAACCTCAATTGGAAAAATATCCATGTATTGCCCTTTTATATTACAAAAAAAACTAAATTGCAATGGTTTCAATACAAAATAATACATCGAATTTTAGGCACGATTGAACTTCTCCTTAAAACAAAAATTAAAGATACAAATATTTGTAGTTTTGGTTGCGGAGGGGTCGAAACAATAGAACATATATTCTGGACGTATCCATATATATAAAAATTATGGGAAGACCTTAATTCCTAGATATTTAAGAAGACAGAAATAGAACTAACTTTAAATATTGATTTGGTTTATTTGGTATTTTAACAAAAACAGATGAAAATGATATAAGAAACATAATACTTCTATTAACAACATTCTACTTCTATAAAAGCAAATTAGCTATGGAACAAACCAATATAATAGCACTTAAATTATTTAGAGGAAAACATTTAAATAGAAAAAAATATATATTCTATTAAAATAAATTACTCAGAAGGGCAGAAAACTGCTGGAACCCCTGGACTCCTTTTCTACCATAAAACAAAAAACAAAAACCCAAATAGACTCCACATATAATGTATATATTTCCCCAGAACTAGAGATTAAAGAATCAACAGACACGGCTTCCTTTGTCTCTTTTTTAGACTTATATATCGAATTTGACTTACATAGTCATCTCAGTACCAGAATCTATGACAAACGAGACGATTTTAATTTTGAAATTATAAATTTCCCCCACCTTAGTAGCAATATACCAACTTCACCTGCATATGGGATATTTATTTCCCAACTTATTCGATATTCAAGAGCTTGCTGCTCCTACTCAGACTTTGTAAAACGTCATCAGTGTCTGAGTAGAAAGTTGATGGACCAGGGATATGTCAAAGAACGTCTCGTCCTTTTTCTTAAAAAGCTCATCGGAAGGTACCAAGACCTTTTATATAAATATTCCGTATCAACTTCTCAAATAATACACGATGGTCTTGATGTATAGATTATGTGTACTGATGTTGTTTATCATCTTAACAACTTGTTTTATTGCTCTTTCATTTGTCTTTGTTCTATTATAAATATTACTTTTACTGTTGAATGGTTTTATGTGATATCCGTTTGACGCGGCTCGGTACTTATACATCTCGTAAATGTGTTTGTATTGGCTTTCATTTTTAGTGGTTTGCTTTGTATATGCGACCTTTTGTATTTCTTTTGTTCTTATAATGTGACTCTGTACTTTAAAAGGTCCCGTCAGTATGCTATTGTTCTATTATATGTCAGTATGATATATTTCTATTATGAAGAACTATATTCGTTGAACCACAAACGTCAAAATCATTCAATCGCGTATTGGAATCAACTATATTTGGATTCTTATAAATTATATATTTTTAAAACTTTTGGACTAGTTTAAATCTCGGTCTATTTCTGAAATTTATTCTTACATACTTTTGATTTTTTTAACCCTCTATGCTAACATTGCCTATTTGAAATTTTAAAATTGTTTGTATGCACATTAAACGACAAAGTTATGTGACGTATAAATATTTCTGACGTCAGACACTCCAATCAATCAATGTATACGTAGATAGTAGATGTGTTTGTGTTCTGTTAAATTGTTCCTTTTTGAAATTGTTATACGATGATGACTGATGTACCCATGTTTTGAATATTTTGTTTAACGCATCAATGTAAATAAACAGAATTTGATGAGACTGTCATTAAAGTGAGAGGGTTAGC
Organism: Mytilus edulis; assembly: GCA_019925275.1. NCBI lineage: Eukaryota > Metazoa > Mollusca > Bivalvia > Mytilida > Mytilidae > Mytilus > Mytilus edulis. The sequence continues at coordinate 7,865,099 of CM034360.1, read as the reverse complement.
GCTATAGAACCAGGTTTAATCCACCATTTTCTACATTTGAAAATGCCTGTACCAAGTCAGGAATATGACAGTTCTCGTCCATTCGTTTTTGATGCGTTTTTTTATTTAATTTTGCCATGTGATTAAGGACTTTCCGAATTGATTTTCCTCTAAGTTCAGTATTTTTGTGATTTTACTTTTTTCATATCCAAACATCCGCTGTCTTAAAATCATTATCTGCAATGTATCAAACAGCTGTATCTATTAAATATATCATATATCTTCTTTTTAATGTAAATAACTTTTATACATACAAATGTGTGTAACTTAATATGTTCATGTGCATATAAGAAAAAAAAGAAAATTAATATAAAAAGCAATAAATATATATATATTTATATATATAAAATTGAGAATGGAAATAGGGAATGTATCAAAGAGTCAACAAACCGACCGTAAAAACAACAGCAGAAGGTCACCAACAAGTCTTCAATGTAACGAGAAATTCCCGCACGCGGAGGCGTACTTCAGGTGGCCCCTAAACAAATTTATACTAGTTCAGTGATAATGAACGCCATACTAATTTCCTAATTGTACACAAGAAACTAAAATTAAAATAATACAAGACTATCAAAAACCAGAGGCTCCTGAACTGGGACAGGCGCAAAAATGCGGTGAGGTTAAACATGTTTATGAGATTTCAACCCTACCTCTAAACCTCTAGCCAATGTAGTAAAGTAAACGCATAACAATACGTACATTTAAATTCAATTCAAGAGAAGTCCGAGTCTGATGTCAGAAGATGTAACCGAAGAAAATAAAAAAAATGACAATTATACATAAATAACAACAGACTACTAGCAGTTAACTGACATGCCAGCTCCAGACTTCAATTAAACTGATTGAAAGATTATAATTTCATCGTAAGAATATCAGGAACAATCCTTTCCGTTAGGGGTTAAGTATCATACCATCATAACATATATGAGAAGAACATAACCCGTGTCATGCCAACAACTGGTTTTTGAATAAATGTGTTTATTTCCGATGCAAAGACCCTATAAGTGAATCAGTATTAACGCCCAAATATGCAAGTGGTCGTGTAGTCTAGCGGGACGGCTGCAGTGCAGGCGATTTGGTGTCACGATATCACAGTAGCATGGGTTCGAATCCCGGCAAGGGAAGAACCAAAAATTTGCGAAAGCAAATTTACAGATCTAACATTGTTGGGTTGATGTTTAGTCGAGTTGTATATACATTATGTACACAGCCATGTATCACCATCATTGATGGCGATCCGATGGATACATCTGTTGTAGGGTTGTCACTGACTCAGACGTACTTATCAATATAATTATTTTCTGTGACTGTATCTTACATTAATTTGTAGGATCCTTTACTATAGATAATTTAGCTGATCTGTAACAATAACATCTTCATGCCTTATATATCATGTACTGTAGTACGCCGCTAGGTTAAAACTGACGTGGAAAGGTAACACATGCCCACCGAAAGCTCTTTTTTGAGAGCCCAGGTGGTCGTGTGGTCTAGCGGGACGGCTGCAGTGCAGGCGATTTGGTGTCACGATATCACAGTAGCATGGGTTCGAATCCCCGCGAGGGAAGAACCAAAAATTTGCGAAAGCAAATTTATAGATCTAACATTGTTGGGTTGATGTTTAGACGAGTTGTATATCAATTTTATTTGGCAATCGCCAATGGCAGTCAGCAGGGTTAAAGAACATCAGTTGTTCGACCTGTTAGTCAAATGCGTTTTGTTTAAATATACTTTTTCACTCTTTTGGTCTTTTGGAAAATGTTGTTTGTGCTGTTTTTAGACCCTTCTACAACGAAATTTGTTTGACATGCACACGTATAAAAATTGCGGTTTTTATCCAACGCAGTCATAGGTTTGAACGTAGTTTTCAATTTAGACTCGTTTATATTTTTTGTTTGGGCATGTATCATATTTTCCCTCCGGTTTATATGATCCGTTCATCCTATATATTGACTCTTAAAATTCAAGAGTTAATCTAAAAATGAGGGTACTTTCTCTAAAAATGAGGGTGCTTTTTATATGGCCTTCCAAATACCGTTTCGATCCCTAACATCACTGAAGAGACATTTATTGTCGAAATCCGGATATGGTGTACTAAAGAAATATTGACACCGAATGTTTGTGGCACAACATCCTGTCCACAAGTTAACAATTTGTTTTTTTCTGTGATCTATTAAATTTATAATAAGATCCATTTTGTTACAACCTGTGATCAATTTTATTTGGCAATCGCCAATGGCAGTCAGCAGGGTTAAAGAACATCAGTTGTTCGACCTGTTAGTCAAATGCGTTTTGTTTAAATATACTTTTTCACTCTTTTGGTCTTTTGGAAAATGTTGTTTGTGCTGTTTTTAGACCCTTCTACAACGAAATTTGTTTGACATGCACACGTATAAATATTGCGGTTTTTATCCAACGCAGTCATAGGTTTGAACGTAGTTTTCAATTTAGACTCGTATATATATATATATATATATATATATATGTCGTGTACATATTATTATTTTGTACACGTTATTACTTGTACAAACATTTTGTACAAGTAATTACTTGTATGATGCCATTTTTCCTATTTGTTGTATACAAAAAAACTTTAAACAAATAATTTATAATAAGCCCAATAGTATAAACTTGTTACAAGAAAGTAACTTTTATTTGATAAATATGGTAGCCAATTTCTATAGTTTAGTAGGGTGTTGAAGGATACAAATTGAAAACATCAAATAAAAGAAAGTTCATGATGAAATAAAAAAATAGTGAGATGACAATAAAGTCTTCTAATATTTATTCAATACTCACATGTGAAACATAAAGAGATACTTTAAGTAATGTAAAGGAAGCTGAGTTAAGTTAAAAAAAAGCACTTCAAAAATAATTCTTAAGATGGCATGATGTTTTGAATGTAGAAGAAATTATTTATTATTGTATAGTTGATCAACTTTACCCTCTGATTATAACAGCACACTCTAGAGTTAACATTGGTCACGGGGGTATACAAACATTAATTATAAGGAGTTTAAAAAAAAGCCACCACAATTTGCCAATATAAGCAGAGACATTTTCCCCAGATGTGCGAATATTTTGAAAAAGGTCGCTCCTCCTATCATTACTAAAGTAAAGATCCTAGTAGTTGAGTCAAAGTCAAAGATTTTACTCTCTGCATGGTATACCATGTTGATTATTAATCATTTACTATCAGGATCAATCTACTAAATTCAGTGGACTGCGCCTGTAAAAGGCAAAGAAAGCAGCTGAAGTGGCTTACTAACTCGCTGACATTGTTTTTTACTTTTTGGAGCTCCACATATCCTGCATAGTGATAATTAATGGGAATTTCTTCTTTGGTTAGAGCTTTAATTTATGCATGATAGACAACTTCCCCCTCAAAGTCATGTGTTCATAAGAATATAGAATGCTGACATAAAGAGTATGATGATTTCATGATCACACGAGAAAAACTGACAATGGTCTGAATGATTAAGAATTGTGCAATTCTATATAAAAAACAAGTAAATAAACAATTATATTAAAAACCCAACTTTAAGAGAACAATTGAATATTTGTTTCCATCCATTGAAAATATAAATAAAAAAAAATAATAATTGGAAGAAGATTTTAATTTTATTTATTCCTTTCAATGACTCTGTCACTTAATTTGGCACTAGTAGTCCGTATTTTAGTGGCACCTAGTTATTTGGCCCAATATGCTCAAATTGTCATGTTTGCTGAAGTTATTACTTAAAAAGCAGATGGAAGGAAGAAACAAATAAAACTAAAAGATATCGAGTTGTACAAGTTATTATCTTTTTCTCAACAAAAACTATACAGGTAATTACTCGTACAATTATATTTGTACAAGTAATAACTTGTATGATGGCATCATACGAGTAATTACTCTTTCAAAGTTTTTGTACAGGAAATAACCTATACAAAATAATAAGATGTACACGACATATATATATTTCAAAACCTATGCATTTGTTATACAGATAATTATTTTTGAAAATCTTAATGGTAAACTTTTTTTTTTTGAAATTACTGACATGATATAATTTTTTTTCCCAAACATTGAAAATTGGAATGTATAATACTAACAAATACTAACAACTGTATAAATATGATATTTACTAATGTAAACGAGGCCGGGATAAGGCACCGGTACTTGATGTTTTAAACTAACAAATGTACAGATTTCTAAAAAATATTGCTGCATTACACATTACATACAATAACTTGGAAAAATACTGTGCCATACTTCTTATAAAACACATTTTTTCAATATAAAATATACCGCAGTTTTTCCGTTCGAATGGTTTTACACCTTTTTGGGCCCTTTATAACTTGCTGTTCGGTGTGAGCCAAGGCCGTACCTTGACCTATAATGGTTTACTTTTATATACTGTAAACTATCTCATTTTTATTTTTCAAAACATCCTAGCCGGGCACCATTTGTCCTGATTCTTTTTGTTATTAAAATTTATAATGTATATTATAGGGAAAACGGTAGTATTGGCCTTTTGTACCCAAAAACAGGTGAAGGAAGTCAACTTATGAGCGCTGTGATTGGATGTAGGCATAGCCAGAAATTATAATTAGTAGTGGTTTTGCTAATTAATATTCATAATATGTAAATGAGAATTGTACCACGTGATAGTAGTTTGAACTGGACTGGCTTGATAGGCTTGATATCATTAAAATCTTTAAAACACGGATATTATAAGTTGCCCGTCACAGAGTCCTTATTTACAATCACTTTGATATTTCCGTAAAGTTGTCAGGCGGTCAAAATCAAAACATTGAACGTGAATTTAGTGAATTTTCCGTGCTTTCGTGAGTATATTCTTCTTGAAATAGTGACATTTTAATTCTACGTGGGAACCTAAAGTTCAACGACTACACATACAAGGTTTGGACTTGCTTATTCTTTGGAAATTCAAGTTTCAAATTTCAAAACGGCAACATGTTTTTGTAAAGACATTGTACGCCAATTTTCAACACGAAGTTTGCAAATTTGACGTTTCAGCCATTTTAGCCTGTATTTTACACTGCAATGTTAAAGGCCTCTCGCTTCGATTTTTAAAATATCTCAGGAACCTGTTATTTTTGCAACAACAGTCATTATGTTTCGTTTAAATGGTGTATATTGTTGTGTATATTCATTTTCTGCCCCGGCAACCTGTCTATCACTTAAATTAAATTTAAAACAGATATTTTTTCAAAATTCCCTATCATTTTAATGTAATTTCCGTGACCCGTATCCGATTTCTTTAGTATAATATTCAAATAAGCAAAGTGGCGTTGATTTCTGGATATGGGTACTATTTATTTTTTATTTATCTATGAATAACTGCAGTTTGTATATTTACAATATAAATTTTAAAACCTATTGAAATATTTTCTAGAGAATTATTCGAAAAGGCTTCCAAAATTTCATAAAGTTGGTGCAAAATGACGGTGGGCATGGATAACATGAACCAGCTCCGTTGGAAATTGGTCATGATACTATTTGGCTTCAATTTTTAGAATACAGTAATAAAGTACAAACACCACACATAACTGTTTTATCCAAGTTTTTATTATAAAAACTGGTAAATTTAGACAATGTTAGTATTGTCGCCTATGGCAGAATAAATAATACCGTTTTCCCTATAATATATATTATAGTAGATGTTTTTGTGTCCTGTTAAATTGTTCCTTTTAAAAATGTTATACGATGATGACTGATGTACCCATATTTTGACTATTTTATTAATTGTGACTGTTTATTTAACGCATCATGTAAATGTAGCGGAATTTGATGAGACTGTTATTAAAGCGAGAGGGTTAGCGCTATAGAACCAGGTTTAATCCACCATTTTCTACATTTGAAAATGCCTGTACCAAGTCAGGAATATGACAGTTCTTGTCCATTCGTTTTTGATGCGTTTTGTTTTTTGATTTTGCCATGTGATTATGGACTTTCCAAATTGATTTTCCTCTGAGTTCAGGATTTTTGTAATTTTACTTTTTAAATCTAAATGATGAAATTGAGATTTGATTATACAAAACATATATGATAAATGTTATAAAAGAAATGGAACATTTTCGACTGATTTTGAAAAATCGACACTCAACAAGCAACGTTTTCAAAAAATTGTTACAACTTTATATCGAAAAAGGTAAATGACAAAAATACTATACTCCGAGGAAAATTCAGAACGGAAAGTCATTAACAAATGGCAAAATAAAAAGATCTAACATACCAAACGAATGGACAACAACTATTATATTTCTGACTTGCTCAGGTTCAACACATGTCTTGAAATGTATTTCTTTGTGGTATCAGTTCCGTTCGCTCCCGAAACACATTCGCATCCAAAATGTTCACACACAGGGGCTGTATGCAACTTTTTTTTTTACCGGCGTACATATCAAAATATTTATATTTTCATGAATAAAAATTCGTTAATCATTTTGCAGAAATATTGTTTGTTCATATATCTAAATGTATAATTATAAAAACATAGAGACGTTATTTAATATAGCTACGTAAAAAAACCCGTATCGAATATAAATACATACAAAAAGGTATTCAATATTGCAACCTACAAATTGAGTACCCAATATAGCTACATACACAAAAGGAATAAAAAAATAAAACTTCATACAAATTGTCATCAAATACATACAAAAAGGTATCAAATATAAAAATTGGATTCCAGTAGGTTTACATTACTAGGAACAAATTTTTCTGTTACTTTGCATGTAATGGAATCGTTGAGCTATGGTCCAAGAATCAAAGAAATTTAACATATAAAAAAAATTTGGTCTAAACAAACATTAACACCGGTTGGAAAAGTAACAATCATCAAGAAACTAGTTATTTCTTAATTGAGCCATCTGTTTTTAACATTACAAGCACCATGCAAAAATACTTTAAATCAACTAGCTGCGAAATCTATTCATTTCATTTTTCAAATCTGATGGATGCTTTGACAAGTACAGTTTTAATAATCTTAAAGAGCAATTGTCATTATATAGATTATTTCAGAAATATGGATTTTACGAAAACCATTGCATTTTACAGAATAAAATTATGATGACTTTTTTTTCGAGGCGATCTGTTTTGAAAATCGGCGGCCATGTTAAATTTATTATATTCGATATTAACACTGTTTTTATGTAATGGCCCGGTTTTTCTGTAATGACCCTGTATAAATGCCCAGTTTGTCTGTATTAAGCCCAGACAGGGTTTTTAATAAACAGTCAGTAATGGCATTTATGTACTTAGTTGGTTAATAAATCTATATACAAAAAAGATATCGAATAAAACTACTCACAAAAAGGTATCAAATATAGCTACGTACAAACAAGATATCCAATATGGCTACACACAAAAAGGTATTTTATATAGCTACATAGAAAAAAGTGTATCCAATAGGGCTACATAGATATTAGTTTTTCAATATGACTATATACACAAAAAAAGGTATCTTATATAGATTTAAACAAAAAATGGCATCAAACACAAATACAATAAAAACAATATATCGGAATTAGATTTAGCTACAAAAAAGCGGTATTCAAAAGTAAAATCACACAAAAAAAACTACCTGAATAGCGAGAAAAAATCAAAACAGACTGTATTTCTCCAGTTGTTCCTTCCTTGGTATTATAATTACTAAATTGGTATGGTACGACGTATCAAAGTCGAGAGTACAAGATTTCGAAAGAATCTCTATGCTGATCATTTGCGTTGTTTATTATCATCATTTCTACAGATGCATGTCCATTATCTGTTGCAATATCTAATTGGGATTTCCAATCAAGTCTACATATCTGTGTATTTGCACCTTTATCTAACAACAAACGTACAATATCCGTGTGTCCTACTTCACATGCATAAAACAATGGCGTGGTGCCATCTACTTTTGTCATGTTGATGTTAGCTTTATGTTCAAGAAGATAATGGACTACATTTATCCAACCATTAAAACAAGCAATGTGTAACGGAGAAGAACCCGCAACTACATCAAATGTATAATTTACTGAATTTTTAATATTCTTACTAACATTATCTATAACATTTAATGATGCATTCTCTAGATACCAAGCATATAAAACCTGTGTGAAATGTTCTAATTCGTATTCTAAATTGTTAGTAAATTTATCTATTATAGACTGTTTGCTATGATAACATATATTAGAGTCAGCATTAGTCTCTAGTAGAAACCGTACTATATCTACTTTTCCATTTAATGCGCTGAGAAATAAAGTACTACTACCATCTATTGCCTGGACATTGCTGTCTGGTTTATATTTAATTAACAGTTCAACAATACTGGAACTGTTTTTGAAACAAGAACTTCATAGCGCTGTTGTCAAACAATCAGTTTTAATCAAATCAACATTAGGACTATTCTCTAAAAGCAACTTTACTATATCATTGTGTTCAGAAGTAATTTCCATTTGAAGGGGACTTAAACAGTTATTGTCACATAGATCAACATGAGGATCCTTTTCTAACAGTAACTTTACTATGTCAGTATGTCCATTCTGACTTGCCTGTAACAGAGGATTCAAGCGATCTTTGTCATATAGATCAACATTAGGATCCTTTTCTAACAGTAAGTTTACTCTGTCAGTATGTCCTTCATGATTTGCAAATAACAGAGGACTAAAGCCATCCTTGTTACATAGATCAACATTCAGATCTTTCTCTAACAGTAACTTTACTATGTCAGTATGTCCATTATAACTTGCATATAACAGAGGACTTAAGCCATCCTTGTTACATAGATCAACATTAGGATCCTTCTCTAACAGTAACTTTACTATGTCAGTATGTCCATTCTGACTTGCCTGTAACAGAGGACTACAGCCATTTTTGTTACATAGATCAACATCAGGATCCTTCTTTAACAGTAACTTTACTATGTCAATATGTCCATTCTGAATTGCCTGTAATACAATTAACGGTACCAATTTTCTTGCACCAGATGCGCATTTCGACAATTCATGTCTCTTCAGTGATGCTCGTGGCCAAAATATACTGTAACAGAGGACTCAAACCATCTTTGTCACATGGATTAACGTTAGGATCCTTCTCTAACATTAACTTTACTATGTCAGTATGTCCATTCTGACTTGCCTGTAACAGAGGACTACAGCCATTTTTGTTACACAGATCAACATCAGGATCCTTCTCTAACAGTAACTTTACTATGTCAGTATGTCCATTCTGAATTGCCTGTAACAGAGGACTGCAGCCATCTTTGTCACATAGATCAACATTAGGATCCTTCTCTAACAGTAACTTCACTATGTTAGTATGTCCATTCTGACTTGCCTGTAACAGAGGACTCAGACCATCTTTGTCACATAGATCAACATCAGAATCCTTTCCTAACAGTAACTTTACTATGTCAGTATGTCCATTACAACTTGCCTGTAACAGAGGACTGCAGCCATCTTTGTCACATAGATTAACATTAGGATCCTTCTCTAACAGTAACTTTACTATGTCAGTATGTCCATTCTGACTTGCCAGGAACAGAGGACTTAAGCCATCCTTGTTACATAGATCAACATTAGGATCCTTCTCTAACAGTAACTTTACTATGTCAGTATGTCCTTCATGACTTGGACTTAACAGAGGACTGCAGCCATCTTTGTCACATAGATTAACATTAGGATCCTTCTCTAACAGTAACTTTACTATGTCAGTATGTCCATTCTGACTTGCCAGGAACAGAGGACTTAAGCCATCCTTGTTACATAGATCAACATTAGGATCCTTCTCTAACAGTAACTTTACTATGTCAGTATGTCCTTCATGACTTGGACTTAACAGAGGACTGCAGCCATCTTTGTCACATAGATCAACATCAGAATCCTTTCCTAACAGTAACTTTACTATGTCAGTATGTCCATTACAACTTGCCTGTAACAGAGGACTGCAGCCATCTTTGTCACATAGATTAACATTAGGATCCTTCTCTAACAGTAACTTTACTATGTCAGTATGTCCATTCTGACTTGCCAGGAACAGAGGACTTAAGCCATCCTTGTTACATAGATCAATATTAGGATCCTTCTCTAACAGTAACTTTACTATGTCAGTATGTCCTTCATGACTTGCCAGGAACAGAGGACTGCAGCCATCTTTGTCACATAGATTAACATTAGGATCCTTCTCTAACAGTAACTTTACTATGTCAGTATGTCCATTCTGACTTGCCAGGAACAGAGGACTTAAGCCATCCTTGTTACATAGATCAACATTAGGATCCTTCTCTAACAGTATCTTTACTATGTCAGTATGTCCTTCACTTGCACGTAACAGAGGACTGCAGCCATATTTGTCACATAGATCAACATCAGGATCCTTCTCTAGCAGTAACTTTACTATGTCAGTATGTCCTTCATTACTTGCACTTAACAGAGGACTGCAGCCATCTTTGTCACATAGATCAACATCAGGATCCTTATCCAACAGTAATTTTACTATGTCAGTATGTCCTTCTTGACTTGCCAGGAACAGAGGGCTACATCCATTTTTGTTACATAGATCAACATCAGGATAATTCTCTATTAGCAACTTTACTATGTCAGTATGTCCATTCTGACTTGCCTGTAACAGAGGACTGCAGCCATCATTGTTACATGGATCAACATTAGGATCTTTCTCTAACAGTAACTTTACTATGTCAGTATGTCCTTCATTACTTGCACTTAACAGAGGACTGCAGCCATCTTTGTCACATAGATCAACATCAGGATCCTTATCCAACAGTAATTTTACTATGTCAGTATGTCCTTCTTGACTTGCCAGGAACAGAGGGCTACATCCATTTTTGTTACATAGATCAACATCAGGATAATTCTCTATTAGCAACTTTACTATTTCAGTATGTCCATTCTGACTTGCCTGTAACAGAGGACTGCAGCCATCCTTGTTACATGGATCAACATTAGGATCTTTCTCTAACAGTAACTTTACTATGTCAGTATGTCCATTCTGAATTGCCAGTAACAGAGGACTGCAGCCATCCTTGTTACATAGATCAACATTAGGATCCTTCTCTAACAATAACTTTACTATGTCAGTATGTCCATTCTGAATTGCCAGTAACAGAGGACTTAAACCATTCTTGTTACATAGATCAACATTAGGATCCTTCTCTAACAATAACTTTACTATGTCAGTATGTTCATTCTGAATTGCCAGTAACAGAGGACTTAAGCCATTCTTGTTACATAGATCAACATTAGGATCCTTCTCTAACAATAACTTTACTATGTCAGTATGTCCATTCTGAATTGCCAGTAACAGAGGACTCAAGCCATCTTTGTCACATAGATCAACATCAGGATCCCTCACTAACAGTAACGTTACTATGTCAGTATGTCCATTACAACTTGCCTGTAACAGAGGACTACAGCCATCCTTGTTACATAGATTAACATTAGTATCCCTCACTAACAGTAACTTTACTATGTCAGTATGTCCTTCATGACTTGCCATTAAAAGAGAACTACAGCCATCCTTGTTACATAGATCAACATTAAGATCCTTCTCTAACAACAGCCGTACTATTTCAGTATGTCCATCCTGACTTGCACTTTGAAGGGGACTAAATCCCTTGTTGTCACATAGTTCAACATTAGGATTCTTCTCTAACAACAACCTTACTACATCAGTTTGTCCTTCCTGAGTTGCCAAGTTCAGAGGACTACATCCAATATTATTACATATGTTAACATTAGAATTCCTCTCAATCAGCAATTGCACTATACAAGTATATCCCTTTTTACATGCACACAATAATGAAGTCTCCCCATCTTCTTTTGCCATATTAACATTAGCTTCATGTCCCAAAAGACATAGAACCACGTCTTTATCTCCCATGAAACACGCTATGTGTAACGGAGAGGAACCAGCTATTAAATTTAAAAATTGATCTATTAATACATCACTGTCATAATCTTCAGACTCATTACTATCATAATCTATAGACTCCTTACTATCAATATCTAGCAACACATCACTGTCATAATCTTCAGACTCATTACTATCATAATCTACAGACTCCTTACTATTATTATCTATTAACACATCACTGTCATAATCTACAGACTCATTACTATCATAATCTATAGACTCCTTACTATCATTATCTACAAACTCCTCACTGTCCTCGAACGCTCTATTACGGTTAAATATGACTGTCTTATCAATGTCATAATCGTTTGCATACGCCAATAAATTATTCACTATATGAAATATATCGTGTCTTTTCTGCTTTTTCTTAGCATGGCTAGTTGATGTATCTTTTATAATCTCTGTACTGTCACAACATATATTACAGTCAGCACTGTTCTTTAAAAGTAACTGTACTATTTCTAGGTTTCCATTCATTGCACTTAAAAATAAAGCATTTAGACCATGTAATGCCCTGGCATTGATATCTGTTTTTTGTTGAAGCAATAACTGGACAACGCTGGTGTTGTTATGTATACATGCTTTAATTAGTGGTGTAAAGCCATCATTGTCACATATATCAACGTTAGCCGTGTTCTCTAATAACATCTTTACTATATCAGTATGTCCTACTTCACAGGCATAAGATAATGGTGTTGTTCCATCTACTTTTGTTATATTAATGTTAGCTTTATGTTCCAGAAGACAATTGACAACATCTGTCCAACCCATAAAACAGGCAATGTGTAATGGGGAAGATCCAGCTACCAAATCAAAAACATAATCTAGTGAATGTGTACACTCATAATGTAAACATCTATTCCTAACATAGAAATATAAAAACTTATTCCTAACATGATATTTTACATTTGATGATGCATTATTCATAAGAATATAGAGCAAATATTTTTTTCTCTGCTGTAATGATTTCTTTGTATGGTCAGTTAATGTATCTACTATTCGCTCTTTACTATCGATACATTTATGACAGTCAGCATTGTTCTGTAGTAGTAACAATGTTATGTCCAGGTTGCCATTTAGTGCACTGAAAAATAAAGCAGTACCACCATTATATGATATGGCATTTATATCTGGGTTATGTTTAATTAATAGCTTCAGTGTACTAATGTCGTTTTTTAAACATGATATAATTAGTGGTGAAAAACCGTCATTGTCATAATGGTCAACGGTATGATTTTTTTCTAACAGTAACCTAACTAAATCAGTATGTCCTTCGGCTACGGCGTAAGATAATGGAGTCTTTCCATCTTCTGTTACTGCGTTAACGTTGGCATGATGTTCAAGAAGGCAACGGACTACACCTGTCCAACCGAAAAAGCAGGCTACGTGTAATGGAGAAGAACTAGCTACTACATCTAATGCATAATCTTCTGACTGATAATAGACGTAATCTTCTACAAATGATGAAAAAATATTAATGAGTAGATCAAATCTAGCTGGTTTATTCTCTTTTATTGTTTGATATGCTTTGTTTTTTAATGTATCTGTTATACACTGTTTACTACTGATACAAAGATTACAGTCCGCATTGTTGTCTAACAGTAATCTTGTTATTTCTAGGTTTCCATTCAGTGCACTAAAAAATAAAGCATCACCACCATCCAATGTCCTGGCATTAGTATCTGGTTTTTGTTTTAATAATAACTGAAATGTACTGGTTCTGTTATTTAAACATGATTTCATCAGTGGTGTAAAGCCATTATTGTCACTCTGATCAACGTTAGCGTTCTTCTCTAAAAGTAATCTTACTATCTCAGTATGTCCTATTTCACATGCATAGGATAATGGTGTTGTTCCATCTTCTTTTGTCATGTTAATTTTAGCTTTATGTTCCAGAAGACAATGGACAACATCTGTCCTACCCATAAAACAAGCAATGTGTAATGGAGAAGAACCAGCTACTAAGTCAAAAACATAATCTTCTGCCTTACTTTTGTCATATAAGATTGAACCCTCACTGTCAAAATCGCCTAACCGCTTCGAGTCATCATTTAAACACCTAATCATGACATAGTCTTTTACATTTGATGATGCATTTCGCATAAGAAAATCAAACATATCTTGTTTGATCTGCTCTGATGAAATGTGTTTATGGTTAGTTATAGTATTGAATATACGCTCTTTACATTCGATACAGATATTACAGTCAGCATTGTTTTCTAACAGTAACTGTGTTATTTCTAGGTTTCCATTCAGCGCGCTGAAAAATAAAGGATTGCCTCCGTCCAATGTCTGGCAATTAGTGTCTGGTTTATATTGCAATAATAGCTGGACTAAACTGGTATTGTTCTTCATACATGAGTAAATCAGAGGTGTAAACCCGTTAGTGTCACAAAGATCAACTTTATAGTTATTCTCTAATAGTAACCTTACTATATCAGTTTGTCCTTTCATATTTGCTATGAACAAAGGACTACAACCATTATTGTCACGATGATCAACGTTGGGATTCTTCTCTAACAGTAATCTTACTATATCAGTATGTCCTACTTCACATGCATAAGACAATGGAGTTTTGCCATCTTCTTTAGTAATGTTAATGTTAGCTTTATGTTCCAGAAGACAATGAACAACATCTGTCCTACCCATAAAACAGGCAATGTGTAATGGAGAAGAACCAGCTACTAAGTCAAAAACATAATCTTCTGCCTTACTTTTGTAATATAAGATTGAACCCTCACTGTCAAAATCGCCTAAGCGCTTCGAGTCATCATACAAAAACTTAATCATGACACAGTCCTTTATATTTGATAATACATTTTGCATAAGAAATGGAAAGATATCTGGATATCTCTCCTCTAATGAAATGTTTCTAATAGTAAAAGTGTCTTCTATATGCTTTTTACATTCGATACAGATATTACAGTCAGCATTATTTTCTAACAGTAACTGTGTTATCTCTAAGTTTCCATTTAGTGCACTGAAGAATAAAGCATTTCCTCCGTCCAATGTCTGGCAATTCGTGTCTGGTTTATATTGCATTAACAGCTGGACTAAATTAGTTTTGTTTTTCATACATGAGTAGATCAGAGGTGTTATACCGTTATTGTCAGATATATCAACATTAGAGTTCTTTCCTAACAGTAACCTAACTATATCCGTTTTCCCTATCAAATTTGCTATGTACAAAGGACTACATCCATCATTGTCACGATGATTAACGTTGGGATTCTTCTCTAACAACAATCTAACTGCATTAGTATATCCCTTCCCACTTGCAATGTGTAGTGGAGTTCTGTCGTCATTGTCACATAAATCAATATTAGGATTTTGTTGTAATAGCCTTTTCAAAAGCGTAGTATTTTCCTTATGACATGCAATAAGCAGCCCATTGATCCCATCATCCCCACATTGATCCACATCTACATCATTTTGTAACACCCAGTGTACCATATCCATGAAATTATGTTTACAAAAACAAATAAGTGGATAATAACCTGATTGACGGTTGCCATTTTGAATCATTGAGTCATTGGTATTGGCCAATTTTATTTGTTGTAATTTGTCCAGTTGTAGTAAGTACTGTACGAAATGTAGGCGAAAGGATGAAACTCTCATATTTTTGTTATCAAACACGAAAACCACCCTTCCTGCTGACCAGTCCTTTACTAACCTTTTAAAATATGCATTTAAATAATCATCTGGTATTTCAACGATAAATTCTATGTTAACGGTCTTGTCATCTGATGACTTCTTCCATACAAAACGTTCTTGTATTAAATTACTATCACCATGGTCTATCAAACATTCAATCATTGTCGTACCAAAGTAATGAGCAAGGAAGTCAAAGAGTTTATCATGTAAAGTTCTATAAATACTATTATATTTGCAAATAAATGTACCCTCTAGAGTGCTGAGCGCCTCTTTAAGTTGGGTCTTGGATGTGCTTCTGTTCAATCTACAAGCATTACATGTGTCTGCGATGATATGCCGTTGTTGATCTGTAACTTTACCCTGGAACCATTTTTCGTCAAGTCTATTATTAAAGATTATACATAAAGCAAGACTACAAACTTTGTATTTTCCTTCATCCCCATATCTACTTAATTTGTCTAACTCATCTTTATATACAACAAATGGATTTTTGAAGTATTCATTAAGTTCAACGTTTTTCTTTTCATCATAAAGGTAACATAAAAGTGGAAAGAATTCAGACTGTTTTGCCTTTTCATCAAGATTTTTACTATTTGTACCAATATACATGACTGCGATATCAGTTTTCTCTTTGGCGGTAAGACATAATTTATCTGATATTAAATTACATTCAAAAGATTTAAAAGGTGCCAATATATCAAACTTATCATCTCTAAAGACTTGTAACCTACACGATATAATAATCTTACAACATTTGTCTTCAACAATTGTGTTAATTACAGGTAACAGTTGAACCCAATTATCAATCTGCTGTTGATTTACAACGAAATTTCCACAAATATTATCAACAATGAAGACTGTTTGTTTACCAGGTTGGTAATACTTTCTGATGTCTGATGGTGAATACACTGGTATTATGCTGTATCCTTCTTTTCGTAGAACAAGTGCTGTATGTCTTGCAATATATGATTTCCCAACCCCTGCTGAGCCAGTTAAAGTTACGCAACTGTTATCCTGTAAACATTCCTTGACATAGTCACTGCCTCTCGTAGACACAAACATCAGATCTCTCTTTTCCCAGTCTTTAATCTTTTTATGTATCTGGTCTGAAATTAAAACAAGAGTGCACACGCTGAAATGTCTCGCCTGCGTTACTACAGACCATTGCTTTTATGCCGAACGTCTTAATGAAAAGTTCCTAACATTTTTAGAAATCCATGACATATGAATTCTGTCAGACAGACGTGCACAACTAAGAATTATCCCATACTCCAAATATAGTTGATCACTTATTTATACTAGTTGCGAAACTGACAAAAACGCAAAAGTTTACCATGTACCAATTAACCAAGAAATTAAGGTTATGGTCAGAGAATATTCTTGCAAGACAGAAATATACACCGTACAATCATGCTATACACCAAATATATTTTACTAACTGCTTATAGTATTAAAAAAACAGGCAAATATTTATCAAAGGTACCAGGCTGTCGCGCGTTTCGTCTACATTAGACCCATTAATGACACTCAGATAAAAATTGTTAGAAGACAAACAAGTACAAGGTTGAAGAGCATTTTAGACCCAAATTTCCAGAAAATACACAACAACGATACAATGACCAATGAACCATGAAACGAGGTGATAGTCTGATGATACCCGCCAGTTAGACCTGTTCATCTAATTGCTATAAGTATTTGACACACATACCAAACTTCAAACGAAATTTAAAATTGACCAATGAACCATGAAAATGAGCTCACGGTCAGACTTAACCTGCTAGACAGACATGTACATCAAAAATCATTTACCAAATACACCAAATACAGTCGACCTATGGCTTATAGCATTTGAAGAAACCCACAAAAACTTAAAATTGAACAACATTTTTAACCTGCAAGACTGACATGAACCTCTTGCAAGCATTGTATACACTACATTTAGCTGACCTACTGCTTCAATATTTATAAAACACATATTAATTTGTAAACTTGTTTGATCACTGAACTCTGATTGACGGACATGTAGACGTTGC
Organism: Mytilus edulis; assembly: GCA_019925275.1. Classification (NCBI taxonomy): domain Eukaryota; kingdom Metazoa; phylum Mollusca; class Bivalvia; order Mytilida; family Mytilidae; genus Mytilus; species Mytilus edulis. The sequence goes on along the minus strand of CM034360.1, from coordinate 7,847,453 downwards.
AAAGAATCATACACCAAATATAGTTATCCTATTACTCAAAGTAAGTTTGAAATTCATATGGCAAAACATTAATGATGTTTTTTAAGCAGTCGTTGAACTATGAAAATAACATAAAATGGGTATATAACAGATTGACACGTCCTAACATGATGTTTCAGTTGTATTCACGATATGAAGCATCCAGGTCTTCTACGGACTACCTCCTCAATTATAAGGCATTTTGTAACTGCTGGATAGTTATCCATATATCTAAAATACTGTGACTAATATGAGTGCAACTTTTGTTATTTATCATATTTTCACGTAAAAATAAGACATACTTATTAATTTGTATCCCTCATAAACATAAAACATTTTGTACTTTGAACTGACCTGCGTTATTTGCTTTCAACAATCAGAAAATACTAATTGATATGGGTTATTATATGTTTTAGTTTTCTATTGCTATTGATGGTTGTTTCTGTTTCCTGTTGTTGATAATGGTGGTGAAATAAGCTGTTAATGTTGGTTCTTGGTAGTTTGCAGGTGGTAGATGTTACTTGTAGTCGAGAAGGAATTGTTTCAAATTCTAACGGGGAAAAATTCTATGTAAATGTCATATACTAAACTGATATATAACAAACACAATAGTAAGAGAAGTACACATATGTTGTAATACTAATGTATTTGATCCAACTGCTTCTAATAAATATAAAACTGAATTTTGATTTACCTCTGATGTTTTTTGGAATAACTTCATCCTGCTTAGCTTTCAATATCTTCATTTCTGTTGATTACATATGACAATAATTAATGTGAATAACAATTCATTGTTTGTAACATTGACACGAAACAGTACAATGAACCTGATAAGGAATATCATATATGTAGAATAATGTATTGAAATCTGTTTCAAATTTGCAGATTTAGGCAAAGAATTAGACCAATTATGTACAATCCAAGATGGCGGTAAACAGCGAATTTACTTGAAGAAAAATATTTAACATATTATTTATTTACAAATAAAGACAACAGAAGTACATCAGTGTTCAGAAGAAAACAAATTAGGGTTACAAACTAAACACAGGGAACACATTAACTGTAGGAAGAAATCAAATGAACAACAGGAAAACTGAAGTTACAAATGATTTCTTCAGTTTGTGAGGTAGATCTTAAGCCGATTACTTTAAGGTCAGTTTCTATGTGGTTAATATCATCAACCGTTTCTACAAAAGGACCATAGAATTGTTATTTGCCAACAATTAATTAAGACTGGTGTAACAATTATTTACAAACGCATTGTTTGCATATTTGTATTATTGTTGGTCTTACTTATTGAATGCCACCTTTTACTAGATATACCTTGTGATCAGTTCTCGCATGTTTAAAAAGAAATATCTATTTATTTCCGAAATAGCAATAGCTGAAATGGGATCTTTGGCACATGTGTACAAATATGACATTGAAACATAAACTTAAGAGATAATTTATTCTAGTTCTTTTGTGCAATCTGCAATCGCTGGTAATCGACCCTAGAACCTGACAGACATTGTAACCAAATATCTTTGTCAAGCAAATCTACCAAGTATTTACCAGATTCATGATCCTTCACTATCTTCTTCAGTTCCTCAATTTCACTTTTCGAGGTTTTAATTTCCAGAATGATTTCTTGATTTGTCTGGTCAAGTGTCTTGGTCTTTAACTGATCACATTCCTGTTTCAAATGCAGTCCACCTAATCTACCAATGGCCTATAATAAAACATAAAGATAATATTTCAGAATGATGTGTCAACACGGAACTTTAAATCGGCTGCAATAATGTTCAGCAAAGTAAGATCTACAAAAATGTCCACATGACCAAAATGGTGAATTGACCCATTAAGGAGTTATTGGCCTTTATAGTCAATGTTTGTCAATTTTTCGAGAATGTTTGATATTCTGTACACAAATCTTTTCCTCGGAAACTACTAAGACAAATTTAACCAACCTTGTCCACAATCATCATTAGGGTATATAGTTTACAAAAGTAAAAACACAAAAATACTAAACTCCGAGGAAAATTCATAAAGGAAAATCAAAAATCAAAAGGCAAAATCAAAAATCAAAAGGCAAAATCAAAAGTCCAAACACATCAAACGAATGAATAACAACTGTCATATTCCTGACTTGGTACAGGCATTTTCTAATGTAGAAAATGTCGGATTGAACCTGGTTTTATAGCTAGCTAAACCGCCCACTTTTATGACAGTCGTATCAAATTCCATTACATCGTCAACGATGAATGAACAAAACAAACATACTCAAAGAGTAAAAATGTCAAAAATAGGGGTACAGCAGTCAATAATGTGTTATCATCTTAATATCACTGTAAAAACAACAAATGTAACGAAGAAGCAGAAAAAGGCATACATCAAATTTAACATACTAATTTTGTTATTCTTATATGACTTAATTTATGTATGTAAAGTCTACCCGTAATGGATAGAAGGTTTTCAGTACTGGTGTAAAATTGCGCGTTTGAAATTCGCACAGGTAGACATAAAAATAATTGTGTCGTTCATGACGGCATACATACATGATTGAGAACGAGACTTGATGGTGGATGTACAAGTTTTTTTTTTTACTAGCAACCCTACACTGTAGATTTATGAGCAAAGAATCTGTCAGCTAGAACTTGAGAATATTCGAAATGCATGCCGAATGGACAGTATAGAAAATTTGGTGAAAATAGAAAACCTGACATCCCAGATGAATGCTAGTAAAAGTAATGGTTCTTGTATTACAAGTCAACCAGGAGTTAACAATACAACTACTCCGGCATTTCAATAGTGGAATCATGAGGTCCCTGTTATCAAACATCCTTGTCCAGTTATTTCCACTCAAAACACTGATCATGCAGGAAACAGAAATACTACAGAACCTTCGCAATCTGCCATGCCAGAGATTATAACACCAAGCTGTAACACCGCACCAATACATTACAATAGAATGGCGGAAACAGTGAAGCCTGATAATACTGATAGTGGACAAAATTTTTCCTGTCAAGTCAAATGTGTTGATAACAAAAATCCTATATCACCGTTACAGAGACCCAGAGTTATGAGCGGGACAGCTGTCTGTTACAGGCGTGAAATTGCAAATTCTGTCACAGAAAAACCTGACTGACGGTTCAATGCGTATCAATGTTATAAAAGTACATTTAAAACCTAAACCTTTGTTAGTAATTGGTGTATACATGGCCTGCCGAGGGGGGGGGGGGGGGGGGGGGGGGGGGGCTAATGCTGACAACGACTACCGGGAAATTGTTGATGAACTCTCCGAAATTGTGTTAAAATATAAATCTTCATGCTTCATGTGACATTGTTATTGATGGTGATATGAATGCTAGTACAGCTAGGGATAAACCAAATACTAGAGAAAAGATATTTTTAGATTTTATACAGGAACATTGTTTATATATTCCGAATGGTCTAAATGATGTGAAAACATACTTTCATCCTAGTCGAACATGTTCAACTCAAATTGATTACATTATTGAAAGTAAGCCTGGATTAGTTAATAACTTCAAAGCTCTCCAGCGTCACCCGCTTAACACCTCTCAGCATGATCCCGTTGCTGGATTCATCAATGTGGAACTTGATACTTGTGACTCCATGCCAGTCGTCTCCACATTACCGTCAAGAGTCAAATGGGATAAGGTAAACAAGGACAAATAAGAGAGAATCGTTGCAAACAGACTTACAGAAGTAAATATAGAAGTAACTAAAGCTTCCTATAGTGACATATTAAACATCACTAGCGAAATATGTGCCGTACTCGACACTGCCGCCAGAGCATGTGCTCGAACAAAAGCCAGAAAACTAAGACCGAGTGCCCCACGGCACTGGTCTCCGGCAATAAATGAAACATGTAAGCACAGCAAACAAATATTCTGGAACTGGAAGTGCGATGGACGTCCACCGAATGCTGATAGTTTAACCTTCTGTTACATGAAGGATGCGAAGAAGAAACTACGCTCTACTCAAAGGCAGCATGAGACAATAAAACGAAAATCAAATTATGAGAAGATCATGAAAGCACACGACGGTGATCAACAAACGTTCTACCGCCTTATAGCTAATCAAAGGAAAGATGGATCAACACAAACATCATGTCTTAAAGTTGGCGACGAACTACTTACAACTCCACACGTTATTCGTAATGGTTGGGCTAATTACTTTGAAGAATTGGCTACTCCTCATCATGATGAAACTATTTATCATAACCAAGTTGAACTTGACTGCATATTTTTAGAAGACATTTTAAATCTAATCACAAATCACAAATCAATGTCAGTGAAAGGTTAGTAAAAGAAGTTATTTGTCAATTGAAAAAAATGGGAAAGCTGCTGATAGTGCTGGAATCTGTAGTGAACATCTGAAGTATGAGAAGAAACCTTAGCTAATCAACCTTATATTTAGACACTGTACTTTGCCAGAACTTTTAGAAATGGGATTAGTCAGTCCAGTATGTATCTAAAAACAAAGGTAAATCTGTCACAGACCCAAATTCGTACAGGAAAATCACAGTTTCGAGTGTACTAAATAAGGTCATGGAAAAATTACATCTGAATGACAATAGTGACATCATTGAAAAAATACAAAACTTCCTACAACGAGGGTTCACAGCTGGAGTATCTTCAATATTTGCGGCAATCATTATAACGGAATTGTTTGCTGAAGCAAAAGACCATAAACTTTTTGTCATCCTTGCGCTCCTAGATGCACAGAAGGCTTTCGACAAACTGTGGCATAGCTCTTTACTAAGGAAAAATTATCAGATTGGAATTGATGGTGATAAATGGCTAATGTTATAGGCATGGTATCATGAACTTGTATCCGAAGTAAAATGGAATGGTGGCTTATCTCGTCCATTTCTCGAGAAACAGGGTGTTAGACAAGGTGGGGTGTGGTCACCTACGGCATACAAAATCTTTATCAATTCATTACTGAACCTGCTTCAACAGAATGGGTTGGGATGTTACATCGGCTCCATCTATTGTGGAACAAAAACTGTTGCGGATGACATCTGCTTGGCATCAAATTGTCCAAATGAGTTGCAAGCTATGCTAGACCTCCAGGAACACTATGCTTGTCAGGAGAACTATACAATCAGTGAAACTAAGTCTACAGTTCTTGTAACTGGAATCCAGTCGGACACTCAAGATGTTATGCTTAATTCTAAACTCAAACAATCAGAAACTGCCACACACTTAGGCATCTCAAGAGACGATAAATCTAGATTTGACTCAAGTACTGTCGAACAGGAGCGTATTGGCACTGCCCGCATAGCAACCTATGCAATGATGGAAGCAGGACTACATGGTGTTAATGGCCTCAACCCGTATATACATTGTTCCTCGTCTTACATATGGCCTCGAATCCATTCGACTGGTAGCGAAAGATCTGACTTCAATCACAAAATACCACAAGAGACTGCTTAACGACTACAGCATCTACCAGACAAAGCAGCAGACTCTGCCAGCTATCTGCTCCTTGATGAACCACCTATCAAGGCAGAAATACATAAGAGGATATTCACCACGTTTGGTAACATTGTCAGAAATTTGGACTCTATTGAACACCAGCTTGCTTGGCGTCAACTTGCTACGAAATCAAACTCCTCAAAGAGCTGGTTTATTATGGTGAAATCTTTGCTCGAAATGTATGATCTACCTTCATGCTATGTTTTACTACAAAATCCGCCAGGTAAATCTACTTGGAAAAACCTTGTGAAGAGTACTGTGAACAGTAATTGGGAACAAAAATTAAAGCTGGAAGCAAAAACCAAGTCATCCTTAAAATTCATATACATTGACCGTCTTTCCATCGGCAACACATATCTGATCTGGAATAGTGCTGGTTCTGATACGTTTGCAATAACAAAAGCGTCAGTAAAATGTAGAATGCTACTTGGAGTATACACATTACAAGCAAACAGACACCGTTTTAACCAATTTGAGGTAGACCCATCCTGTCCACTGTGTAAACAAGGACCAGAGGACAGAACTCACTTTCTTGTCCTATGTCAACATCTTGTCACAGTCAGACAACCATTTATGGCATCTCTGAAAATTGTTATGCGGGAAATGTTACCAGATCTACATCAACAGATAATATCTGATCCCATTCTGCTTACGCAAGTCATACTTGACTGCTCGTCTAGCCCGTTTGTGCAACCTCAATATTACAACAGACTTGAATGTTTAAGTCGAGGACTTTGCTATGCCCTACATATAGCACGCAGTACAGCTCTAGAATATCATTACAAGTAACCAGCTAAATAGTGTGCTAGATTTCATTTGACATTTTTCATACTATCATGGTTGAGTGATTGAAACATAGTAGGGACCACCCGGTCTTAATGTGTACATAGACTTTAATTTAGTATTGTAGTAAAAGTGGGACAGTGCATATATAGATATTTTATGAAGTGCTGGGTAACCATACCCAACACTACAGTTCTCCAGACAGTGGAGGAAAGATACAAAACAACAACAACAACAAAAACATGCAGAGTCATGTAAAGTAGATATAACAAAAACAGATTTAACAGTAAAAGTAACAATAATAAATAAAATAATTGTGTGGTTCAAAGTATGACGGGATACATGAGTACAGTTTCACGTCAAATGTATATCATGAAAAACAGACTTAAGGTCAAGTTACAGTAAATGGGCTATGTCTTAGATTTCAGTAAAATTTGCAATGCAATTTTTTAGCAAAATCTGCGACTTAGCCCATTTACTGTTCATTGACCTAAACAGAAAAAGTAGTATTATTGAATAAAATAGTTTTGTCATTCATAGTATTCAAGATCCATACGTAAAAGTAATATAAGTAAATGAAATAATTTTGTCGTTTTGTCACATAACTACAGAGTCACTTCAAAAGAATATCTCAAAAAAATGACTTAACAGTACAAGTGATATTGATAAAGACAAATAAAATAATACTATAACACATTATTAAGATGATAACCCAACGTCAGTACGCAAAATCTATACTTCAAGACCATCTTGTATTATTTGTGAAGTTGATACGGAAAGGTGTGCAGTTTTTGGCTTAAATCTCAGAAAGCAAAGCATTTAAGGCAAATCTGACGCCGAAAGATGTGTTCGTTAGGTCAAAGTCTATCTGCACTGAAATTTTCAGACTAATCAGGCAATCCGTTGTTGGGTTGCTGTCCCGAAATTTGTAATTTTCAGATCATTTTGCTGCATTTGGTTATTATCTTAAATATCATTATATTTTTTAGACGAAACGCGCGTCTGGCGTATCAAAAAAATATAGTCCTGGTATCTTTGATGAGTTTATATATATATAGATAGAGATAAACTGCAAACAGCAATATTGTACAGTAAAGGAAGACCTACTAATCAGTCAACATGATCAAAATGGAGTTATTGCCCTTTATCGTCAATTTTAAACAATTTTCATAAATTTTGTAAATTTTGTAAATTTTTATTCGTTTATAAAATGCACTCGCACTCGAAGTCACACATCTACTATCTATATATACAAGGCATGCTCTTTTTCTATCATTCGAAATATAAAGCTTTATTCAAATAGTTTACGCTGCCGAGTTTACATAATGATATCTTGTATGTTGAGACTAAAAAACAATACACATAATAAATTCGTCTGTAGTAAAATAAAAAATGTGTCTAACTTTAATCACTTATTTGAAAAATTTAGGCATATTTGCAGCACTTCATACTCATTCATAACTGTCTATATTTTGCAAATCATATTTTGAATGTCTGAAACGTAATTCATTGCAGCTCATTAATTTAAAATTAAATTCAATATACTTTTTTCATGGATAAAACATCCATGAACGTTCATGAAATAACAGTTAATTTAATGAAATGGCACAAGTTCTACAAAATCTTATCATTTTCACTCGCACGTGTGCAGACTTCACGAAGACTGGAACACTGTTTGAAAAATTATATGCTTTTGTGTTTATATCTGGACAATGGTAAAGTATTATTTACAGGTAAAATGGGTATAACACTAACATTTATCAGCTTCCGACTCGCTACTCAGGATCTTTTCTAATAACGAACGCCCAAATCCAAACAAAAGTAGGCAAACTACAAATATTTTCCCGAAGGAGTTCACTTCGTTATTTCTCTATGATTTATCCATGTAAAGACACAAGCCTGTTGTTGAGATACGACAGAAAATATCGCTTATAGCATCATTTTAATGAGGTTACAATAAAAATGTGTCAAAAAGGATAGCTAAAATATTTGGTAAATTTGACAAAACCAAATACGCCTAATGTTGTCCTTATTTTTCAATACTGTGATATATGTTATCGGCATGGTTATATATATATAAATTGTTTGTTACCTGCACATTTTATTTTCATACTTTTTAATGGGGCAATAGCTAAGGAATTTAACAAAAAAAGTATATGATTTTATTAGTTCAATCATTAATTAATTCGAAATAGTGAAATATTCTCAAAATACTAAGAACATTGCTGATGTATCATTCACTTTTCAGTGAATCATTTGACCTTATTGAAGTCGTATTCATGTGACTTTGAATTTACCCTAGCTAAAGATGGTTTACGCATGCTTTTTTGTTGATTAATACTATCCCTCAAAAACTCATTCTTTTACAGGTAAAAACGATAATTAACATTATCTAACCTATAAATATGATATCAAAGTGACCATGCAAAATTCAATAGCTCGAGTTCGCTATCTATATTTAACCATATTCATATTTACAGCGGCTTATATGACCGTCGGCAGTCTCCAGTCACCTTGAGAGTTTAAACTCATAAGTCGAACATAAACTGACAACGACATGGCTATAAAAGATAAAAAAACAACAACAGACAAACAAAAGTACACAAAACACAACATAGTAAACTAAAACACGCACGAAATGCTTATACACATTATCGATCTCATGCACTGTAAATTGTTTAACTTAGACTATTTATAATTCTTATATACGTTTTATATATGTTATAAATTATATTTGAGAATTTAAGACAAATCGATGAACATAAATTTGACTGCTAATGCTCCTTTGAACTTTGTAGTAAATGTCCGATTTTGGTATTATACAAACCTCACTTATGTCATCCCAAGCAGATACGAAAAACACGTTATCTACTTTGGCGTCATCAAGATGGGCTAAGTAGTTCCTGTAATACTTTATTCTTGCCAAATCTGAGCCAATCGTTGTCTCAATGGCTGTAGGTAGCTTGTCAAATCCACCATATGGAGAAATGACATTTGTCAGATTTCTCAATAATGTTATCATCAAAGTTACGTCAAAGGTACTCGACGTTGGAGTATCTGTCAAAGAGAGGTAATAAGCAATCATAAGAGATAATAGTTGACAGTTTTTATGTTCCAACAGAGCTATATTTTGAGCTAGTCACACATTTTATTCTCATCTTATCTTCCATATGATTTTCTTATACAACCTTTTGTAAGACATTTGAGATTTGGGCTACGTAGATAAAAGTATACCGCTGTTCAATAGCCAAAGATCGATTAAGCGGAAATAAAGCTGGGTCATAAACTTAACCCAAGGGAAAACATCAAATATAAGAGGAAACAAACAGAACATCAGAAACATTGAACTGCAATAAAACAACAAAAAACGCCAACATACATATGAACGGACTTTTTGATAACATTTGCCATTAAAGGATATAGTTCAGATTTTTTTTCATTGCAAAGATAGGTTTGTAAATGGGATTCTTTGTCTCCGTATCTATTTATTTAATTGTTGTATTTGCTTAGTGCAGCTATTAAAAGGACCTTGATGTTGCTGGAGTAACTATTAATGACTCTGAATTTTTGTTGAGTCAATATGCTGATGATTCTCCCCTTGTCCTGGATGGTTACCAAGTCTCCAAATCAATGTCTAAATTTGTTTGATAAATTTTAAGAATGTGCTGGACTTATGTGTCATGATGGCATAACTGAAGTCATATGGTCTGTATAAAAAAAGGGTCGTATAGAAAAACCTTTGTCAGAAAACAAATCTTGTTTGGAACCTTTCAGGGAGATTCACCAACTGTTAGGTATATGGTTTGAGCTTTTATGTAATTTTACAGCCAATATAAACAGTATCAAGTCACTTCTGAATATTTGGGCTTAGAGAGAACTAACATATATTAGGAGAGTTTTTAGAATTTTAGCACTTCCAATTTTGGTAAAAGTTTTGACTGTCCCAGAAGGGGTTTTGAAGGAGATTTAGGGACTGTGCAATATTTATCTGAGGGTGGGGCCGGTGCAAACATGGACGGGGCACATACTTTTTTTATGCAAATTATGAGCGGGGCGACAAGTTTTTTTTAAGAAACATTTGGCGGGGCGCACACTTTTAAAACCCCTTTGCGTGTGCATAAAAAATAATTAAATCAGAGTAAAAAAGATTAAAACTATTTATTAAAATCAAATTGAATAACAGCACATTTAACATATCGATGGCTTGAGATAATGTTAGTTCATATACTTATATATTATCTGAATGCAACATGTTTAAAGGTCTAAATGTTCTTTTCAATACACATATTTGTGATTTCTGTGAGAAAAAAATAACTTAAAAAAAAAAAAAACACAATATAATCTAAAACAAATTAGCCTAATACAGTGCTTCAATATATTTTTGTGTGTTTATGCTTTTAATTATAATTTAAAAAAATGAAATACTGACCAACATATAAATGTATATAATGTTCATGTACAATGTATATACAACCTATTTGTACACATGTACATGTATATTGTACTCACATTTTTGTTTATAAAAGTAAAGGAGAATCAAAACATTAAACTCAAATGTATTAAAATGAAAAAAAAGAATGTTGAAACTAAAACAATGTAAAATAAGAAAAATAAATGTTTGGCACTTTAAAAAAATATCAAATTGCTTTTAATATAGTACATTATTATTATCTGTATAAATACAATATCTGGAAAACTATTAACAATGGTTTGTAAATTAAACATAACATAAAATAAATGCTTAAACTTTAATAAAATAACAAAATTAAATTCTTAAACATTAAAAGAATTACAACTTAATTTGGGTTGTGTAAATACCACTAGAGGATTGAACACATAGCTATTTGACTGATAGTTTGGAATTAGCTTCAGAAAATGTACAGTTGTTCTTTAATAGCAAAGCAAAGCAAGAAAAATGTGAAACTAAAATATGAAAAATAAATGTTTGGCACTTTTAATTTTAAAGAAAATATAAAATTACTTACAAATAAATGTACATAATTATTGAGCATTGTCTGTATAAATAAAATATCTGGAAAACTATAAATTAAACATAACAAAACAAATGGTAAAACATAAAAACAACTTTTATAATTGTATTGTAAAGAAACATGTCTCTGAAGCTGAATCGGACTCTGAACAAGATGCTATTAACCATTCTGCATGTTCTGATAGTGACATTGAAAGAGGGATAACCCCAGTGATAACAACTAGATCTAATAGACAAATTCATGTTCCATCACGATTTCATGACTTTTTGTCGAGCCTTCGACTTTAGTCGAAAAAGCGAGACTAAGCGATCCTACATTCCGTCGTCGTCGGCGGCGTCCACAAATATTCACTCTGTGGTTAAAGTTTTTGAAATTTTAATAACTTTCTTAAACTATACTGGATTTCTACCAAACTTGGACAGAAGCTTGTTTCTGATCATAAGATAGTATCCAGAAGTAAATTTTGTAAAAATAAAATTCCATTTTTTCTGTATTTTACTTATAAATGGACTTAGTTTTTCTGCGGGGAAACATTACATTCACTCTGTGGTTAAAGTTTTTAAAATTTTAATAACTTTCTTAAACTATCCTGGGTTTGTACCAAACTTGGACAGAAGCTTATTTATGATTATAAGATAGTATCCAGAAGTAAATTTTGTAAAAAAAATAAATCCATTTTTTCCGTATTTTACTTTTAAATGAACTTAGTTTTTCTGCGGGGAAACATTACATTCACTCTGTGGTTAAAGTTTTTTAAATTTTAATAACTTTCTTAAACTCTCCTGGGTTTGTACCAAACTTGGACAGAAGCTTATTTATGATCATAAGATAGTATCCAGAAGTAAATTTTGTAAAAAAATAAATCCATTTTTTCCGTTTTTTACTTTTAAATGGACTTAGATTTTCTTCCAGTTAACATTACATACAGTCTGCAGATAAAGTTTTCAAAACATTTATTAGATTCATCAACTATTTTTATTTTTTACCAAACTTGGACAGAATCTTCTTACAATCATAAGATAGTATCAAGAGGAATATTTTAATTAAATTTTTTACTTCATTTTTGTTGAGCCTGCAATTTACAGCAAAAGTAGGCGAGCCACTGGGTTCCGCGGAACCCTTACAAATTTTTTTAATAAGTAAACTGTTTTATAAAATACATCAAAAATGAGTTATCACAAGCCTGGTAGTTAGCACATATGTGTTGACACAATATATGAATGACATAGTTAAATTTAAAAATTTACAGTTTGCAAATTTTGAATTCATTGAAAAATTAAGGATTTTCTTCCTCAGGCATAGATAATTCCTCAGCCTCATTTGGGATACTTTTTTGGTATTTTTGGTCCTCAAGCTCTTCAATTTTATACTTGATTTGGCTATTTCACAATTTTTTAAAATTTATATAGTTTTGTCAATATCTCAAAATAAATACTTCTTCAAAAGTTTATAAAAATTAGTAAAAATGTTGGGTAAACCCTTATTAAAGTTGAATTTCATAATTCCAAGGAAAGTATATCATGTATAGCAATGAATATAAAAAAATGTATAGAAACATTCTAGTGGCAGTATAAAATATTATTTTCAAAACACAATTAAAATGTGTTATAAAATCTTTATAATATTAAAATATATGCATTTGAGTTGATATATTAACTCTGATATACATGTGTTATTGAATGTTGTGCATTTGAGTTAAAAAATATCATGTTTCCATATGTGTGTTTTATTTTTTTCAAGCGGGGCAAGGACTTTTTTTGTAATTAATTGAAGCGGGGCAGGAACTTTTTTTTAAAATAAATTTTGGCTGGGCATAAAGTTTTTTTTTAATAAATATTTGCTGTACACCGGCCCCACCCTCAGATAAATATTGCACAGTCCCTTAAAATAAATTTTACATTTTTTTTTATGGAAAGGAAACCCAGATAAAAACATAACAGTGATTATGTCCAAACACTGTGATGGCAGTCTTAAGATGCCTAATATTTCCTATTTTTGTAATAGTGTAAAAATGTCGTGGCTGCATAAATTTGTAGAACCCCAAAATTACTCTCCTTGGAAAGTTTTGCTGCTTAGTTATATACAAAAAATGTGTGGAGGGCAACATTTTAATGTTAAGTAAGAAAGGGTTGCTTTATTTAGCCAAAAAATGAATGCCTTTTGTCGTGATATCCTGGTTAATTTACCATGTTTAAAATAAGTTGATAGTTGAAAAAAAGACAGATCTTTTTGCACAGTCCATATGGCTTAACTCAAACATTAAAATGGCAAGATTAATTTTAAGGATAAATATATTAAAAGTTGTATATTCTTTATCAACGATCTGGTGTCAGATATTAATACATTATTTTTAGATGAAAAATTTAAAAAAAAGTATAATATCAATACTAATTTTGTAGAGTTTTATGGTATTTCAGTGGTTTTCTAAATATATGGTAAAGTATGATAGAAGGCAGTTCTAAACTGGAAATTACTGAAAATAAATTAATAGATAAAGTTAAAAGGAATCAAAATCTTGTAAAAAGTAAAATCACAAAAATACTGAACTAAGTGGAAAATAAAATCGGAAAGTCACTAATCACATGGCAAAATCAAATGACAAAACAAACAAAAAACGAATGGACAAGAACTGTCATATTCCTGACTTGATAAGGCATTTTTGAATATAGAAACTGGTAGATTAAACCTGATTTATAGCGCCAAACATCTCACTTTATACAACAGTCTCATCAAATTCCGTTATATTTACAATGATGCGTGAACTAAACAGACATAATAAACAGAGGTAAAAAAGTATATCCCCCTTTTTCAAAGCGGGGGTATAATCAAATAGTCACATCATGGGCACAGCAGTCATCATCGTGTTACAATTTTAAAAGGAACAATTTAAGAGAACACAAAAGCATCTTTCTAAAAACTCACTTAATCGCATCGCGTGTCTGACGTCGAAATTTTATATGTCAAATATTTTTGACGTTCAATGTTTATACAAATATTTTAAAACTTCCCATGGTAAATATTAGCATACAGGGTTAAACAATCAAAAGTATATAATAATTAATTTCAGAAATAGATCAAAATATCAAATAGTCCAAAAGTGCTATAGTATTTATGAGAATCCACAAATGGTTTGTTCCACTACGCGATTGAATAATTTTGACGTTTGTGGTTCAATGTGTTTTCTAATTTTTAATAAAAATATAACATAATGACATATTCAAGAACAATAAAATACTGACAGGATTTTTTTTTTAATTTATTTTTCGAGGATAATAAAGTATTATCATTATCTTCTCGTTATAAATGGGAAATAGATTGTAATACGAAGATTGAAGACTGGAATGCTATATATTCTACGCCCTTCACTATAACAAAATTTTCAATTTTGGATTGTGTATATTATTCTACCATTCAATTCCTTTTTTATTGAAATGTAAATTTTTTTTTTTTTTTTTTTTTTTACAACTTCAGATACTTTATTTTACTATAATAGTTGTTAACAAATCTCTTTAATGTTACAACAATGGCATTAAGGTTCTGCCCTGTATGGTTAATTACCAATAAAACCAGGGGATTTTATTGGTAAACTTTTTATAATTTTACATACATGTAGTATTGCGTGTTAGTTACAATTAACAGAGTAATAGCTGTCTACAACATGTACTTAACTTCACAATGCAAAAGAAAAACGGAACTTTGACCGTCTTTTGTTTAGCTTTTAGTTTTGGATTAATCGAAAGTGAAAGAGCATGGTTTCGATCGGATTAAGAGGTCAGTATAATTGAACTATGGTAGTTTTTAGATAGTGTCTTATCTTTCAAGTACGCTAAACATAGAATGATATACTATATATGATAATCAAACAAAAAATTAAAAAGCAATTTCGTTAGAAATTTGTCTTCTTTTTATTTCAATGACATTTTTGTGATTCTCAAAAATGTAGGTCAATCAACTATAAATATGACAGCCAGAGAATCAATTTTCTAAAATTTTTCTTTGAAATTTTCTCAAAAAGGAATTTTCCGGATGATATAAAATTTGTGAATCAATTTCGTTTTTTAGGACTGACATCATATTCACATATTTGGTTCTCTTTTCTGATAAATAAAAACATTTATAAATCACAAAGCAAACAATTGTTATAATATGATTAAGTACATGATAATCCACATCTTCAATTTTGTACCCTACTACAAGATTTTGTAGACAAAAAACATGTTGCCCAATATTAAGATACATAAATATTTTGTGTAGTAATGTCCAATAATTTTTTACCCATGTGCATTCAAAGAAAAAATGATTATAGCTATCAGATTTAGAACATAGTTCACAGTTTTCACTATTAACTAGCTTCCAGCGATACAAATTATGGTTAATAGCTAAAATATTATGCAGTAATTTCCATCTAAACATTTTTAATCTATTATCTTTTAAAAAAAGAAAGGTGAAAGATAATTTTTTCTTAATGAAATATATAACATTTTCACCTGATAGTTGGTTTTTCCATGAGCAAAAACCTACTGGAAGCTCTTTATTTGACCTGATAATAATATTATAAATTTCTTTAAACTTAATTTTGTCTAGATCGTAACACAATCCATTACTTAACATTTTAATGTCTTGTGTAATGTTGATTTTAGTATGTTTTGATATATTGCTCTTTAATTTTTGGATCCAACTTTTGGGTAAAGCTTTCCGAAGGGAACATATTTCGGAAATCCAATTTTGTTTCTTTTTAAGTTTATCTAATATTTTATGAGAAATTTCTCCTTTATCATCAATTACATCATTTACAAAAATTATGTTTTCCTTTACCCAATTACTATAATATAAACTTTTACCACCTGTTTTTATATATTGGTTTCCCCAAATAACTTGCTTTCTTATATCTCTATAATTATCAGGTACTTTCGTCTTTCCACCTCCATTTTTAATCCAACATTTCAAAATTTCAAAGTAAGATGTAGGTAAGTTTTTAAGGTTTTCTAGTGACTTATGAGTATTAAGATTCATTTTAAATATTAAATTATTTTCCCCAAACTCTCTAAAATAAAAAGTAGGTATGATTTTCCAGTTAGCACAAGTTTCATCAGTTAATCTTTTCACCCAATTTATTTTAATAGCCTCAATGTATGCGTCAATATCTGTCATTTTTAATCCCCCTTCAATATAATCTTTTCTTAACACTGAGCGTTTAACTTTCTCGCTACCACCCTCCCATAAAAAATTAAATAAGATTTTTTTAAATTGACTAATAATTTCACTGCTTAGATTTATCAATGAAGCAACGTATGTTATATTGGGAATAACTAGTGTTTTAATTATAGTTATTTTTCCTATCATACTCAATTTTCTTTTCTTCCAATCATTTAGTATCCTTTCTGATTTTTCAAACTGTCTTTCTATATTTATTGTTTCACATTCTTTTTTGTTCAGGCCAAAATAAATGCCAAGACTTTTCACCGTATCTTTCCAATTGATACTTTCAAATTTGTCTTTGCAGTGTTTTAGTTTACCTAACCATATACCTTCTGTTTTATTTCTATTAAGTTTAAGCCCTGAAAAAGATCCAAAAGTTTCTATTAAATTAAGTGCATTTTTTATTTCATTTTTAGATCTTAGAAAGAGAGTTGTATCATCTGCTAGCTGTGAGATTTTTAGGCTGTGAGTATTTTTATCAATTTTTATTTGTATCCCTTTCAGATCATTATTATCCCTTATCCTACAAGCCAGTATTTCAACTGATAAAACAAACAATAACGCGCTTAAAGGGCATCCTTGTCGAATTCCCCGTTGAATCCCGAAGGTTTCAGAAATCCACCCGTTATTTAAAATACATCCTTTTATATCATGGTAAAGTGTTTTGACCCACTTTTGAAAAGACTTATTAAATCCAAATTTGTTTAATGATTCCAGCATAAAGTCCCATTCGAGTGAATCGAACGCTTTAGAAAAGTCAATAAATAGTATAGCTCCATCAATATTAAAGTTTTCAGCATAATCTATAATATCTTGAATTTGGCGTACGTTAAATCCTATATATCGATTTTTAACATAACCATTTTGATCTCTATGTATAATTAGGGGTAAGATTTTTTTTAGTCTTTGTGCTAAAGTATATGTAATAAGTTTTACATCAGTATTCAATAAAGTAATTGGACGGTAATTATCTAAGGACAAAGGGTCATTTTTTTTGAAAATCAATGATATTATCCCAATCTTTTGGGTCTCAGATAAAGTTTCATTATCATAACATGTATTAGAAACATTCAATACAATAAGTTTTAAATTTGGCCAAAATTGTCGATAAAACTCAACTGTTAAGCCATCTTTGCCTGGAGTCTTATTTAGTTTCATATTATAAATAGAAGATGTTAGCTCTTCTAAAGTTAATTTACCATCCACTTGTTTGCTTTCACAAGGAGTTAAAGAATGATCAATGGGGGTATTTTCTATGTATGTCTTTAAAATTTCAGTTTCGGGACATGTACTTTTGTACAGAGATTTATAATACTCTTTACTTACATCTAAAATTTCACTTTGATCAACAGTAACCTCACTGGTTTTGGTCATTAATTTATTAATAGATTTTTTAGCCTGTCTATTTTTTTCTAGAGATAAAAAGTACTTAGTATTTTTTTCCCCTTCCTCTACCCATTTTATTCTTGATCTAACTTGGGCTCCTTTGGCTTTTAAAGAGTATATCTCTTCTAAATCTTTTTCTAAATTTTTTATTTGATTAAAAAGTTCATTATTTTTCCTATCAGGTAATTTGTCTAATCTTTCATTTAAAAGATTTAGTTTGTTTTCCATTATTAAAATATTATTTTTCCTTTCTCTGGCTTTTGATTTACAGTATTGGATAGTAGACTCTCTTATGTCAGTTTTTAGCAGGTCCCACTGATTTAGGACATTTGTAAGATTAAAATTTTGCTCATACTTTTCAATTAACTTATTTATTAGTTTATTGTACTGAGTATCAGTCAATATACTGTTATTCATTTTAAAATATCCTTTACCCCGATTATTTGCATAAATGTCTAATTTAAGCGAAATAGCCTGGTGGTCTGTGAATGAAATTTGTGCAGGCCTGATATCAGCAGATACAGTACTTAGGCGTGCTTGTGTGCATATTATAAAGAAGTCTATTCTACTAGCTTCATTTGTAGAATTTTTTCTTTTCCATGTGAATTGTTTTTTATCTTTATTTAATTGTCTCCAAATGTCTATCAATTTATGTGTTTTAATTAATTGTTTTAAACCATTGACTGGCTTTTTTAACTTTTTATGTAATTTATTGTTCTTTGTATCTAAAGCTGAGAGTAAATCATTCATATCTCCCCCTACTATTAGAGCACCAAGAGTGTGTTCTTCAATTAATTTACTTACTTTTTTATAAAATTGGTTTCTTGCATGAACTTCATTAGGTGCATACAAGTTTACTAAGGTAAAAATCTTATCTTGAATTTCTATATTAATTATAATAATTCTCCCTTCTTTATCACAAAATTCATTAATTAATTTAAAGTCTAGTGATTTATTAATAAAGTAAGAAACTCCCCTTGAATTTGTTGTGCCTAGGCTGTGAAGATGTTTGCCATGGAATTCATTGTTAATTTGCTTTATCAAATCTTTTGACAAGTGAGTTTCTTGTGCCATTAAAATGTCGCATTTCTGCTGTTGAAACCAAGAGAATAATCTAAAGCGCTTTTCCTTTCTCGCTAAACCTTGACAATTAAGTGAGCAAATGTGGAAGTTTTTTGTTTTCATTATAGTATTAAAGAAGTTTAATTGTTGATCTCTTAAACGATTTATTTAAATCTAGCAAAATGTATAAACCTGTTCTATGTATCGTGACCCAGATAAACATGTAGTTATTTTTAGACCTATAAATAGCACAGGTAAAGTTAATTTCTATTTTTAGTTTCATTACTGACTTTCTGAAAACGTCTTGTATTTTGTAAACATTAGCATTGTCATTTACTGTAATTTTGATAGCGCGGGTGGTTCTTTTGTATTTACAACTTTTATATTTTTTTACAGATATGGAATTAATCGTGTCACAGAATGTTGTTAGCCAAATGACTTTACTAGAAGTGCTTAATTCTGGAAATATGTGCACAACGAAGAAGTGTGTGATATCTAAGTTCAAGAACAGTTGGATATTTTTGGCTGTTTCTTTAATGTTTATAAAAAATAACTGTGTAGAAATATGTTCGTATCCTGAAGAAAAGAACATCGGAAGATTGTCATTTACCGAAACTGTACTTTTATACTTCAAGACTGGCTGTTTTTTACTTGATTCCAAGAATATATTATGACAAAGGATTAAAGTGTGTCTATGAATACTGCATTTCGTTAATTTAGTGCTCCAACCAATTAAGCAATTTTCATTTGTTTTAGATGTGCATGGAACAATATTTTTTATCCAAGCAGATTTACCACCTTTATATTCATAGTCTATACATTTTTCATTTACAAATAATTTCATATATGCTGTATTTACTACATTTTTAAATAAACAACTATTCTGATATTTCTCTTTTGAATGTATGCTATCTACAATATAGACATCACATTCACAAATTACAATTTTGTTCACTTGATAAACACAGTCTATGTTTATAATACAAAGTAAACAAAGAAATATATACAATATATACAATTTAAAACACATGAAGATTTGTAGTTGATAGTTATAATTAAGATGAGCTTAGGATTTTGTTTTTTTCACTGGTTCTTCTCTCTTGTGAAGCTCATCAGTAGGAGTACTTGCTGTTTGTTTAGTACGTGTTTTTTTCTCTTCATTGGTTTTATTTGATGGAGTTCTAAAGGCTTCTGCTAGGAAGCGTTCCATGCTCGGCTGATCTTTATTTGAATTTTGTTTGTCCTTTTTATTTTTTGCTCGTTTAGCCTTTTTGACATGTCGTTGTTCCTTTTTTTCACTTAGGTTTGAATGATTTTCAAGATTGTTGCTAACCTGTTTGTTAAAAGTAAAGCTAGGCGTTTTTTGTTCTGCTTCAGCTGCTTGGGTTGTTTGTGACGCATCCTTTTGACAGCTTTCTGGATGTGTGGGAATGTCTGAATCTGATTCTGATTCAGATTGGCTATCTTCACTAGAAGAATCGGAGTCTGCATTACAGTATTTTGCTGTATGACCGGACTTCCCGCATGTCTGACATACCCAATCATCTGGGCAAGTAGTGCAATAGCTTGCTTTATGACCGCTGCCACCACATGTTCGACACACCCAATCGTTTGGGCATTCATAAGATTTATGTCCCTCTTGTAGACATTTATTGCATTTAATGTTTGTACGGGTGTCAACTTGACCTCGATGGAGTACCACTGCTTTGTATTTACCTATGAATAAAGTTTTTGGCAAAGGATTTGGTATTGGGTCACATATTGCAATGCGATCGCCAGTCTGACAATTTGTTACGCGTCCATCGACTCGTAGCCTTTCACGAAATAATGTATGTACTACACAGTGATTAAATTCAAGGGCTCTTTGAATTTGACCGTCATCTGCTGAGCAAGGTATATTTTTTATTCTTACTCGAACATTGTTAGGATCTTCATTTTCAGCAGTTTTGGGATTTCTAGCATATGTTTGTATTAGCTTTTTACGAATAACAAGACCATTTGTGAGTGTTTTATCCCGGTCTTCCTGATTGTCAAAATATAATCTCCATAATCCCCTAACCCTTTGTAAAGCTTTCAAATGACTGGGGTCTACAAGATGTTCAACAGATCTGTATAGCTCGAGATGAGTGAGGTACTGGTCTTGTGAGGGCTTATTAGAACCAAATAAGTCTTGTTCCAAGATGAAGATTGGTTTAACTTCACTTACTGACTGATCATTTGACGTTTTGTCTTTAGGAGAAACTGCTTCAGCATAAGACTTGGTCGAACTTTTTGGATCTTCATTTCCATCCGCCATTTTGAAAAATTGAGACGACTTCTAGACTTTGAATATCTCAATTATTCACATCAATGTACATTAAATCGCCACTAAAACTTAGCTATTAAAGGAATATTGTATATTCTGTTGAAAATACGCTCAAAAACTATTAAGAATCACTTCATTAAATGTCAAAATCTGATTTTTTTCGAGGAGCTCTGCCTACCGTAGTTATGGCATGGGCGCGTTCGAATCTATCTCCTAAATGTAAATTAAAAGAAACTGAACTAGGTATCTTTTGGTCAGAAATAAGAGAAAATATTTTTCACATTTTTAGGGAATGAAATGTAGCACAAAACGTCTGGTTCTTGGTTATACATTGGAGTAGAAACTATAACATCTCCTTGCCTTTCTGTGCAAAATAGGTAATTTTAGGTGTGTTTGAGGATTTGGTCAAACGTAAAACAGTTAAAAATATCTTTTTGTTATTCAAATACTATATAACTTAATGATAATTGTAACTTAAGGTGGCTCGGGTGTCTTCCTCCATCTTCGATTTTGAAGAAGCAGATAATTTTAGTCTAGATATTTGATGAAATCGGCAAACTATGAGAGTTGTATGTAATTTATGTAATGAACTTTTGATACAAATATGAATAATTGAGTGTTTTATTATATTTTCAGCTGTAATTTCTTAAAAACACCTGTGTTGGAATAGATTTTTTTCAACTTTGCCAAATAAGAGGCGATAACTCAGATAAGTTTATATTTATAATAAAAAGTGTTTTAAATTTACCTATTTCGATATGTAGCAAGAAAACAAGTTCGTTTTTTCCTTATTTAAAAGCATATTATAAGAGCAATCTTCTCACATTTTATAAAGGTCTGATAGTACGTTTTCTTTTTATCACACAAAGTTGATTTTTCATGCATAATCTAAACAAAATCTGACAATTTTGCACAATCTGTATCGTGAAAACAAATCCGGTGACCCATACTTTTTAATACATTTTGGAAAAAAGCATGATAAAAACTTCGTTTTGACAAGTAATCAAAACATTCTATAAATTTTAATTTAGACGCCATAGCCACCTTAAATTAATCAAAACTAATTAATTACTATTAGGTATTTAGAACTGGTATAATTAATTATGTTTTTTTTTTCAGTTAAAAAACCCATCCTATTTATCCTTACACTTAATTTACAGTTTAATCGTATGTAGCTGTGATCAACAGAAGTTATAGGTTAATTGTTCTGGTCAATAATGTGTAATGAGAGTAGTGGTTTGTTTATTTAAACAATTGTCTATCATACAGTTAATTTATAAGAAAAAAGTAAAATCACAAAATTTCAGAACGAAAGTCCCATATCAAGTCGCAAAATGAAAGCTAAAACAAATGTAAAGAATAGCAAACAACAGTCATATTCCTGACTCTGTACAGACATTGTCTCATGCAGAAAATGGTGCATTAAACCTGGTTTTATAGCCAGCTCAACCTCTCACTTGTATGACAGTCAAATTTAACTTGCCTAAGTAAATATTATTAATACGAGAATTTTATATAAAAAATGTGTAGGAGCCAGGTTGGCCGTAGATCATCAAAATGTTATAAACTTCGATTCTTACAATATATGAATTATTCTGCTATTTGAGTAGAGCAAATGGTATCTAATAAATAAACTCAACCGTCAATTTTTCAAGCTGGTTTCGTGTAGCTGTATTTGGCACAACTTTATGAAATTTTTGATCCTCAATGCTCTTCAATTTTGTATTTGTTTGGCATTATAAATATTTTGATATGAGCGTCACTGACGAGTCTTATGTAGACGAAACGCGCATCTGGCGTACTAAATTATAATCCTGATACCTTTGATAACTATTCATGTTGCTCATTTTCTAGTATCTATGTTATGTTCTGTTATCCGTTGTCCTTTGATTTGTAATGAAGTTTTACTTTTGAAAGTAGTTGTATATGACATTTTGATACAACAGAGTAGTCATGTATTTGATGTGTCTAAAGAAAAGCCATTCAAAATACACGTTTATTGCGTCCAATTAACCCTTAACTCTTTATGACATTAAACTGCAAACATACAAAAGATCGTATGTCTCAATGAACATAATTCATCAATTTGTTGAACAAAACTTTATCATTTGACAAAATGTCATATAGATCTATACAGTAGACACAGTATAACTGAATTTGATGAAACAACTCCTAATACTCAATATTACGATGAATGATAACCACCCAATGTTAACAACCTTCCCAAATGAGAAAAATCTATATCGTATTGGAAGCTAAAAAGGTTCAAGAAATTGTTCAAGTAAACAGCAGATTCGACTAGTGCTATGTTATAACATGCATCTGTAGTTGAGTACCTGGATATATACGAGGAAATCGAGTATACAACATATTACACTAATGCTAAATCATATGTCAGTAGCTGTGTGTTTAAATGCGTATTAGAAAACATAGAGAACAAATAAGTTCACTCATATACTTAGTTATATGTTTTAAAATCCCAAAACATGAAAAGTTACCAGGAAACCGAGGACACAACATATTCTTCTAATTCGATTGTATAACTCAGTAACTGTGTGTATATGTACTTATTAGGAAACCTAGAGAAACAAATAAGTTCACTGATATAACATAATTAGTTATATGTTTAATGTCCCAATACCATGACACTTACCAGGAAACCGAGGAAATAACAGATTCCACTGAGGCTGGTTGATAATTTTTTTCTTCTTCATTTCAAGCAGCTTGTTATACTCTTTCTTTATGGATGCATCTAAACAGGAGGGGTGGAATTCCTGATCAAACAATGCTCGAATTGCACGTGGAGATACCCCTGTCAGTAACAAGCCCATTCTGACATAGTTTTCTTCCTCCATGGAGAGAGATGCCATCTTGTTTGTTTGTATGTTTCTGATTACGATGCTCACTTATATTCGAATTTTGTCAATTTCACATATAGATCGTGGTACTATTTTACGAATATTCGTGTTATGTCAGCTTCACAAAAGTCTTATTCACTTAATGCCAAATAAAAAGAAATATGACAACAAATTAAATCCAAGAAATGTCATCGAATGTTTATATCATGAAATCACTTAAATAAAAGATATTGATCTGACTGAGGTTTAACGTTAATTAGACAGCAACTTCATTGTAATATTGACATAAAAGCAAACGTATTTGCTAATTTAATGACAGATATCGAACTAACTACAACTCCATGTTAATCTTATTGTTTTTTGTTTCACTTTAATGCTGATCTGTTTTAAACTTCATTTGATCATTATTAGCATTACAAATTCACGTAAATGTTGATTACACAACTTTCTGTCGGTGTTGGTGTGCAGACAACTTCCTTTAAATGTCGATATAATTGCAAACCTAATTAAATCTCTATATCATCACAACTTCTTTATATGTTGATTTCATGACAGCTTTAATTTGAAATTACTGTCGATGGCATAACGTAAACTGTTTGCAGTTTTTCTTTGAGTTGATGTTTATACTTATATGTTGGCAATTTCAATTATCGTTTTACCTATTGGCATTTAAATTAAGAGATCATCTTGACCATACCATTAGGACTGTTCCTAAAAAAGAATAATGACATTATCATTTACAGGATCAACTATAACTTCTCCATTCATAAAGGATTCTCAAAGGTCGTTCCATTTCACCTATTCCCTGTTATTCATTTAAATACACATTTTTTCTTGCTTTTCATTTTTATATTTTAAAGTATTTTTCTGAAATTAAAAATCGACAAAGGTTTGTAGTCTTCTATTAAAATTTTGCAGGTTTGATGTCTTCTCTGTAATAGTTTCAGGATAAAAGAGAATGACTAAAAAAATATGTCATGATCTTCAGTAAAGTAGGGAAATAATATTGATAAGGAACAAGTAATTTTAGTGCAGAACGTTCACTTGTGATGTAACAATGATGACACAAATATCCTGCTGCACGTGACATCTTATTAACAATCATAATTTAACACAGTTTTCTTTAACAAACATGATCTTGACTATGACCTCATCTAAAACGAAATATTCAACGCATCGCAATTTTTGCAAAGTGTATTATATACCAAATTTATTTTATGTATAGTCTTGTCGCATATCTAAATATTAAAACCATGATGTATAATCAATGATCTCTTGTTAAGAAAACAATCCTATAAAACATAAAAACACTATAAAATCTGACAAAATCATGTATCGATACTACAGGAGCAATATGGAATACATTTATATTAACATTTCTGTCGAGTTTAAAAAAAACACCTTTTTTAGGCTATCAAGGAAAAACTATTAGTTATGAGTGCATACCGACCAATAAGATCATGTTAAGTAATGTTTTGCAGATACAATTAATAAGCATCGAATAAACTATGAGCCCGGAGAGCATGAACGATTATTGATTGGATCTACAACTTACACTATAGTGGTACGTTCTAATCAACATTCAAACCTTATCTTAATTAGAAGATATTGTATAAGTCTAAGATAACAATTAATTGGTTAGAAAAATACTAAAATAACAAAACATGGCTGCCTTTAAATTTTTAGACTTCAGAATATTATCTGTGTTACAAAATACGATATATTCGGACATATTTCTTATAGAATTCAGGATGGTTATGTGGATTGTGCCAAAGAGACAACAAACAAATCAAAGTGCATATATAAAATACAAATTATAAATAATTTAACGACATTTTTAACAAAAAGCCTTTTCATTTGCACATAACAATATCCTCTCATATAATAAACAGATGAAAACAAGCCATATATATATATTGAAATCAAAAATGGAAAAATTGAATGTAATAGTTTCCGTTTTAAAAATATAAAATAATCAATGAAAATCCAAAAAATAAACGGTAAACTCGATATTATATCAAATAAGAAAAAGGAGAAAAACTTAAGAAAAGGAGCAATAAAGAGAATAGAGTTTAACTCATTGATCTTAACTATGCAACCTCGTGGCTACCAACGTATACTATACGATTGTCTAAAATGTATATATAAAGGTAATAACCCTCTATGTCCGATGTAACGATGTATAGCATGTACGTACAACTATATATGTTGAAGTAAATAGATAAAAATAGGCATTATACGTATACAATTACTAAACAATTCAGTAAATATCTGTAATTACTTATCAATAATTAATAACAATTATTTCTTTATTGATTCAGTGATGACAGGTATTCCATGATTTTCCCTCATTTATTCAGCTATTTACTGACTTGATTATTTTGTTTTGATATTTGGAACATTATTTAAGAAACATCATAAAAAATGAAAAAAAGTGAAATGTAATGGTATGAGTCCGAAACGTTTTTACCGATTTACCTTTATCAGTAACACTCAAAGCCGAATATTTAAAAGCAAAGAGTGTAGAAAGACACAAAACGTTAAAGAGCTGGTGTAATAACACCATAGCATAGTACGTTACATCCGGTTGCATACGAAAAAAGGTCGAAAAAATATTGCCTTGAATTTGACAGTTGTACGTTTTTAATCCTACATTTCATTGCATTTGCAGTAACTCATTTATTGGTCATGTGCATATATCTTGGGTATTTCAAAGAAGCATTTTTAACCAAGAAACAATTAGCTGAGCAAGTAAGCCTTATTAGCCTTGAAGTCAAAAGCACATTATTATATTGAAATATTTTACATACTCGAATTTATGTGATACTTGAACATATAATGATAGTCTTTTAGGCCTGGTCAGTAAGATTTGGGGCTTTCATAAAGCTTCGTATATTAAAAAAACAAATTTGCTAAAAACATTTCGGGCATAAATTCCATATAATATGCAGATACGTTGAAGTATCAAAGCTACAAATAACAGTATAAATGAGGTATGAAAGATAAGAGAGAGACAGTCAAACTCATAAATCGAAAATAAACTGACAACGCCATGGCTAAAAACGAAAAGGACAAACAGAAAAACAATATTACACATGAAACAACATAGAAAACTAAAGAATAAACAACAAGAAGCCCACCAAAAACTAGTGGTGATCTCAGGTGCTCAGGACGGGTAATCAGATCCTGCTCCACATGTGGCACCCGTCGTGTTGGCTATGGGATAAAAAATCCGGTAAATAGTCTTATTCGGTAGTTCACATTTATGAAAGGGAAGGGAATTGTATTTACGACGTAAGGAATATATCCGATATCATATGAGAAAAGGTTATTCCATAACGGTCAACCAACCGTGATGGCGTCCGTTAAATTTACGAAAAGATGATTTCAACTTCAGCTTCCTTGTGAGCAACAACCCTCTATCAAGAAAATCATAATAGGAAATGCAAGCTCAAAATTATCGTATCGATTGGGAGATATTAAACCGTATGCAGGTGCTGCTGGAATGTTGCTACTTATAAATGGAAAGTTCACAATTGGAAAGTTGAAATCATCTCTTTTGTCGTAAAGTTTTGTTTTCAATCGCCCCTCATTGTCAATTTATAAATGTAAGTGAAGGTAGGCATATGAGGCCGACTTAACTGTTGTATTCTTTATCTCTATTTTAATGGGATAGATGCGTTCGACAAAGTCACCAATTTTTTATAATTTTATAAGGGTGAATGTAGGTGCTGCGGGAAGAGTAAGCAGATCCTGCTCTTCTTGAAACACTTACTACCTAGTATTATTTACTCTACCCTTGTCTATATAAGGAAATTCCAGGTCTAAGTCAGGAATACGACAGTTGTTTGCCATCATTTGATGTGTTTTAGATTTGATTTTACGATTAGATATTATACTTTTCGCTTCTAACTTTCCATAGAGTTAGAAGATAACTGCATTGTATTTTAATCTTGACCTTCGTAAAACGTAGATTTTACTGTCGCAAATTAAGTTAACGCGGAGCAGAGCAAAGTAAACGGATATTTGCGACAGTAAACTAAAGTTTTGCGAAGACCAAGCTTAAAATACAATACAGTTATCTCCATTATAATGCCACATATTTAAATAAATGTCACTTAATAAATATTTTGGCTTAAAAATGCCATAAATGAAGATTTTGAGGCTCAAAATGTGACTATCTAGAATTACATACCCCCAAAAAAAATCGGAATTCAAAATGATGGCTTTCTTAGTTACGTACTGCTAGAACGTAGAATCTAACCCCTCAAAAAAAATTGTCAACGTCCAATGAAAATTATCGTTACAAACTAATTGCATTAGAATTCAGTATTTTTGTTTTCATTATTAAGATATGCCCCAAACTGAGAATGAAAAATGAAACAACATCACTTCATTGTTTAATAATTTAACCATTCTACAGCCAAATGTTGAAAGCTGCATGAAGGTAAAAAGTTAAATGGAATATCGTTTTATTCAAGTTTTCTGCTTTATAGATATTAGAAGACAACTTTCAATCAAAGTCTCAATTTATAAATATAAACGTAAACCATTATAGGTCAAAGTATAGCATTCAACACAGAGCCTTGGCTTTGTGAATGTGTTTAACCATTTTTTAGGATATAAAATAGGGACGAAAGATGCCATGATACCAGGATAGTCAAACTCATAGATATAAGTTAAACTGACAACGCCATGGCCTAAAATAAAAAAGAAAACAGACAACTAATAGTACAGAACACATAACATAGAAAACTAAAGCCTTATCAACACAAAACCATTCAAATACTTGGGGTGATCTCAAGTGCTCCGGAAGGGTAAGCGGATCCTGCTCCACATGTAGATTAGCTCTTAGATAGTTCCGATCCCTAAACAGGTTCTAGCAATTTTAGGCAATTCTCGAGTTTTTTTCAGGTCATCATCGTTTGTGTTAGGCTGTGAGTTTTCAAACAAGTTTTTGAAATAGAGAACAGTACATTAGTCAATTCAAACTTAATGAAGTAAGGCACACAAAAGAAATAACTGAATGTTAGTTGGTAAGTCCATTTCAGCGACATATTTAGTAAGCGTTGCTTCATGGAAAAGTATCCACTGTTAATTAATATGCTGACAACAGTGGTTTAATTGTAGATCTTGTGTTGCTAATTATTTTGTTGATCAAAATGGTATTTTAATATTAAGTTTTACACTAGACATGGAAGAACTGGAATGGGAAGAATCGTTCAATGTCAATAACTGGTACGAAATGCAATTAGCATAGTATAAATTTCGTCCGTCGAGAGCGTTTTTCTAGATTCGTCTTCATCAAGAATACTCAAACTTAAACATTTGAAGGCCAGGCAACGGCAATATGCTTCACGTTCAAAGAGCACCATGACTAAAGATAAGCAAAAAAACAAAAGAACTTTACAAAGACAAAAATAAATGAAACTACCGTTGCTTGCTTTACTCCCTTCAGAACAAAGGAAACAGTTTGAAAGTCCCATATACTGAAATATGTCAAAAATTAACTTATAAATTTTGTTTAAACTTTCAGACAAGAATTTAAATAGGTTGTGAACAGTTTTAATGAAATATGATAGATGATAAAGTCTTTGTGCATGTTCTTTTAAAAATACCCGTCAAATTCTGAATAGGAAAATATTACTTAGTGTTTTCCAGACGTCGGTAAATATGTCATAATGGAAAACCGAACTTTTTGAAAGACGTTTGTATACAAAAATAAGGATATGATTGTCAATGGCACAATTATATACTTAAGCTCAAATGAAGTGGACGTAAGTAATGATATGCAACTTTAATGCCTTCAACGACGAGAAAACCCAAAATCGTATAATTGGCTAATAAATGGAAGTTTGATCTCTGTAATTTTTCAGACAATTTTGCATTTATCAGTTATATGAACACATGCAAATACCTTGCAAATTATTAATAACATTTTTTAACGCAAATTTAATTTCTTTTTCTTTGTTTTGGATGTTTATGAATCTTAGAAATTGTCTATATGTGATGGGTGAAATTTTAGTTTCTTTTTCCCCCTAAAGATTTATTACCGCATACATTTTAAGAAATGTCTGTCAATGTTAACTATAGCTATTTTCATAAAAGTGGACTAGCAGATATATTCTTACACTATGAGTCTCTATTCAAATAACATTTGATAGAGGAAACAATTGCAAACCTTCGATTAATATTCTTTATAAATTTGTTTCGTAGTTACTTCGTTTTACAACTTTACATTATTATCACAATACAAGCAATACATCAATCCATTTAAATGTATCATTCAAAATGTTAACTTTGAAATGAATGTTGTCTGATTTTAAATCTTTCTATCTGGATTCAAAGGATGCATGTGTCTCATATGACTCAACACGTAGTTCTCCATTTCTGTTGTTATTGATGAATTTAATTAGTCGCAAATACAAATTAAGATTCAATGCAAAAAGTTAAAATATTTTACAACATAAAATAGGGCAGGTATTCTCATGCATAAATATAAGGCAGGCATTTTCAGGAATAAAATAGGACAGAAAGGGGACGGATCTTTACAAAAATATGTTTTACTTATTCGGCTTTATATGTGATCTGGAAGTTATTTATAATACGAGTTAAAATTTTGTAATCTTTCTAGAGTGAACTTAACATAAGTGGTCGATTTAATACCTGATATCGAGATTTTGTACAAAAATTATTGCGCAAACGCCTTGATAACTTTTCATAGGTGAAATAATGACATCGTTTTCAACTAATAAAAGATGCCTCTTATGCTCACTTTATTTGTTCATCTTAAGGAGGTTAGCTACTAAGTTTCGAAATAACAGGATTTTCATAACACTAGAATATATTGATAGGGGATTATTAAAGGAACCAAAGAGAATAAAAAATATATGCTTGTTTTCGAGATTGAAATGTTGGCGGGAAATGTTATTTCTTGATTTTTCATAGTTATCAATGACAAGTTTAAGGTCTCGAGAACTATAAAAAATAACCAAAATTTTATAAGACTTCTACAGATGGCTTATAATTATACATGTATAAGATTTATAAAAAAAAAATGAGGGTTAATTGGCAACATTTTCAGGCATTCAAATGGATAAAACCAGATGATTCCGAAAATTAAAAAAAAATCTCTTAACATGACAAGCGAACATCCATAAGGAGCATTCGCAGTTACAACTCCCATCATTGTGCAGATGAATGGAATGTAGCCTGACTCCATGCAATTTATTTTGAATTTATTTTTTATTTTATACAAAAATAATTGCGCAAACGCCGTGATATTTTTTCATAGACGAAATAACATCATATTTAACTTATAGAAGATGTCTATTATGCTCAATACAGTTGTTTATCTTAAAGAGGTAGGCTACTTAGTTTCGAAATAACAGGATTTTCATAACACTAGAATATACTGATAGGGGATTATTAAAGGAACCAAAAGAGAATAAAAAATATAGACCAATGTGCTTGTTTTCTAGATATAAGTCATTGGAATGTTGGCTGGAAATGTCTAATTTTGAATAAAATATTGTTTAAACTAACACCATCAGTGGATGATCGGAAGATAAAGAATTAGCCCTTGACATATTTCAATTTATTGAGAAAACATGCAATTCTTTTCAGATATCCCTTGTAAAACATTGTTGCGTTATAACTAGTTCTTGTGTTACAAGTTTTAATCCTTGTCACAATACAAGCAAAACATAAAAAACATTTAAAAAGTTTCTAAGGTATGAAATGAATGTTGTCTGATTTTAAATCTTTATATCGTGTTTCATATGGCGAGTGGGTCTCATTTGATTCATCCGCGTATTGTCATATTTTAAGTGTAACGTGTTCGTTTAAATCAGATACTGATATAGAACTAAAATAAAAAGAATTGATTGTGCAATACTGAAAAAAAGCTCAGTCACAAGAAGCCATTTTTTTTTACATGAATGAAAATATCTCGACTACAACTTTTGTTAAAACAATTTAAAAATTCAGAATTATCAAATGAATGGCTCATAGTAATATATCAGATTATTTGCTTTTCTAAGGTCATCGGATATATGAGCTCAAAGTTACACTTTCTCGTAGTTTAAAGTAAAAAAAATCTTGCCTCAATTTTTTTTTTACATTTTCTATGCCTCTTTTCTCCAAACTAGATCTCTCCTAGATTCATAAATTGTATGTTCAATACTGAATTTATGTTTTCTTCTATAATTATTTTGTATATTATTTATATTTAAAAGAAGGACAAAAGATACCAGAGAGACAGTCACACTCATAGATTGATAATAAACTCTAAACACCATGGCTAAATAAAAAAGACAAACAGATAAATAATAATACAGAAGACACAACATAGAAAACTAAAGACTTAGCAACACGAACCCCACCATTAACTGGGGGTGATCACAGGTGCTCCGAAAGGGTAGGCCGGTCCTGCTTCACATGCTGTACCCGTCGTGTTGTTCATTTGAACAGTAAACTCCCTTGTAAAGTGTCAACGATATTTTTTAAATACTAATTCCAAACAAAGTTTGTTTTTTTCACATTAGGTTGACTGAATTAAAATATTTTGTAGCATCATTTATGCTATTCTAGGTTACACGTTTACCCAATTTATCTTGACTGGATCTGGTCTGAAGCTTTTTTAATATTTGAATGTAAAAACATATAATTCAAGAAGTCAATGCATACGAGAAATACAGCATAAAATTACGACAAAAATCAGCGCATTGTCACTCAAAAAGGATGTCGAACGTTTGCGCTTAACGTTTAAAGCTCGCCAGCTATACCTTAAATACGGTGTCACAGTTTAGAACCTTTCAGCTGTTTAGCTGCATATATATAACCAATCGATCTGCAATGACTGTTTACGTCTGACTTATATGTTTTCTTTTCTGATTTAAACTTTTAATTAAACTTTTAATTAAGGATTTAATACAGTGTTATTATTTAGCAATATAAGCAATATAAACTCTGCTAGGGCAGACTTCTGGGTCTAATAGTCCAGCTAAGGAAGGCGGAAGGTAAGGAAAACCCAACTAAGCTGAAATATCTTATTGAAAACAGCGCCAAAAACTGTAGAAATAGTAAAAAAGGGTATAACAGAATAACCAAACTCCAAGATAAATTCCAAAACGGGGAGTCAATAGAAATTGACAGAATCAAAAGTTAGACCTTTTTATCATACGAATCGAATGGAAAATTGGAACAGGCATTAGCATTTCCCTTTTTTGAAGAGCAAATTTACAAAAATTCGAAACACAGGTACTAAATTTTAACACAATTTTTTTTCTAGTTTTTGATTGTAAACAAGCTTCTGTCAGAGTTTGGTAAAAATCCAGGATAGATAAAGAAAGTTATTCAAAATTTTAAAACATTAACCACATAGTGAATGTTATGTTTCCTGGCAGAAATTACATTTAAAAGTAAGATACGGAAAAAAAATGTTGTTTTTTTTTTACAAAAATTACTTCTTGATACTATCTTAGTTTCATGAACAATCTTCTGTCCAAGTTTGGTAGAAATCCAGGATAGTATAAGTTTAGTATGACGTCCATTATTACTGTAGAATTACCTTGAAATTACTAATTCAGGGGCAGCAACCCAACAACAGGTTGTCTGAGTCATCTGAAAATTTCAGGGCAGATAGATCTTGACCTGATAAGCAAGATTATCCCATGTCAGATTTGCTCTAAATGCTTTGGTTTTTAAGTAATGAGCCAAAAACTGCTTTTTACCCCTATGTTCTATTTTTAGCCGTGACGGTCATCTTGGTTGGATGGTCGGGTCATCGGACATTTTTTTTATACTAGATACCCCAAAGATGATTGTGGCCAAGTTTGGATTAATTTGGCCCAGTAGTTTCAGAGGAGAAGATTTTTGTAAAAAGTTACTAAGATTTATGAAACATGGTTAAAAATTGACTATAAAGGGCAATAACACCTAAAGGGGTCAACTGACCATTTTGGTCAAGTTGAACTATTTGTAAATCTTACTTTGCTGAACATTATTGCTGTTTACAGATTATCTCTATCTATAATAATATTCAAGATAATAACCAAAAACAGCAAAATTTCCTTGAAATTACTAATTCAGGGGCAGCAACACAACAACAGGTTGTCTGAGTCATCTGAAAATTTCAGGGCAGATAGATCGTGACCTGATAAACAATATTTATGTCAGATTTGCTCTTAATGCTTTGGTTTTTAAGTAATGAGCCAAAAGCTGTGTTTTACCCCTATGTTCTATTTTTAGCCGTGACGGCCATCTTGGTTGGATGGCCGGGTCATCGGACACATTTGATATACTAAATACCCCAAAGATGATTGTGGCCAAGTTTGGATCAATTTTGCCCAGTAGTTTCATAGGAGAAGATTTTTGTAAAAAGTTACTAAGATTTATGAAAAATGATTAAAAGTTGACTATAAAGGGCAATAACTTCTAAAGGGGTCAACTGACCATTTTGGTCAAGATAACCTATGTTTTTGCTATTTATGTTGTGTTTTTGTTCTGATTTTTTTATTTTTTGTTTAGCTTTAGAAAATAGTTGCATTGTATTAGTTTTTT
This sequence comes from Mytilus edulis, assembly GCA_019925275.1. Taxonomy (NCBI): domain Eukaryota; kingdom Metazoa; phylum Mollusca; class Bivalvia; order Mytilida; family Mytilidae; genus Mytilus; species Mytilus edulis. Next base: position 7,812,802 of record CM034360.1, on the reverse strand, counting down.
TGATTTGCAAATTTCCTGCTTTTGCTGTGTATTTAAATCAAAATATATGCCTATAGCATGTTTAGCATGTTGTTATCAAACTTGATAATTCACCGTTTCAGAAGCTGAAGGCCATTATTAAAATAATTACTCTTGAAATTAAGATATACATGTAATAACAAAACTTTAGCCAATTAAGTTACATTATATTATTATCAAACCAATCAAAACAATTTGGTGTACGTTTTACTAACATGGCTTCAGATTCTGAGATGGCGAATTAATCTTATATTGATTTATATGATATATAGGTTCCTAGATAATAGAGTTACTTTTGTACACATGTAATGTCGCGATATAACATGTATAACCATGACTTACTTACATGTATCCTGGTACAGAATATTAATTGGTCCAAAATGACGGCTACACATAATATAATATGATACTTGTACATAGTCAGACACATACATGTGTAAAAACAGGAATAATACATAGTATTAATCACAATTTATAATGATACAGTACTACAAAACAATGCTGGTTAACATAATCGTAAAATTTAGACTTTATAATTTAAATAGCTTTTTTAATTAACAGTGATAATTAACTCATTTATAACTTATATTAAAATTTTAAAGCAGGCCTTTCTTTTCCTGAACACATGGATAGATGAAATCAAAATTAGCACAAAGTTTGCATTATCTGAGTCCAATAAGCTATGACTTCATATTATAGATAGGAAGCTTTGATATGCATTGCAATAATTTATTACATTGCTCCTCAAACACAGGTAGTAGTTGTTAATTTGCTGTTACATATATTGTTTTCATTTACATAATCCACTTTTAGGACTAAAGTTTCAGGTACTATAGTATAGACTTCTTAATGGATAATATTTATACCAAAGATGTTCATAAACATGCAATGAAACCTTTACAGTGACTCTATAAAATAAAAGTAACTTTAACCAAAACATCCTTATATCACACTTTAGGAAAAGTAAAGACAAAGATAATTATCAAGATTAAACAACACTCTACTTTTTGCAATCAAAGGGAAATAACTCAAAAGATATTCATTGCATTTGGATTTTTTTTTTTAGTTTGAAACAAGAGCTGTGCTCAGTATATTTAAATACTTTAAAAAATATTATTTAATCAAGGATTCAAAAGAATGATGAGTACAGCTGATGTATTCATAAATCATGAATAAATCAAGTTATATTTTCTGCTCAATGAATGATCATTTCATAATGTTAACCTTTGATCAAAGTATAACAATCCCCCCTTTTTTTCTCACAACAGACTATAAATTGTAATTTCAGTAAGCTGGGTGACTATACCATTTGTAGGTATATATCCTGTATTTATTAACTTACTCGTATTTATTATTTTCATTTATTTTTTACTCTTTTTTTTCATTTCTTTTCTGTACAATGTTTTATTATTTTCTTTATTATTTTATTGGCAAATATATATGAAAATATAGAAATTTATAGCAGAAGTATTACAATTAACATCATGTTTGAATCAGAGACCAGTCCATTACTACATAACATACATTGTGTTAAATTTTCTTTACTTATTGCCAGTTGTGTGGGACTTTTTCTGTCATTTTATATAAATAATGTTTCAAACTGTTTATGTCATTTATACTCTAAATGAAAAATAATCTTATTCAGATTGTCTCATACAACTGCCAAGGACTTAATTCAATTGAAAAGCGAAGAGATGTTTTAGACTATCTAAGAGCAAAAGATTGTAGCATGTATTGTCTTCAAGATACACACTTTTCTGAAAAAGATGAACAATTTGTTAAGAATCAATGGGGTGGAGAATGCGTCTTTAGTTCCTTTTCTTCAAATCAAAGAGGAGTGGCCATTTTATTTAATAATAATTTTGAATATAAGATTTTACAAAGCAAAAAAGATCAAAATGGAAATCTATTAGGATTGAATATTAAAATTGAAGATAACAATATCACTTTAATTACATTATATGGTCCAAATAGTGACAGTCCTGATTTTTATGATAAAGTTAGCGAAATAATTGAAGAATTTGATAATCATACTGTCATTGTGACAGGAGATTATAACTTAGTGCAAAATCAAGACCTTGATACTTTTAATTACTTGAATATAAATAATCCAAAAGCTAAGGAAAAAGTGTTAGATATAAAGGAAATTTACAACTTAACTGATCCATTTAGAGAACTATATCCAGAAAGTAAAAGATATACTTGGAGGAAACCAAACCCTATAAAACAGGCCAGACTAGATTTTTTTTTAGTTTCACAGAGCTTTTATCCAAATGTACATGACTTAAAGATACAAAATAGTTATAGATCAGATCACTCGCCTATTATTTTACAAATAAAACTTAATAACTTCAGAATTGGGAGGGGTTTATGGAAATTTAACAATTCTCTTTTATATGATCCAGATTATATCCATATTGTAAAAGAGGTAATAAATAAAACTAAAGAACAATATGCTTCTCTTGTATATAATCGAGAAAACCTAAACTTAGTAGACTCTAGTGAAATTGAGTTCACAATTAGTGATCAATCATTTTTAGAAACATTGTTAACTGAAATAAGGGGGAAAACAATATCGTATGCTTCATTTAAAAAGAAAAAAACAAATAAATTAGAACATTTGCTAGCTGAAGATATAAACAAGTTGGAAGAAATAACCCAAACAGATGAAATTTTGGAACAGATAGAAAAAAAGAAAACGGATCTTAGAATTATCAGACAAAATAAAATGAGGGGTCAATACATAAGGTCAAAAACACAATGGGTAGAAGAAGGAGAGAAACCGTCAAAGTTTTTCATAAATTTAGAGACAAAAAATTATGTCAATAAAACAATTCCTAAATTAATTGATCAATCAGGAAATATAATTGAAAACCAAAAACAAATTCTAAACGAAGCCAAAAATTATTGCAAACATCTATATTCCAAGAATGAGACTATAAAATCTATTAATCTGAATAATGCTTTACCCCATAAAGATATACCAAAACTATCTGAAAATATGAAAGAGTCGTTAGAAGGGGAAATATCATTTATAGAATTGACTGATGCAATTAAAAGAATGAAAAATGAGAAAAGCCCTGGATCAGATGGATATACAAATGAATTTCTTAAATTTTTTTGGATTGATATAGGTAAATTCATACATAGATCAATCAAATATGGCTATAATCAAGGGGAAATGTCTATTACTCAAAAACAAGGAATTATAACTTGCATTCCAAAAGGTGACAAACCAAAACAATACATGAAGAATTGGCGGCCAATCAGTCTTTTAAATAATATATATAAATTAGCATCAAGTTGCATTGCAGAAAGGATAAAGTCAGTTTTAACAATTTTAATTAATAATGATCAGACCGGATTTATACCTGGTAGATTTATTGGTGAAAACACCAGATTAATATATGATTTACTACACTACACTGAAGAAAATGATATCCCCGGCATTCTCCTCCTCATTGACTTCGAAAAAGCTTTTGATACAATATCCTGGATTTTTATAGAACAAGTTCTTGACTTTTTCAACTTTGGAAATTCCATAAAACATTGGGTTAAAACTTTTTTTACAAATACTAAATCAGCAATAATGCAGAATAATTTTCTATCAGATTTTTTTTACAATTGAAAGAGGTTGCAGACAAGGGGATCCTTTATCTCCTTACATTTTCTTGTTATGTGCAGAAATTTTAGGAATATTACTTAGGAAAAACGAAAACATAAAAGGTATTACTATTGAAGACTCTGAATTTTTGATATCACAATATGCTGATGACACCACACTTATTTTAGATGGTTCACCAGAATCCTTAGATGCATCTCTTTGTGTTTTAGAACTATATGCTGAATGGTCTGGTCTCAAGATGAATTTAGAGAAAACAAAGGTAGTCTGGATTGGGAAAAAGAAATATAGCCAAGATACAATGTGTGTAAAGTGGGGATTGGAGTGGGGTTCCAACAGATTTACGCTCTTGGGTATTAAATATTCAGTAGACTTACAAGAAATGGAAACACTAAATTTTGAACCCAAATTTAAAGAGATAGAAAGAACAATGAAAAGCTGGTCTAACAAATACTTATCCCCAATTGGAAAAATTACAATAATTAAAAGTCTTATAATTTCAAAGCTCAATCACCTATTTTTAACTTTACCAAATCTTAATAATGGATTACTAAATCAATTCATAAAAAAAATATTTGATTTTATTTGGGATGGTAAACCAGACAAAATTAAAAGGGAAACAATTGCTCAAATATATGAACTGGGTGGACTTAACATGTTAAATCTAAAACAATACATCAAAGGATTAAAACTAACTTGGATAAGAAGAATAATCAAACAAACTAATAACTATTGTAAATTACTAACTTGTACTGAAAAAATTGAATTAAATGAATTATTCTTGGTAGGTCCAAGAACACAAGTTAAAAATCCTTTTTGGCTGGAGGTTTTTAATGCTTGGACTGAACTACAAACCAAAGTAGCTATTAAGAACGAATATGATTTTATCGCATCTAATCTTTGGAATAATAAAGAAATTAAAATTGGTAATCAAACCCCTCTGTATAAAAAATGGACTGAAAAGGGTGTCTGGCTAATAAATGATTTAATTGATAATGATGGACATTTAATGAATTGGCAGGAATTTAAAAAAACATATGATGTTGATACCAACTTTCTCATATTTCAAGGAGTAATGTCAGCTGTTTATTTCTATATGAAAAGTCTTAATATTAAAAATAATCAGCTTATGAAGCCTTATGGGCCAATTATACCAACTACTATTTCTATATTTATGAAATCTACAAAAGGATCAAAAGACATGTATAATGTTTTAAATAAAAAAATAACCAATTTCACATCACAGGAAAAGTGGTCTTTAATCCTAAATAGACATAATATTATTTGGAATAAAATATACAGACTTCCATTTTACATTACTAAAAACTCAAAATTACAGTGGCTCCAATACAGGATTAATCACAGAATTTTGGGAACAAATAAATTTCTCTACAAAATTAAAATCTCACAAAACAATAAATGCACTTTCTGTTCAGACTCAATAGAAACTATTGAACACATATTCTGGACATGTCCAAAAGTTTTTGATGTTTGGGAAGAACTTAATAAATGGATATTTGCAAAAGTCCAAATTGAACTAACACTTAATTTAGATATTGTCTTATTTGGGATATTAGAAAAAACAGAAAAAAACTACATAAGAAATCTCATAATACTATTAACCAAATATTATATATACAAAACAAAAATGCAATGTGGACAAGTAAATAGTGTAGCCTTAAAAAATTACCTTAAAGAAAATTTGTTCATTGAAAAAATAATATTTTATAAAAATAAACCATTGCAAAGAGCGTACACCTGCTGGAACCCCTGGCTCCTACTAATAGAATGATTTTATAAGCTAACGCTCATGTAATAAAAATATCTACCCAATCCATGCTACCTTAGATTTAGATTTTCTATTCCTTTTTAAAATTATTAATAATATCAATATACGTTTATAGAAGGATTCAAAATATCAACTTTATGTACTCGTTTCGATTTTGCTGATGTACTATGAACTTATTTACTATAATTATATTGCATATATGAAGTTCTTTGCCAATAAACACATTACAAAAAAAAAAGATAACTTATTTGTAAATCTTACTTTCCTGAACATTATTGCTGTTTATAGTTTATCTCTATCTATAATAATATTCAAGATAATAACCAAAAACAGCAAAATGTTCTTACAATTTTCAATTCAGGGGCAGCAACCCATTAAAAGATTGTTTGATTGATCTGAAAATGTCAGGGCAGATAGATCTTGACCTGATTAACAATTTGAAGCAGTGACAGATTTTCTCTAAATGCTTTGGGTTTTGACCCTTTGGGCCAGGTGAGCTAAAAATGGCCTTTTTATATTATAAAAAATGTCCGTACCAAATAACTGACTTCATATATTTCATGAAAATCTTTATTGAAGTAACCTCTATCAGGAAAAAATATGTGTGTGAAAAATAAATTCAAACTCTTTATCGCTGATTAATCCTGATACAACATAAATATGATAAATGAGTTATTATCAAAAATCCTTTACATTAGTCATAGTTTGGGCTTGGAATAAACGCAACAGTTGTATACCGCTGTTCAATAGTCATAATTTGATTAATTTAAAAACAAATCCAGGTAACAAACTTAAACCGAGGGAACAAATTAAGTATTAGAGAAAAACAACGGAACAACAGAAAGACTGAACTGCAACAAAAACCAACGCAAACATACATAGAAACGGACAATTTGATAAAACCGAGTTTGGGGGGGGGGGGGGGGGGGGGGTGGACGTTGATACATTTTGTAGTTGTTATGTTGTTCAACGAGAGTTTCATGTATAAGCTCGTTCGATATGACTCTCGCGTGAAATTTGTAACGTTAATTCATGGGAGAACATTTTGTATCTTAAAAGATTAGGCAGTAAGATCAAAAGGAAAATGTTCAAATCACAGATTATATCAATATATCTTGAAGACCATAATCAACTATAACCTAACATCCTGCATCGATGATCTAGTAATAGTAGAATATCCCTCCTTATATTTCAGTTTATTAAGGAAACAATTACATTCTTTTTGTAAATTCTTTTTATAAACTTGTTGCGTTATAACTGAGTTTATCGGCTTAAATTTTTGTCAGTATACACGCGATGCAAAAATCCATTTAAAGTTATTCAAAGGTTTATTTTGAAACAAATGTTGTCCGATTTTAAATCTTTCTATCTGGTTTCATGATGGTGTTTGTCTTTAATTGACTCATCGACGTATTTACCTATTTCTGTTGTTTTTAGTTTGTTTTAATCAGGTGAAAATAACAAAAAGCTAAATTATAAATACTAAATTACAGATTTGTCAAAAGATGCCAAGTTTATATTTATATCATATGTTGTTTTCCAATACTATTCCGTGCCTTTTAGGACATATAAAGGTCATGTACAATTAAATAAACCTTCTTTAAAGCAGAATATTTTGGCTTTGGTAAACTTTCTTTTATTCGCATACTAGCTGTACACATAAATTAAAACATTCCTCGAAATGGATAGCCGAGTATATGGGATTATAAGTTGAGCATTTACATTTTTTTTAAGATTTGCAAAAGTTGTTTGGTATTTTGAGGTTAAACAGTGCATGCTATTTGAGACATGCAAGATAGGGAAGACATTTTCAGGAATACAAACTTGACAGAACGGGGAACCTAACACAATACTCTTGATTGTTTTGAATGTAATTTATGATACCAGTTAAAACTTTTAAGGGATGAACTTAATCTGCAACTTTCAAACAATTCGATTGTAAGGTGATATTGAAATTTTATACAAAAATAATTTTACAGCTGAGGACCATCTCCGGATGTGAGATTTTCAATAGTACACAAATCACAACATAGAAAACTAAAGACCGACCAACACGAACCCCATATAAATCACCACAGACTGGGGTGATCTATAAGCGCATACAACTGCAGAAACGCGCGTCTGCCGTATGTTCTAAATTTAGTCCAGGTATCCATGATGAGTTTATTTATATACAACTGCAGAAGTACATTTTACTCACTTTATTTATTGATATTAAAAAACATAAGCAGTTACAACGAACATCATGTTCAGATGGATTTCATATGCTTGGCAAGTTGCCTGACCCTATTTAATTTATTTTTTAATAATTATTGTGTAATGTAACATTATAAGTGGAGAATCTATAGATAATGAATTAGTTTTTTGAAAAATTCTTATTTATTGAGGAAATATTAAAATTCTATTCGGAATTTCCTCTAATAAATGTATAACTAGTACCTCGTTGCTTCGTGTACAAGGTTTAGATATCAGAGCTCAAGCAAAACATAAATCCATTTAAAGTTATTCAAATGTTAAATTTGAAATGAATGTTATCTAAATTTCAATCTTTCTATATGGTTTTCCTATTTTTCCCATTTTTGGTGTAACCATTTTTTTAATCAGATATTGACAAAAAAAATAAAAAAAGAATGGTTCATGCAGTATTTGAAATAGCATTTGTTCACTATATATATGTTGTTTACGTTTTGTACATGCATACAATTATTACAGCTTAAATTTTGTAAAAAAAGCCAAAAACTTATTTTTTGTACCAATTCAGATGCATATGATGAGATGTTATTTAGTTATATTTCGGGTTATTACTTTTCTGAAGTCTGTGGGTTTATGAACTGAATGTGACAATTTCTCTGAGTGCAATGCGAAAAAAACGTACAGTCGCCCTCAAACTTGCAAAAACAACTTATAATTTTACAGATATACAATATCTGTTTTGTTGATCCATTGCCGATCTTACTTTGATGATTATAGTTTCGAAGTAACTAATAGAGTTCTCAAGAAAAAGACATTTTGATATGTTTTGTTCTAAAAAGTAAACTCACGAAAATACTGAACTCCAAAGAGAATTTAAAGAAATAAATTCCCTAAAACACATCAAATTAATGGACGACATCTGTTATATTCCAGACTTGGAAAAGGCATTTCCATATGCAGAAAAGTCACATTACCGTGATTATAACTGACTATGCATTGTTGTTATATAATCAAAACATTATAACTTGAAACGAAAAGTAAAAAGAAAAAAACATAACAAAAACGCTGTACCTTTTTAAAAGTTCTCTAGGAAGACACAAATATAGTTGAACTTCTTAACTGTAAAGAGTTATGGCACATTGACTCTTAAATTTGGTTGCACCTCTGGACTCTTTGAAGCTGCCTTTATCTTTGAAAGAAGTGCTTTCTCTGACCTGGTTCTGCAAAACAGAGGTACTTTTTTCATCATATGGTGTTAAACATGAATTTAAATTTTAAAGCCGAATACACATCAAAATGTATACTGATGTAGTGCTATGATTAGAACAGCTACAAAGGAATACAAAATATGTCATGTATATGGGAAATATAGTATCAATCAGGGCAAATGTCGACGAATTGTCGCTCAAATAGGATGTTGGACGTGTGCGCTTTATAACCTGTAAAACTCACAACGGTCAGCATTCCCGGAGAGAAATGTGGGAATCACAAGTAAGGACAGATTACGCATACCATGTGTTCATTCCTAGGCATTAACCTACATATATAGAGAAAAAATGAAATGCAATGAATTTACGACTCTAGTTTCTTTGATTTTTTCTGATTTTAACTTTCACCTTTTTATTACTTGATTATAAAAAATGGATTTTAACAATGACTCACTTACAAATTTTTAGAAATTTCAACTTTGCCACTTGGGTCACAAAGACCGCATGCAGAAGGGTGAATGTAATTAAAAACAGCTTATAGAAAATGTGACGTAAGTAAATAATAGTATAACAAAAATACCGCAGTCGAAGATAAATGTGGAAAAGTCCGTAGAATATAACAGAATTAAACATAAGACTACCACTCAACGAAACGAATGGAAAAACTGTCATATTTCTAACTTTATACTGTAGAAAATAGAATTAATTTCCCTTGTATGTAAGCGCAAATGTCTAAAAATTATAGTGTAAATTTTCAGGTTAAAACGACACAAATATCTATGTAAAGAGGACGCATATTTTCATGAAAAACAAAGAATACGCGCTAGAACATTTTAAAAAAATTTTAATATTATGTTTCAGAACCGAACAACAAAATTATCAAATATCAAATCATGTCAGCCGTTGATTTGATACTGGTGATTTGACTGAATTATCTCTTATACGGTTTTATGTTATGTTCGTTTTGAAAAGAGTTCACGATGCTCTTGTTCATTCATAAAATTATAATAAATTCATTATGCACGTTATAGTAATGTAATCTTTAAGATACCGCACGTTTTGAAGAACGAAATGTGGGTTAATATAAAAAAAAAGTGGTATGATTACCATTGACATAACTCTCCACAATAGACCAAAATGACACAGAAATAAACAACAATAGGTCACCGTAGCAAAGCGCATACCGCATAGTCAGCTATAAAAGGCCCCGAAATGACAATGTACGACAATTCAAACGAGAAAACTAACGGCCTAATATATGTGTATAAGTCCCCTATATTGATACAAGTTGGTGAGCAGCTCAAACAGACATAATAGGTTAAAATGACAATTATTGGGATTCAGCAGGCAAAACTGTCTAGGCTGATAAATTGTACTATTGAAAGTTTCTTTGTGTCTATTTTTGTCTTCAAATCCTTTCGTCTGGTATTAATTATAGACCGGTGATACGTAATGTTTTATTTTGCATATCCTTTTACAAATTTATTTTTTAATGAGAATGTTAATATAAGAAAGCTGACGAAGTTCGACAACTTGTAAAATATATATAAAAAAAATAGTTTAACATATGAACTAACATGTACACTTTCAGTATATTTTGACAACTTTTGCAATGTCATATTTTGCCATTTGGTAGGGGAATAAACTCATCATATATACCATGCAGGATTTTGACATTTTTAATTGTTATGTCCTATTGAAATAATATCTTACAATAATGTCACATTACCATGACAATTGACCCTTTCTTGAAAGTAAAAAAAAGGACTTTGAATAGAATACCACGAATATAAAGATAACAATTAAATTGAAAATACAAAAATGTTACCCAGAAGACTATACTTAATGAAGAAACAAATGCAGTATAGAATTTTTTTACCAAAAATGTTATGATACCTTGGAACTCAAACAATTGAACTCAAATCTATGTGAGATTTAAAATGTACATGTGATAGATCTCAAATGAACATGTGATAACGCTTATGTAAGTGAATCTTTTCAAAGCTTGCTAGATATTTATTTATTTTTAAACAGAAGCATATTCATCGTTAAGTCTGTAGTTTTACCTTTTGAAATAAAGCAAGGCACATAACCCTTAACAAACCTCCTAAATATAGAATTGAAAAAGTTAGAATTTCTATTTTAAATGTGGGAAAATATCAAACATAATGTATTTGTTTGACTTGGTTTTTAAAGTGTTACTTTTTACCTATATATGAATTTCTAGTAAATAAATGTCATAATGTTTTGTCTATCAATGAAATTTATACAAAAAGATATTTTGATTTGTAAGATGTACTAATCAAATCAAATATATTAGAACCGAGGAAAACAAATATAAGTTGAAATTATTATAGCTTTAAAGACAATATTAGGATACACGTTTAAAAGGTAAGAAGGTATAAAAAATCAAACGAATTACACAACTGCCCAATAGGATTCAGATGTTTATAAAGCACCAGTCGTCTAGATAAGATATGTGCATTAAGGATTCAACGTCTTGCATTTTGTGTGAAATTTCATCAAAGAAACATAGTTTAAAATTTGTTTTGCCTACATAAGACTCATCAGTGACGCGCTAATTGAAACAGTGGTAAAGCAAAATCAATTTTGAAACAAAACATTTCAAAAACTTTGTAACAAATCTTGTTCATTCCTTCTATGCATTAAACATAACACCCTTAGTTTGTCGAATTATATGAAAATTCACTTTTTAAACTAATGAAATATAAATGATACGCACATAAGATAAGGTTATATATGTCTAATTTAATTTGATTAGATTGTTTTAATAAATTTACATACACATGTTATATCAACTAGATTTCGTGACAGTACTGAATACTGGGTTCAGCAGGTCTATATATCTTTTAATAGTTTCAAAGCCAATCTATTGACATACTTCGATCAGAAATTCAGACAAGTACTGCAAGACAGTTGTGCTTTGTTTGTTTAGGTTGAACTTTACATAAACAATAGGATGATCGTTTACTACGAATATCATTTTACATTCATTCAAAACAATTAAGATACATATTATCTCAACAGTTGAGGGCCTTTTACTTTATTCTGAATCCTTCAATTGGATGATAATATACTCGTTAGAGATACCCGGATTTTTTTTTACACCAGACGCGCGTTCTTAGACTCATCATTGAAACAGCTAAAGTAAAGGTAAATGAAAAAATGAAGGGAAAGTAAACCCGAAATTCAAAATGATCACTAAATACAGCTAAGCCAACTTTCCCCGGGATAAAACGTTCTAAGTATTTGCGAAATTTAATATTTTATAAACATTCTATTCACAACCATGACCATACTAATGATAATCATTACAACACATAAGTGCATTAAGATTTTATCCTTGAAATTAACTATATGTATAAATATTATGATTTTGTTATTATTTTAGCGATAACAAGATGACAGAAAGTTTTGCGTCTGGATATATTAGTTGGACTTAAAAATGACCTTGCTTTATTACGAATGATTATTTTTAGTTTTGGTTGTCTTTTTAAAATATTCGTAATAATAGAACGGGTTTCCCGATCAAAGTGTCAACTATTAGCACACAAATCACAATTCTTCAAAGCATTTACCATTGATATATTTATATTCCTGTCAATCTTAATACAAGTGACAAAAGTACCATACAGTTTGTAACGATTTTTTGTTATTTAATGTTACTTATTTAGTGTTTTATCTCGTCTTTCTATATTTAAATAAACTCATAGATACAAGGATTGACATTTTTTATTTGAGTAGAGGCACGTTTCGTCTACAAAAGATTCATTAGTGTCGTTCATATTGTGTGTTTGGTATGACAATAAATTGTTACTACTGTTCTCGTACTATGAGAGATATATTTCCCTTATCTAATACGGTTTACCTTATGACAAAATTATTTTCATTCCCTTGTGTATATTATTTTATTTCCGGCATTTTGTTCAAGGTTATGGTTGTCTATCTGAAATTGTTTAACATCTTACCCACCTGAATTTGCTTGTTATTGTTTAACACATAATAAAAATATGTTTTAAAGCGTTTGACATTTATATCAAGTATATGGTCATTATTTTACTTCCAAACACTAAGGATTTTCTTATCCAAGGAATAGATTACTTTAGCCGAATTTTGCACAACTTTGAAATGTTGGATCCTCAACGCTCTTAAACTTTGTATTTGTTTGGCTTTATAACCTTTTTAAATGAGTGTCACTGATGAGTCGTAAGAAGACTAAACGCGCATCTGTCGTATGAAATTATAATCCCGGTACCATTGATAACTAATTACTTTCCATATCTGTTAGGGCTTTTCGTATATTAATACATTGCTTAATACATCTCTATATAGCAAGAAATGCATGTTGTGTGTTGTTGTTTATTTAGTCGGATTTGTTTTAATTAGGAGTAAACATGTCAACTAACATCATATATCTCACTAACATTTTTTTTACAATACGACGATGACGAATTCTAATTAGTTAAAAATTCAAAAAATAATTGTAACTAAATAACTCTGTTATCAACACAAGAAAAAACTCAAATAAGAAATGACTTATAAACTAGCATTTAAAGGTTAAACAGTAGCATTGTTTAAAAGGCGTGACAACCATACTCCTCCCGAAATATGATATGGATAAATATCTGAAAGAAGGATGTGTTTACATTTTTGTCTATGTTAAATGCAATGCGTAATCTTTAAAATAAATGTTTAAATTATTTAACATTTTTTCTCATTCATAAAAGTACTATACATTCGTTTTGACTCGTTGTTTGTATTTTAGGTGGAATGCTTGTTATTTCACTTTTTTGTTAACTGTTGAAATGAAATATTAAATATTCATACAATTATAAAGCTTCACATATTTCGTATTATAAGGAAGCTATCATGTGTTTTTTAAGGAAGGATGACAGGGTTTTAAGAATGAAAAAAGTCTGGATGAAAATTCATGTAAATAAAAAGGCGGGACAGAGATTACAACTTTTCATCCTAGACCCCCTCCCAAACCATTAAAATCCAATAGTAGCTACTTTATATATAAATCATGTACATTTTATTACAAGCAGGGCCAGATTATAAAACTATTACACTATTCATTGTTATTTCGTATATCAATTTACGTTTCGTTTTGTATCTAGAAATTTAATAACATAGTGCCAAAAATTATCAAAGACAGACAAAAATTCACTACTAAATAATAAAACAAAGTTTGACTCATTTGAGAAATCTAAAAAAAAGGTTACGAATGTATTTGTTTTCTCCTTGAAAAATGTATCTCTATCATTGATTATTGTGTGCTGAACAACTGTTAATTGAAGTTTGTTCTTCTAAAACCAAAATTAGGGGTCTCTGGTCTTTCTTAGTATAAAGTTGTATGCCTGTCTCTTTCTGTTTGGGGATCATGGACACTTACAGTTGTTTACTTCATTTGTTTAATTTTGACTTAACTTGGAATGCCCATTAGTGGCCTTCGTCTATTTTCTGTACTTTGGTTGGATTGTTGTCTCTCTGACACATTCCCCATTGCAGTCTCAATTTTATAGGCAATATGATAATCTTTCAATACGATTTTTAAAATTCATTCTTCATAATTAAAATACATTTTGACTACATATTGTTTGAATCCTATATACTCATCATATAAAGATATAGGAAGATGTGAGGTGAGTGCCAATGAGACAACTAACTCTCCATCCAAATAACCATTTTAAAAAGTAATTCATTATAGGTCAATAGTTACCAGAATTAACTTTTTTTACGCCAGATTCGCGTCCTGTCTCCAAAAGATCAAAAAGTGACCGTTGAATAAAGAAGCAAATCAAAAAGCTAAACTTATTAACGAAGCTGCTAAAGGTCATCTCTTCCTGAGGTTAACGTTCTTAGTATTTGAATGAAATTAAAGTTTTATAAACATTCTATTCATCATTATGACCATATATATAATAGTTTATTACAATTCACAAGTACTGTAAGATTTATTTTCAAAATTAACGATATACATCCTTTAATTTTATTATTATTTTCAGTTACGTAAAAATTTTGCAACTTGTACCGAAAAAAAATATGTCAGAAAAGTATTGCTTGTGGAAATTTTAGCTAAATTTCTTAATGACCTTGCCATATCACGGATCATTTCTAAGAATCGTTCCTCTATTTTAAGTATTCGTAACAATAGAAGGGTTTCCCTAATTTAAATGCCTACGATCATCACACAAATTACAGTCTGTGTGTGATGTGCATTTACCCGTGTATATTTGATACCCAGCACAACTAGATACAATTACGCGACAAAAGTAACCATTAAAATGTGTCTGTAGCTCTTATTCCCACATTTTAAAGATCCAACTAGAAATGATATCATATAAAATTGAACACTTAATTTAGATTTAAATGAAACCTTTACAATTTTATTATTTAACGTAAGAACTGATTATTATTGGTAATGAATGCAATGGACGCAAAAACTTTAACTCCATTTACTTTTGTAGAACTGTCAATGCTTAATTATAAGACGATCGATGTGGTATTAGTGCCAATGAGAAAACATTTGCTTAATTGTAATATATAAACCCTTGAAGTGGTTGTATGTAAGTTATGCTAGCATGCTCTATGACAATAAGGTGATGTGATGTAGTAGTCAACCTCATACGTATAGACCACTTTTTTCCCGCGTTTTTTTTTCTTTTCTTTTTAGATTACGTAATAATGCATATTACTATTATTGTGTAATAATACATATTGCTAATTACTTATTGTGTAATAATGCATTGCATTAATTGCGTAATATTGATAATTGACTTATTGCATAATAATGCATATTATAAGTTTTATGTAATACTATGTTTTTTTAGTAGGATAAATATGTAATATATGCATGGTGAGTAATTAGGCTTATTAGTACCTTATGTATGCCCTTTTTTCACTTGACCTTTGCGCGTGTTTGTTTAAAGATAATTATCATGAATTAAATATTTAAATGATTTTGAAAGAAGAATATCATTCTTAAAAGAAAATAAAAACATGTAAAGATATAATGATCTGTTGAATTAAATTAGGTGTAAATTGTTATAGTTAATGGTTGTTTTTTTAATTCAATGTTTTTCGTTGTAGCTTGACGATAAAGGTTTAAATGATTTGTTTCACAATTGATTATGAAAACATCTGTCTTTGCAGCTTCCAACACGATTGTATTGTGAATTGAGGTCATCTGGCCTGAAGCTTTGTAACTGACAAGACAAATAGCAGTATATATATAATCAAACTTTGAATATTAGTTGAATATTTATCAAAGCCGATAAATTGATCTTTTAAATTGACTATGTGCATTTAATTTTAATTTTCGTATTTAATTTAATAAATAATTAGATACTTTTTTAAGTTTGAATTATATAGGAATTTTATTTGAACGAATAACCTACCGTTATTCAATTTAGATAATCCTTTTTGATTATTTCTAAACATTATTAAAAACAAAACCTCTTTGTAGTTAACATTTAAAATCTGTCGTATATACTCATAGCAAAATTAAAGTAGATATTTTCTCACAACTGCCGCTATTTAAGACAGATGTCTTTAATCACCCATATAACTAGCGGGTCATGCCATGATTAACATCAATGGTCATGATTTAAAATTGAGTGGTTCCTATGAATAAAAGCCAATGAACAGATGATTATCTCTTAAGCCACTTAATTATGTATAGTTAAATACACCAGCTGCATTTGTTATTACCAGTTTGAAAACAAAATATTTCAAGCATACTTGACTTCGTATTGTTAAATTGTTTGAATTCCTATTGCTAAATTATTTGAATTCTCATTGCAACATTATTTGAATTCTTCTGCTAGATTATTTGAATTCCTTAGAATCAATATAAATGCGCATGCCTCCTTATTTTTGCGCCACATTTAAACGTGTAATAAACGACGACATACACGGGGAATTGATGTATGGGATAACTTGGTCAATTTATTGCTTTAGGTAAGATTTATTATATAAATTGTTTGACATATCAAATATTTCAAATACAAAGACAACAAAACCTTTTCGAGAAAAACATATTTTATTAAAATAGTAATACAGTATTTACAAGTCTTGTAAATCGCGTGTGTTAACCCATGATGAAAATCTCTCTGGCCAATAAAGCCATTTCACAAAATATTGTTTGTTAGGGCCCTTTCCTCTGGTTTTCACAATTTTTTCGATTTTCCATAAATCATCATCTTTCATGGTAACCTTCTGGACTTCACTCTGGTAAAAGGTCCCAACTATTTCTTTTCCGTTGTAATCCTGGAGACGATAGATTGCAGCATTGTTTCTCCAAAATCTACCAGATATTGTAAATATCTCCCCGGTCCATTTTTCTTCATATTCACGAGTAAAAACATTTTTAAGATATGTTATTCTAACACGAGTATTGAAAATCTAAATCTCAAATGTTTTGGCATTTTCTTTGAAGGTTCCCGTGCAAAGTATGTAGCTAGATGTACGCTTTCTTCATTTTGTTTAGACACATTATTCGGTGGCATATCTATGGTTCTATGTACAGTCTTATTATAACCTTCAGCATAATCTTGCAATTTATCAATGTATTTGTAAGATTGTTTATAGGCAAAGTAACGATATATCCTGGTCTTAATGGTTTTGATTGCTCTTTCTGAAATAGCTGCTTTCACCTCGTTTAAGGCATAGAAATGATTAATTCCCTCGGATTGAAAAATGCGCTGTACATTTCTTGATCTGAACTCTTGGCCTTTATCGGTTCTTATTCGGTTTGGTTTACGACCCTCCTTAAAAATGTCTTTAAATGCCGAAGCAACGGTTTCACCCTGTTTGTTTTTCAATTTTCGCAGCCATATGTATTTGGAAAAGGCATCAATTACGACCAAAACGTAAGAGTAATCGTCGTTATATTTTTTAAATTTCACCATATCCATGAGATCTGCAGACCATTGGTCGTCTATACCGGCGACATTTATATGAGTTCGATTTTTAGGTCGTCGAACACCTTTCTGCATTGAATAAGACTCTTGGTTCTGTAACCATTTTCTTATCTTATATTTACTGAGTTTGTATTTTTCGTCACGCTTTACGAATGCGAACAATTTATCTGGTCCTGCAAAACTAGCGGCATTTGATGGCTCATAATAAATCTTCTGTAAATATTTTTCCCACGTCGCCATGTACACTGGTTGAATGTCAAAAATAAAATGAAACATAAATTGAGTTTTCAATTTATAATCCCTCCTCCTCCTCCTCCTCCTCCTCCTCCTCCTCCTCCTCCTCCTCCTCCTCCTCCTCCTCCTCCTCCTCCCCCTCCTCCTCCTACTCCTCCTCACGCGACCATAAAAACGAGAGAACGAAATGATTTATATTAATAGTTCTAATCATCATCCTCCTCTTCCTCGTCATCATCAATGTCATCCTCTCCCTCTCCCTCCTCTTGATCATCGTCATCATCACCCTCCTCACCCTCCTCCTCACCTTCATCATCATCATCACCATCCTGTTGTTCCCCATCCTCTCCTTCTTCTTCCTCCTCAATGACTTCATCAAGATAATTATCAAGTTCATTTTTGTATTTTCTTATCGCCATTTTTATTGCTTTCTTATATTCAGTTCCTTCTTGAACCAGTTTTTCAATGAATTTTACTACCTTTAAATGCAGTCTACCAACTCTAAGTTGTAAAATATAATGTACCAAGTTTGCATATTTCCACATAAACTTGTCAAGTTCATCATCTCGAAGTTTTCGGTTAGCTCTGTGTTTTGCCTCAGTTTCACTCATTCCGTTTTTCAAGTACTTGTCAACTTTCTCTTCCCAAATGTCTTCTGTCTCGTCTCTTGCATATTTAGCTAATTTCTTAAAAACATCGTCTTCCCCGTCTTCAATCTGTATTTCTTTTTTGAATTTCTTTGAAGGAATATCCTCATATTCCTCGTTGAATTTACGCTTCAAATCGTTATTTTCTGGACACCATGTCTTAACATGCCTCATTAAATCAGATACGTTTTCGAACATCAATCCACATTCATCACATGAAGGCATTTTTTCTTCTTTAGTTTCAAACAGTTCTGAATAGTCTCCTAAAAGCGACTGCTCTCTTGTTCTTCTTACTTCAAACTGGTCAATATTTTTACCTTCATCGTTTTTATACTGCGCCATACCGCCACCAATCAAGACATCCGAACTGTCTACCTTTTGGTTTTGTTCATTAAATATATCAATTGTTAATCTCTCTTCTTCTAATGTGTTCTGCTTGAGGTCAATAAACAGGTAGCCGTATGGTCTTTTAACTCCTTCTATATATTTGTTCATGAATCTTTTTGAATTGTTTGTATACATCTGTCTAGCAAATACAGCAGGTGTTACTTGATCACGTGGATTTTTGAAGAGAACTATGTACTGACTATTAATGCTCATCGTTCTATTTTCCTTTCCTTTCGAAAAAGCATTTTGCATAATACACGCTACACTCAAGTTACGGTGATGACTTCCCTCGATAAATAATTCGCACACATCTTTACTATTTGTTGCGTCTTTCATGAGATCATCTATAACGACAAGACTAGGGTATTTAGGGTCTATAAATGAATCGTTGTTTAGGTCATCGGGAATCCCCTGAACGAAAATAATGTTCTTTACCGTCTGTTGCATTTCAGTAAATAATGGCTGCCATCGTTTATAACACCATATTATCCTCTCTGGTGTTGGTTTTATCATTCTCCTTGCTCTCTCTAAAAGCGTTTTCATCCAAAATGTTTTCCCCGAGCCTGTAGGTCCGGCCAACATCATGGTAAATGGGTGACATAAAATGACATTGTCAACAAGTGTCAATGTTGACGGAGAGAGCATTTCTGTATTTGAATGTTCCTTCTGTTCAAGGTATGGTTGATTCTTCCCATGGTTATTATTTATATGTCTTTGCATATTGTCCTTTCTGGAAAAGGATATTAAACAAGAAGGACACTGGTACATCTTTCCACTTTGAAATCAAATATTCATATGACAGTTTTTATCAAGACATATTTGTTTTATAGATCTGTGTATTCATTTTATTTATATTCCTTTAATCTACAGGAAATCATCATTTAAAAATGGATCGTCAATCAGGGAAGATGTCACAAAAGTATGAATGTTTGCATTGTAGGGCAGTCTTTTCCAAGCGGAGTTTTTTAGAGGAGCACAAAAGAATACTTGGACATAGAGACTTATTTTCCTGTGATGTTTGTCATAAGAATTTTTACAGAAAAGATAACTTGGACACTCATAAAAAGAAACACGACAAAATCAACAATATATGCTATCAACACTATTCTGAACCGGAATCTCTAGAGTTACATCGTGTACATACCCATCATGGTCAGACTGGAAGAGGTCAAAAGCGAAAGGGACAAGAAAATTATGGACCCCCCGTGAAAAGAAAATTAACAACCTTCGACAATCCTGAAGATATGTATACCATTATGGTCATAGGGGAGCATAGAATGCCAAAATTTAACACAACGTCAACACGGTACAAAGTTACCTTTAAAGATTTAGATATCAGAGGGATTCCTAATATTTTAAAGAGTTTAAAAGTGCTTTTCAACTCCATCATAAGGAACATAACAGAGTTTATGGATCAATCTGATCTCGTTCGACTGTCAGTTCAATGTCCAGAACTGGACTTTCCAATCTCTTTGCCGTTTATGAAATTATCTCAACTGCATACCGAACGCCTACTCTCAGAAATAAGGGGGTTCTTCAATCGTACGAACAATTTGTTCTTGATGAAACACTTGAAATTGAACTGATTCATGTAAGTCCCCCATCTGGTGGTATTGGAAAGCGTTGTAAATATGTAGACTTGGAAAAGACATTAAATGAAAAAAGATGTTTCCTCCAAATTCAAAACAAAGATGATTTATGTTGTGCCAGAGCGATAATGACAGCCAAAGCCAGATTAGATGGCCATGAAAAATGGAATTCAATCCGACAGGGCAGAAATATACAAGGGGAACTAGCCAGACAGTTGCACAATAAAGCTGGTGTTCCATTTCGCAGATGTGGGATAGAGGAGATCAAGTCTTTCCAAAGAATATTAGATGGCTACCAAATACATGTAGTCTCTAAAGAGCATTTCAATGCCATTATATACGAAGGACCAACTGCAGAAAAGAAAATTTACCTGTCCCTCCACGATCATCATTATGACGTTATAACAGCAATGCCTGCTTTTCTCAGTCGGAATTATTTTTGCACAAAATGTAACAAGGGGTACGATCATAAAGTAGATCACTCCTGTAACAATGTCTGTCACCAATGTTACAAAACCCACGAGTCTGGTGATGAAGATTGGATATACTGTAATGATTGTAACAGATACTTTAAAAGTGTTAAATGTTATAAAATGCACAAGCAGGAAACTTCAACAGGGAAATCAACCTGTTACACTAACTTCAGATGTAGAAAGTGTAATCAGTCTGTATATACAAAGCTACATAAAACAGCCCATAAATGCGGTGAACATTATTGCAAGACATGTAAAGATTATGTCCCGGAAGAACACAAATGTTACATGTTACCAGCATGTCCTGACAATATAGATACTTTGAAGCATGACGTCAAACCTGGGGGAAATGCTAAACAACTAAAGAAAAAACACACAAAAACTTTTATATTTTTTGACTTTGAATGTACACAAAACAAAGTCTTGCAGTGCGACATGGGGTTCGAAAAAAACATCGAAGGGCGTAAATGTAAACATTGCAAGCAGTCTTGGTGTGGAACTAGACAGCACATACCAAATCTATGTATTGCTCACAAGATATGCGAATTGTGCAAAGACACGAAGGTTGACAAGACCAGTTATTGCGATTCATGTGGAAAACATGAACATATATTTAGTGGAGAATCATCAAGAGACGACTTTTGCCGCTGGTTGTTTACGGGAAAAAATGCCGGATCAAAAGTACTGTGTCACAACTTTAAAGGTTATGATAGTTATCCTATCTTGCAATATCTTTACAAAAATGCTATATTGCCAGAGGTAATTGTTACAGGGTCCAAGTTTATGTCAATCGACGTTCCCCAGTGCAATATTAGATTTATTGATTCGATTTATTTTCTACCAATGGCATTAGATAAATTTCCTAAAACATTTGGTTTAAAGGAAATGGTTAAAGGTTACTTCCCACACTTGTTCAATACTCAAGAAAATTTACCAAATCTTCCTGATTTGAAGTTCTACAATCCAGATGGAATGACAAGGGACAAAAGATCCACGTTTATGCAGTGGTATGGAGAGCACAAGTACGATCATTTAACCTCCAGGAAGAGCTGTTGAAATATTGTAGATCTGATGTCGATATTTTACGAAAAGGTTGTTTAGAGTTCAGAAAAATGTTTATGGATATAACAACGAAAGGCGATTTAGATGGAATTGACCCTTTCGAAAGCTGCATCACGATAGCATCAGCGTGTAACCTGGTTTTTAGAAGAAATTTCTTGGAGCATCAAAGTATCGGTATCATACCAGCTAATGGATACAGATGTGAACATAAGCAGTCCATCAAAGCTTTGAAATGGTTAAAATATCTGTCAGAAAAAGATACTATCGACATTATGCATGCAGGAAACGGAAGCGAGAAACAAATTGGTTCGTTTTTAGTAGATGGGTATAGAGAAACAGAAGCAGGTGAACGAGAAGTATACGAATTTCATGGTTGTTTCTGGCATGGTTGCGACAAATGCTTTGGAAGATCTACCATAAATCCGGTAACTGGTTATACCATGGCTGATCTTTTCCAGCGAACAATGGACAAGAGGTCATTTCTTGAAAAAGATGGTTACAAGTATATATCGATTTGGGAATGCCAGTTTGACAATGAATTAAAGAGTAATGTACAGATGAGGAATTTTGTTGAAAATCTGTGCCTTAAAGATCCATTGGAACCTCGGGGCGCCTTTTATGGAGGTCGAACTGAGTCATTTACAACCTACAAAGAGGCCAAAGGAGATAAAATTGATTATTATGATGTAACATCATTATACCCGTTTATTAATAAAACGGGGAAAATTCCTTTAGGTCACCCCAAAATAATCACCGAAAATTTTGAGGACATCAATAGATATGAGGGGCTAATCAAATGTAAAATTGTTCCACCCAGAGGATTGTTCCTACCAGTGTTGCCATTAAAATGCAATGGAAAACTTTTGTTTGGGTTGTGTCATACATGTATGAAAAAACAACTTTACTGACGAATGTAAGCATACTGATGAGGAAAGAGCAATAGTCGGAACTTGAGTAACTGACGAAATAAAAAAAGCTGTATCAAAAGGATATTTAATAACAGAACTTTATGAAGTGTGGCATTTTGACGAAGTATCACAATACAACCCTGATACCAAAGAAGGTGGAATCTTCACAGAATACGTAAATACATTTTTGAAGATTAAACAAGAGGCAAGTGGTTGGCCCGAGTGGTGTTTGACAGACCAAGATAAACACACATATATAAAGAACTATTTCGAAAAGGAGGGAATCTGGCTGGAAGAGAAAAACATTAAAGAGAATCCAGGTTTACGACAACTTGCCAAATTGATATTAAATAGGTAAGTTATTTTTTTTTTATCTTCTTACGAATTTGTAAACTTGAAGTCAGATATACATCAAAACTAAAAATAAATACAGATAACCATGTTTCAAATGTAAAAACATTTTAATGAATATTTGATAACATATTTTTTAAATATTAAATTTGTATTTTAATTTTTTTCTTTTTTCAAGCTTCTGGGGTAAATTTGGACAACGTTTGAACCTGCCTAAGACGACATATGTTAAAGATGCAGCAACTTATTTTGACATACTGACGAGCGATGGACAGGAAGTAAAAGATGTTAGCTTTGTATCAGAAGAGATGGTTTGTCTTCAATGGATAAATAACGAAAAATTTGTTGAAGAATCTGGAAAAACGAATGTAGTAATTGCTGCATACACTACGGCTCAAGCTCGACTACAGTTGTACAAATACCTTGAAAACCTTGGTGACCGATCACTGTATTGTGACACTGATTCAATAATATTTTCTTCAAAACCAGGCGATTGGCGACCAATGACTGGAGATTATTTGGGTGATTTGACTGATGAGCTACCAAACAATAACATTGAAGTTTTTGTAAGTGGTGGGCCTAAGAACTATGCGTTTAAATTGATAAAACCTGACAAAGCTGGAAACCAAACATGCTGTAAAATACGTGGCATCACATTGAACTATAAAAATTCACTAGAACTGAACTTTGAAATAGTAAAAGAGATGGTAAAAGGTAGAATGAAATCGGTAACAGTTACAGACGAGTACAAAATTCGTAGAAACGTCAAATCCATTGATATCATCTCATGTGTGGAGGAAAAGGACTAAAGAATAGTTTTTGATAAAAGAGTGCTCAAGGACAACTACACAACAGTTCCTTATGGAATGTGATGACTGTAGAATGTTCGTTTCAATATAATAAAAATATATATATTTGCTTGTGTTTTATAAATAAGCCAAAAATGAAAACTATCCAGAAACGGTAAAAAAGGAAGAAAAACAGTACAACAAAATAACACAAAGCATCCAACTTATTGTTGCCTGATTATTTAATGACAATTTTTTATTCATATCCATCAATATCAAATTGATAATAATTATCTTACGGTAAACAGACCCAAAGGTCGAATGAATGTAATAATCAGGTTAATTACTCATATAAAACATATGTACATGTTGCACCATTTTTGCTAGTTAGCGTTTGCAACACTGATTTGCTTTTTTTTTTTTTGCCGCTACAGTTGCAAATCATACTTTATTACATAGCACTATTGCGTACATCTCATTATCATGTCTTTATTAGCTACAGAATGCACATATATTACAAATAAATCCTATTAAAAAATCATAGTATTACATAAAACTTATAATATGCATTATTATGCAATAAGTCAATTATCAATATTACGCAATTAATGCAATATGTATTATTACACAATAAGTAATTAGCAATATGTATTATTACACAATAATAGTAATATGCATTATTACGTAATCTAAAAAGAAAAGAAGAAAAAAACGCGGGAAAAAAGTGGTCTATACGTATGAGGTTGACTACTTGATGTGATCGTCAAAAGGACATCTATCCACCTGAGTTCAATGACGATGATTAACGTATTTTAGGTCACTAAACGGCGTTCAACATTTAGAAAAAAGCATATCGTATTGATCATCAGCTACCAAAAAACCCTGACAAGAAACAATTTGAAACGAGAAATCAAACGGACTATCAAATCTTTACAATGCAATTTACTCAAAATGCATATACTTATAACCAACATGAACCAACAGACACCCCTCTGAATTTGCTTGTTATTGTTGTATACATAAATTAAAAAAATAACGAGTTTATTCTTTTAATGTCTTTTGAAGACAACACGCGCGTACGGCGGAAATAAAAATTTTCAATCCCGGTATCTTTCTGAGTTTATTTACCTTCCGTAGCTGTTCGAGCTTTTTGATTATCAATACATTTCTGAAATAAAGGAAAGCGTGTTTCTATGCATAACACTGTCACATGTCTGGTGTTTATTTAGTCAAAATTCATTTAAAATTAGGAGTAAAATTTTCAACTAACATCTCTTATATAACTTACCTTTTTACTGGAAGACGATGAAGATAATTGATAAGTGTAAAATCCAAACTATAATTGTTACTAATTAACTCTGTAAATACCACAAAGTAAAATATAAGTAAGAAATAGCTTATGCACTAATATTTATAGGTTATAACAGTTACATGATCTCACATTGTTTAAATTTTAAAGCGTCACAACCATTCTCTGTCGAAATATGAGCCGGATATATATCTAAAAGAATGAAATGTTTAAAATGTCGTCAATGTAATCGGCAAAGCGTAATCTTAAAAAAGTAGTGTGACATATTTTGATTATCTCCTTGAAAAAATCTCCCTGCCATCTGTGACAATTATTCAAAATATTTAAAGTTCTATTTAATTCTTTAGCTGAACAAGTTTTTAGTTCGAAAAAATGGTCAATTCTACTACTCCTTGTTTATCTGACTGTCATCACTGTATGCTTGACAACCGGAATTGAAATGTTGTTCATCTACAACCAACATTAAGGGTACATTTCTTACAAAACCTCTTTTTTCTATATGTATATGTAGTTTTACATCTGTCTCTTTCTGTTTTAGATTTTACATTTACATGAAGCATACCTAATCGAAATTTGTTTAAAATAGGGGCGAATAATAACATAGGGACATTCAAGATTAAATTATGTAGAAAAAGATAATTTCTAAAGGTTATAATAACTATCTAAAAAGTAAAATAACAAAAATACCGAACACCGATGAATATTTTTAGCAGAAAGTTCCGAAGCAAATGTCAAAGTCAACAGTTAAAACACATCATACGAATGGATTACAACTGACACAGGGATTTACTTATGTTGAAAATGGTGGATAAAACCTGGTTTTCTACCTAGCTAATCCTCTTATTTGTATGACAGTCGTATAAAATATCATTATATTGATAACGATGTGAGAACAAGACATTATTTTTACAGTCTGGCGTCTATTTTCAGCTTATGGGTTTGAATGTCCCTTTGGTATCGTTCACCTTTCTCTTTATCTCGGATACACGATTTTTTTTTCGTTGTGTCAGGCTTTGATGCTCTTCAACTTTGTATTTGTTTGGCTTTTTAACTATTTTGATCTGAGCGTCACTGATGAGTCTTATGTAGACGAAACGCGCGTCTGGCGTATAAAATTATAATCCTGGTACTTTTGATAACTATTTGAAATAGCTAACAGTGACTACTGATAGTATTTGATCTGTACTATATGCATTTTATGTTGTTGTTGTAAGGGATCGAAAAGTCCATGTCATGTTCGGTCAGGTTTTTGTTGTTTTTCTGCTTTCTATATCGATCTGACGAGTTAAGCTCTTTTCAATGGTTATTCTCATGTTGTGCTGTTGCTGCGAAGTCACAGGTTGGGTAAAGGTTTTACTCAAGCAAACATGTGTAACTGCCATATTCTATATGTTCTTTGCCAATGTCAGAAGCCTGTAATTGAGTGGCTAAAAATTTTTGTTGTTCCTCATATTTGTTTTTCATTTAATGTGTGATTTAGTTTGTTCTTCTGATGATTCGTTGCAGCACTGTCCAATGTCCGCCATGTTCTGCATTTGCATGTCCCAAGTCAGGAGCATGAAATTCGGTGGTTTTCGAAAGTATATCATATCTGTTTTTTGCTCAATGTTTATGTACATATGTCAGGCCGTTACTTTTTCTCGTTTGAATTTGTCATCTCAATGTCTTGTGTACAGTTTACACTGCGGTAAAGTTTTTGCTAATTGTTGGAGGCTGTTCAGCGACCTTTAGTTATTAACTTTCATGTAAGCTGGTCACTTTTGGAGAGTGGCCTCATTGGCTATCATACCACATCTTCTTATTTCTATACTACAAATAAAAGGGCATACAAATATCACGAAAGTAATGGAGGCATGTAGGCAGCTGCCTCTCATTGCGGGCTGACTCCCCCCCAAAAAATACGAAAAAAAAACCCACAGAAAATAAATAAAAAAGTTTAAAATCTGCATTTTTTTAATAGCACCGGTTATTAATTTGTCCAACAAGGTGAATAATCATAATTGCAGAGTGTGTTCGATATTTACATCTGGTGAATATCGCTGAACGGTACCCAACTCCTTTGCACACGATATTAAGCCAATGCTTTTGTAAGTTGACGGAAGACATTATAGGCTCTATTGCTATAATGAGTATATAAATGATATTCCATACCTTATTGACTTGCCACAAGAAGTTCACAGATGGAAAACTTTTACGTCGATAAAGGAGATTATGTCAAAATGTACAATAGAGCAAGCAATCAAACACACGCAGTTTTACCCAAATATAAGGCAAATACTACTGCTTCTGTTAGCCTTGCCAGTTGGGTCTTGCAGTTGTGAAAGATCGTTTTCTGCGCTACGGCGCCTCAAAACATGGAATAGGTCAACAATGACGGAAAACAGATTGTGTGGTCTAGCTATGCTACACATACATAGAAGTGACAATGTTGACAATATTGAAGGTATAGAAGTGCTCAAGAGATGGGATTCATCCGGTCACAGAAAAAATCGCCTTGTTATTTGATAAAGCTTAACAAAATAAAACTTTCAGTATAAACAAACAGTGTTACTTTATATTAATTTTTATTTTATGATCAAAATTATGAGTAATAAATTACATGTGAATTTTCAGTTTAAAGTTTTTAAATTGTGTCTATGAAGCGAAGTTAAAATAGCTCGATTTGAACAGACAAAAAAGCAAGATAAACCACAAAAAATGCTCAAGTTGGCAATGTCAGTGAGTCTTTCATTTTAAGTGCTCAAATTGTTTCACTAAAACTTAGTAAAAATGGCTTGTGCAGTCATAAAGCAGTATAAAGCATAACAAAATATTACTGTACACCTAATCTTACTCTGAATTATAAAATTGAGAATGAAAATGGGGAATGTGTCAAAGAGACAACAACCCGACCATATATAGAGCAGACAACTGTATTCAATATCTTTAGGCGCTTAATTATTGAAATGTAACAAAATTCCAACAAGTGGTGGATTCTGGGGAGGTACATTGCATACAGGGGAAAAAAACGAAAAAAATAATATTTTTGTCTAAAAAGGGTCCAGAAAAAT
Source organism: Mytilus edulis (assembly GCA_019925275.1). Taxonomy (NCBI): domain Eukaryota; kingdom Metazoa; phylum Mollusca; class Bivalvia; order Mytilida; family Mytilidae; genus Mytilus; species Mytilus edulis. Next base: position 7,784,229 of record CM034360.1, on the reverse strand, counting down.
AATATTTTTGTCTAAAAAGGGTCCAGAAAATTTACGCACGGTGATTTGTTCTTATTTTTATCCATTCTCATGACAGACACAACTTGAGCTAGATTTTTATGTGATGTTATATTCCCCAGCAAAGGGTGAAGTATTATAGATGTGTATTATCTTTAACTGGATTTCAGCACTGATGCAATTGGTATGCAGAGTATAAATGATATATATATATTATATATTTCACTGTAAGTCTGCTCTCTTGGTATGTAATGCATATACCCAGTCTTTGCAAATTCTTTCTATAGCTACTAATTGAGATTTTGGTATGCGACGGTTGATGGAACAGTCAACTAATAATTGGAGTAGAGCACTTTCAATGATGTAGTTGTGGTTGATCTGATTGCAAGTATCAAATGTTTGAGTCTGATACAAATTATTTTTTTGAGACAAGTGCCTGTGGTCTGATATGGTGAATTTTTCTGACAGAGTTAATTAAGGCTTTACAAATGCTAAAATCAATAATTGGCATTTGATAAACTATTGCAGGATATACTAGTAAACCACAAATAGTCTTAAACTTATTCCTTAATCCCATTACAAACTTTTTAAAATTGATTCACTTTGGTAACAGGAAAGGTTTTTTTGTACCAGTTTTGAAATTGCCATTGGTACCACATTTCGGTACTTATACATCTTCGGATTTCAAATGTTTGGCTTTGAGCGTTCCTGATGAAGGTAAATCCAGAAAAGCGCTTCGGACGCAAGAAATTAATAACGTGTTGTTTTCAATATTTTACATCACTGGGTCGATACCTCTGCTGGTGGACTATCAGTCCCCGAGGGTATCATCAGCTCGGTAGTCAGTATTTCGGTACTGACATGATTTAACAAACTTAACTAAAATTGTCCGTTCATAAATTTATAAATTATTAAGAAACTAAGGTTTCAACTCCCTCAGGCAAAGTTGGCTTTAGATGAATTTGGCTATTATTTTAGGTATTTTTTGACATACAGCTCTTCAACGGTTTCGGTACTTATACATCTTCGGATTTCAAATGTTTGGCTTTGAGCGTTCCTGATGAAGGTAAATCCAGAAAAGCGCTTCGGACGCAAGAAATTAATAACGTGTTGTTTTCAATATTTTACATCACTGGGTCGATACCTCTGCTGGTGGACTATCAGTCCCCGAGGGTATCATCAGCTCGGTAGTCAGTATTTCGGTACTGACATGATTTAACAAACTTTACTAAAATTGTCCGTTCATAAATTTATAAATTATTAAGAAACTAAGGTTTCAACTCCCTCAGGCAAAGTTGGCTTTAGATGAATTTGGCTATTATTTTAGGTATTTTTTGACATACAGCTCTTCAACGGTTTCGGTACTTATACATCTTCGGATTTCAAATGTTTGGCTTTGAGCGTTCCTGATGAAGGTAAATCCAGAAAAGCGCTTCGGACGCAAGAAATTAATAACGTGTTGTTTTCAATATTTAACAATTGTTTGAATTACAGACAACAGTTCCTAGATCCTCAATGTGTGTTCTTCGATTTGTGCCATTAAAATACCGGTTCTAAAGACTTTTTTTTGTTGTTTTTTTCTTATTGCCAAAAAATAGACTTTTTCAGATATTGTCAGTTGAATCAGCAAAAATCTTTGTGATAAACCGGAAATATCCGAAGTTTCTCTAAAATTAGAAACCTCACTACATGACATTTGGCGGGTAATATTTGGAGAAATTAGGTGAAGTTGTGCAGAGTTATGTGTGACTAATAAGTTGTAGATTAGCTCACTGACATTCGAGCATATTTGTCTGCTGTACACAGGTACTAGATCTGTCTTCAGTGGTGATGATTAATTATGGATAGGCATCTACATCCAGGGGCAGATCCAGCCATTTAAAAAAAGGGGGAGGGGGTCATAACCCAGGACAAGTGACTTAAAGCCAAGTTGGTCAACTATTTTTGATAGGTACCATATTTTTATACTGTGGTAGAGCTACTAGAGGGGCATTGTGTTCTCTAAAGTTTGTGCCTTCTTCCGTTGGTTTGTTTGTTTGTCTGTTCGTCTGTCCCGCTTCAGGTTGAAGTTTTTGGTTAAGGTAGCTTTTAATGAAGTTGAAGTTTAATCAATTTGAAACTTAGATATAGGAAGATGTGGTGTGAGTGCCAATGAGACAACTCTCCATCCAAATAAAAATTTAAAAAGTAAACCATTATAGGTTAAAGTACGGCCTTCAACACGGCCTTAGTACACATGTTCCCTATTACATGATCTTTCTAATTTAAATGTCAACTTAGATTTTTGACCCCAATTTTATGACAATGAAAGTGCGAGTGAAGCATTGTGTACATGTACTATTGACACATTCCAGTTTATAATATATGCCATGAAAATTGAAATTAAATTGGACTATCAAATTAAAAATTCAACCAAGAAAAGGGTGATGATACCATTAATCAAGTTATTTGCCGTTTGGTCCGATACCACAATTAATTCGTAGTGCATTTCTTTTAGAACATAAATGAAAATTAAAAAAATCCTACCTGCGCTTTCTCAATGAAATTTTTACAGTGTGTTATACTACTTTTGGGACAAATTATATCTAAATTATAGAAAACCTCATTGTCTCTAACTCAAAATATGGACAATTTTGTGTTTAGGGTGTCTTGGAAATCTTTTGACAGCTTCTGAAGTGCTAATTTTTAACCTTTTTCAGCTGGACCAAATCACTACTTTCATGTAAAATTCTGGACAAATTTTTTTACAGTGTAATTTCACCCACCCGCTATTGATCGAGGCTATATGAAAGCAATGTCAGGTCATTACATTCTACTGTTTGATATGATTTTTAAAGGCAGTGCTTTAAGGCCTGACTTTTAAGTCATGAGGTTCATCTTTTCATACGCAATCCATGCTGGGGGTCTTTTGGCCAGAAATAGATCCGGAAATGTTCGAATTTCTCCTCTTCTTTTTATGGTATGATATGGTTTTTGTTTCTTTCATTTACATTGGGGACTAAAGAAACGATCAGTGTGTATTGTTCGTTTTATAGAACTTGTTATAAGTGTGTATTTTGCATTATAAGCAGTCAACCTGACTACAAACTATCAATAGTTGTATATTCCGTGTGGAAAGAGGTCGGGTCAATTTCAAGTGTTATCTGACATCTAAAGATTCTTTAATTAGTTCAGACGTTGATATAACAATGAAAAGTCGACTGAACATGATTAATATTGCATCTTCTATAATTCAAAGCGGAATTCGGTTTATGAACGAGAAACCGTAAAGCGTTTTCAATTTTGGTATTAGTTATGTATGTTGTCTACGTATTATCCTGGTTCCCGGTACTACGTTCCGGGTATTAGCTATTTGATATATTTGATGTGTAACATTACAATCGGGTACCAGCCAATCTACGTGTGTATGTGTACATGATTTACCGCCAAAATGACCGACATAAAAAATAGTCCATAAACGTTCCGTATAATGATATGCAAATTCATAATTAATCGTAACTTTTTTTATCTTTGTATAATTAATATAACAAAATGGATTCCACAAAATTGAAAATAGCATTATTTTACGAGGATTTCTCATATTTTTTTCACTTCCGGGCGCAGTAATACGTATGTTTTGAAGAAGCTCGAAGAATTTGACAAAGTGAATTGAGAAGGAAACGGATAGATATACGTTCTTGCTATCAGGTAAAACAATTTAAATGTACAGAACAAACACATTTACTTCACACAAATAGTACAGGCTTAAGCTTTTTATTGTCTAGCTTATACACGACTGTAGTCAAGTGTTTAAACGACGGCGGTGACCTACAAGGTACGGGTCATACTGGGTCAAGTCTAAATATGTAAACACATATCCACGTGCTATTAGGTAGAACGCATCGTAATGCAATATCTACAATTTTTCCTCCTTTATACATCGTTTAACCAGATATATTTCTCCTTTTTACATCGTTTAACCAGATTTATTTCTCTTTCAAATACACTTAAATACGGGTTGTATGTACGTATCTTTTCTAGTGTTTTCTTGTTGTTATTAAAGTTCATTTGTTGATGTTTAGAAATTTTTGAACGACTGAACACAGGAGTGAATGAATGCAACAATTATATATACTGAAGACTGGGGCTGTACAATGATAGTGTACGTATATCATACTGATAATCATTCTAGCAGTAATTATGTTAATTTAGGATGTAATGTCTAATGACAGGAATTCATGAGCTATGCCTCAGGCTTTCTGAAAAAATATCAATGACAATGTAAACAGGAACAAAACATTGACACGAATGATGCTCTCTTCTATGTTATATAGTTATTTAGGTATATGTGTTGCACAAGTTTCAATTAAACTTAAGTTATAAAACTTTTTTTCAGGGCACAAACCCACTTTAAAGAGACTTGTCTACTGCCATATCCATCCTATTTTCATGCACCATTTGCAAGCAAGAGACTGAATGGTTTGCAAAATTAAAAATCAGGACGGTGTCCAATTAAAACAAAAGAACTAAACTGGATGAATATTGTAGGAGAAATCTAGACATGCTAGAGGAAAGTTTTGATTTGTGAAATTGGTTTTCCTGAAAAGTCATTCATCCTAGCCTGCAGAAAGGAAATATAACTGTCCACCACCAACTGACGAGCTAATGTTGAGCTTCACATATGGAATTACTCAAATACCATCAATGTCTATGTTTTCAGCACAAATTTCACAATTTATGACACAGCTGTGCTTTTTTTATACCGTTAAAGAGTTGTATACCAAATTTTATTTTTTTATCAATAAATATATATTATATTAATTGTGTCATCTAAGAACAAAGTCTTGTATTTTGCCAAAAGATGCATACTAGTGAATGAAAGTGGTGCAGTTCATTTTGCTTTGGTATATAGAATTGAATTACAATTGTTCATGTTATTGGAATGGCTCTCCTTATTTTTATATGCATAATGCATATAAAAATAAGGAGATGGGGTACAATGTATATGATATTTAGTGAGTTTATCAAGCAAAAGTGAATAAGAAATAGGTATAAGCAGTTACAGGTACTACTGTACAATCTCAAACAAGGAGAAAAACTCATACCGTAAAGAGAATTTCATATTTACAAGTAAGTTTTGTTTTTGCGTTGAATAATTTTCTTCTATTGTTTTAATTGAAAATATGGGAAGTGGTTAAAATGCTAATGAGACAGCTGTTATGGCCACAGAGCCTTAATTGAAAACTTCTTTTTCATTCATACCGGTAGATTTTGCCTGGAGTAAGAACATATCTGCCAACTTTTCAAAATGCACATGGGGGTTTTACGTGAAAGATGGTTCATATAGTCATACAAATGGAAGCAGGACAAGTCGCCCCACTGGCTAATCGGCCCACTTTTTAAAAAAACACCACAAACTGATTTATCAAATCACCCCACATGTGAAATTGGTTAAATCATGTTTAATATTACTCCTGCCAACTCGCCCCACATGTGAAATTGGTTAAATCATTTTAAATCAGGGTTCTCACTAAGGATTTTTGAAGGCGAGTCCAGGGACTCGTCATTTTTGGCCACGGTGAGTCATGGTAACTGTAACAAAATATTTCAATATTGATGTATTTGTGGACTCACCAGTTTTGAAAATGGTGAGTCCAGACAGATTTTGTTGAGTCCAAGACTCATGGACTCGCCTTAGCGAGAACCCTGTTTAATATTACTCCTGCCAACTCGCCCTACTTATAAAAAAACGGTAATTTTTAGATTAATATATATATATATATATATAATTAAAAATAAAAACTCGCACCACTTTAATGAAAACTAATCTACACAGAATACAAACAAACCGCAAATTAATTTAATTTCTATTATTGATATATACTGAAGAATAAATGTAAGTTTTGAAGCTTAGTTATTTGCATAACAATTGAAAAGAAACCTGTTAATTGTATCATAATGCAATATAAGGAATTGAACTTATATTCAATGGGATAACATCTTTTTCCATACGTGGGGCGAGTTGGCATTACTAAATTCATCCTGGTTAATAATATATTTATCTAGATTTCACCGATTTCCATTAGGTGGGGCGAGTTGGCAGAAGTAATATTAACGGGATTTAACACAGTTCACAAGTGGGGCGATTTGGTAATCCAGGTTGGGGCAGGTTTTTTTTTAAAGTGGGGCGAGTTAGTGAAAAAGTGGGGCTATTTGCTAATGGGGCGATTGTCATGGATTCCCTTCAAATATATTCTAATGTGGTTTTTGGCTTCTTCTTGCATTAACAAGCTTATAGCCATTGTTGAATTAATTGTTTTCTTTAAATAGTCGACAAAATTGCTCTTACAAAATTTCCATTTGGGAGCCTCGAGCTCGATGAGGGAAATACTCTGCAAATACTGACAGTTGGCAGGTATGGTCATCAAAAAAGTTGACATGTTACTATGTACATTTACCATTATGTTACTTGATGTTCTTGCTATACACACAGTACAGAGACTAGTCAATCTTTGTGAACTATTTTTTTATGGGAGTCATAGAATATGCGTATACAATCAATAATTAAAAATAGTCTATTTATATTGAAAAGGAAAAGTTCTTATATGTCTAAAGAAGAGGGACGAAAGACACTAAAGGGACAGTCAAACTCATAAATTTAAAGCAAACTGACAAGGCCATGGCTAAAAATGCATTTCATGACGAGGCACAGAAAATATACTGTAAACAGTAGACTATAGATACATGTATAGGTGAACTAAGGTACAAAAGAACTCTAAATCTTAAATTCTACAAACCACCTCTGTTCTATGGAAGATAATGATATAACTGGACTAGAAATACACACAACCTGTAATTAACTGCCTTTACAGCGCTTTCGCGCTTTGATTAAGCATATGGAATTAATGCAACTTAAAAATATGTTTGGCAGCAAAAGGGTTAATTCTGTCATGTGACCGTGACTTGTGACTTCATGAACATATTTGTCCATGATTAATACTCCTTAAAGATAGAATTTAAAAACAAATTATAAAGAATGACTAATATTTTTTTGAATATATTCAAAATAACCTAAAAAATATGGTGCACATTTTTCAATAACCTGCTCACACTGTTTTATTATTCAGTCAGAGCTGAGACATACAACAAGTTGATTTTTGTTTTTGACTTAAAGAAGTCAAAACATGTATTTATTAAAAAAATGTAGTTCAATTTTAGACTTTAATCGATATCTAAGTCAGAAAATGACAGACTTGTTTAGGTCTATTTATGTTGATGTCTAAAGACAGAAAATTTATTACAGTAAATAAATAATAAATGACCTTTATTTAGAGTCGGCATGGTATATAAAACATAGACAAACATAAGCTCTAATGAACTTTTAACCGACATTACAGTCATTAACGAAAAAAATATTTTAATACTAAGTTTTATCTATACAAATCCTTGGTTTTATTATAATAACTATTAACTTAATTTGAACATATTTTCATTGCGTTTGGCTGTACCAATATGTTGTAAGGGAAATAACTTGTGTATATTTTTGCAAATGTTTCTACAAATATTTAACATGAGAACTACAAATGTAATAACTTTACTATTGTTAGCTACAAATAGTGTGATATCATTGATTATCGGTCGTCCCACTGTCTATATCACTCTGTTCAGCTCTTAATATTATTCCGTATCATGTCTTTGTGACGTCAAATACGTTGACCCGGCCTTAATAACTTTGACCCGGACATATCAGCGACGTCATAATGTTTGAACCGACGTTAATAACTTTGACCCGAACTTATCAAGTCATCTTTTGTGTGCGGGTGAAACAAAGAAAACACTTCTGAAACACGCAAATATAGCCCGATAAATCGATTATCTGCATATTGATATTGTAAAATATCAGCTGCTTGACATTATATGAAGGCTTTTTGATCTTGTTCGCTACGCTCACTCGACAAAAATCTTCATATTATGTCTCGCAGCTGATATTTTACGATATCAACATATAGATAACCTGATAATCGGTACTAATTGTACTGTTTCTGTAGTTACACATTTATTGATGTATTATTTCCTTCTTTTGTCTTTAACTTGAATGAAATAAATGTGCACATTTTCTATTGAAGAAGTGACCAGCCAACTTTTGTTCAGTTAAAACTTCATGTTTTTCTTACTCAAAACTAGATGCATGGCTTTTCAGTACTTTTTATTGAGGGTTTATATCCATAAATCAAATATAAATCATCAAACACTTTTAATTAAAATTATTATTTTCTTAAGAAAAGGTGATTCTGGAAAATAATTTTTGATATTAAAGACAAATTTGCTTACTATGGAATATAAAATTAAGAAAAGAAGGTATGATTGCCAATGAGACAATTCTCCATCAGAGACCAAATAATATAGAAATTAACAACTTTAGGTCATCTATGAAGGTCATCAACAATAAGTAAAACCCACTCTTAATAGAGCCAGCCGAATTAGGCCCGAAATGACAAATTTAAAAGAATTCAATCCAGAATTAAATTAAAAAAGAAGATGTGGTATGATTGCCAATGAGACAACTATCCACAAAAGACCAACATGACACAGACATTAACAACTATAGGTCACCGTACGGCCTTCAAGAATGAGCAAACCTCCAGCTACATACATGTAGTCAGCTATAAAAGGCCCGGATAAGACAATGTAAAACAATTCAAACGAGAAAACTAACGGCCTTATTTATATAAAAAAATGAACGAAAAACAAACATGTAACACTTAAACAAACGACAACCACTGAATTACAGCCTCCTGATGTTTATTATACTAATATGTTAAAAGATTATGTGTGCCCGTTGATGAGTCTTGGACAAACTTGATGATGGGGAAGATTCTATTCACCACTTTACCCTCTCTATTAAAGTATGTAATGCATGACTATTTAAAAACATACACATTATATTAATACATTACATGTAATAATAAATCAAAACATGTACATGTATTTAGGTGAAATAAAAAGTAGACTGTAAATACAACAGTAATCTGCTTCCTGTCTCTAAGGTACATGTATTTTCCTGCTTGGTTTATATTATATTTGAATGTGTAAATTTTGTTTTTGTTTACAGTGATAGTAGTTTTCCATGTACCCGTATTGGATGTTTACAATGTAACTAAGCTGAGGAGGGATATTGAGTCTCAGAGAATATATATATATATGTTGATAATAACTACACTACCAATAGTAAGTCTGATTTACAATATTCGTTTACATTTGTATATTTGTACAGTCATGACAGTCAACCATGTAAAGTTCATAAAGCGGTTTTACTGAGTAGTCCTTTTTTAGGCCCTTTATATCTGGCTGTTTAGTGTGAGCTAAAGATATATAAGGCTCTGTGTTGAAGGCCATACATTGACTTATAAAATGGTTTACTTTTACAAATTGTGACTTGGATGGAGAGTTGTCTCATTGGCACTCATACCACATCTTAATTCTTGTATTTATAAAACCAAAATCTTGTGTCAACCTATATAAACTTTACAATTTTCGTGCCCAAATATTGAGGATTGGTTAAAATTTAAGATTCAAAAATGTAGTCCTTGTTGTTGAAAGATACATGTTAGAACTCTCAAGTTTGATTACTGTATATTCAGAAAATATTGTCTGGTAAAATATTGCAAGGATTTAATTATTTATGCAAAAAATGCAACTGGGTTAAGCAAGTAATAAGAACTTGCATTCTGATACCCATACATCTGTTTTTCTGCACTCTATAGATTCATTTATATTATTGCAAAGTTTGTATATTTTCCTAGAATTTAAGCTCACATTTTGAGCACACCGGGCCCAAAGGGCCTAGTGAGCTTTTCTCATCACTTGTTGTCCTCCGTCGTCAGGCCTTAACTTTTACAAAAATCTTCTCCTCTGAAACTACTGGGCCAAATTAAACCAAACTTAACCACAATCATCATTGATATATCTAGTTTAAAATTTGTGTTTTTTTACCCGGCCAACCAACCAAGATGGCTGCCATGGCTAAAAATAGAACATAGGGGTAAAATGCATTTTTGTAAAATTTGTAAAATTGATTATCAGGTCAAGATCTATTTGCCCTGAAATTTTCAGATGAATCGGACAACTGGTTGTTAGGTTGCTGCCCCTAAATTGGTAATTTTAAGGAAATTTTGCTGTTTTTGGTTATTATCTTGAATATTATTATAGATAGAGATAAACTGTAAACAGCAATAATGTACAGCAATTTAAGACTCAAAAATAAGTCAAAATGACCAAAATGGTCAATTGACCCCCTAAGAAGTCATTGTCCTTTATAATCAATCTTTAACAATTTTCTTAAAATTTGTAAAATTTTACTAACATTTTCCACTGAAACTACACAGACAAGTTCATTATAGATAGAGATAATTGTAAGCAGCAAGAATGTTCAGTAAAGTAAGATGTACAAACACATCACAATCACCTAAACACAATTTTGTCATGAACTGTCTGCTTCCTTTGTTTAATACACATATATACCAAGGTGAGCGACACAGGCTCTTTAGAGCCTCTAGTTTTACTTTTTTAAAAATCACAATGATATTAATAACTATATATACATGTAAAAGCTACACATTAAAAACCAAACAAAGTTTAAATTCCTGTAAATATATATGTGTTGATATAAATTTATTATATTCCTTGGTCCAGATCAGTGTTGTGTTATTTTATTAACTTAGTCAGACTTTATGTGGTCATTGAATTGATTGATTTTGAGGGAATGATTATGTTTGGTAAATTATGTTGAATTTGGAGATAAATATTTTGTAGATATTTTGATAGGACACACACAAAGTTGCTTGTAAATGTGTGGTTTTTTTTAAAAATGTAAAGGATTAATTGACTTATATCAAAGGCATATCATTCAGAGATTTTCGATTAACTTGAAAAACAAGTAAAATACAAGACTATGAAGATCACAAGTGAGTAAATTCTAGTCACTGATTGTTTTGAATAAACTAAATAGTAAATTATTAAACCTCTGGCTATGGAAATCATGGTAACTGAATGATGAATGAAACATTTCTTAATATTATTTTTATATTTTTGAAACATTGCCCAGCACTGTTCCTAAAAAAATATCTCAGTTGATAATTAAGTCTTCCATTGGAATTTTCCTTCTTCTTTTATTAATAACTGAATTCATTTTGATTTTCTAAATATCTATTTGATGTCCCAAAAGTCATAATGATTAGATAATCAGACAAGAATTAATTTATTTTGAAATTTAGGCCATAAAAAAGAATAGGTTTGTTTGCCCAAACGCTACCTACCCAGAAAAAAGCTGCCTACTCAAATTCTTTTATTGTCCTGATTTGAAGAAGTTTTTTTTTAATCAGATAGGCATGCATGAAGACTAATAAACAACCGATACTTCAATTTCTCTTTTAAAAAAAAAAAAAGAAAATGCCTACCTACCTACCCACTGTCTCAACCTTTGCCAAAGCCTTTGGGTAGGGTTTGGGCAAACCAAAATATTTTTAATTGTGGCCTTATATATTTATTGAATGACAATTTGATTTTGTCTCTAGTCTTACAATACATGTTTATTAACACAGAGATACATGTATGTAGAGTATTGTGTGAGGCAGTCACAAATAAAACTAATAACAAACGTTGCTTAAGACATATATGTGTACTTGTTGGCCGAGTGGTCTTAGTATTTCTACTACTGTATCACTAGCCTGTCAACACTGAACTCAGCCTACGGGCATGTGTATATAAAAAAGAAGATGTGGTAGATTGCCAATGAGACAACTCTCCACAAGAGACCAAATGACACAAAAATTAACAACTATATGGCCTTCAATAATGAGCAAAGCCCATACCTCAAAGTCAGCTATAAAAGGCCCTGAAATGACAAACGTCAACCAATGTAATAGAGAAAACTAACAGCTTGATTAATGTAAATATAAATGAACTAAAAACAAATATGTAACATATCAGCAAATGACAACCACTGAATGACAGGCTCCTGACTTGTGACAGGCACTAAATACAGAATGTGGAGGGGTTAAACATGTTAGAAGGATCACAACCCTCCCCCTAACCTGGGACAGTGATGTGTTTGATTTAAATCTTAATTGTCTGGGTTTTTCTTATTGTTGAAGGCTGTACAGTGACCTTTGTTGGTAACTTCTGTGTCATATGGTCTCTTGTTGAGAGTTGTCTCATTGAAAATCATACCACATCTTCTTATTTTTATAATATTGTCTGTTTTCCTGTTAAGGAGGCTCGAGGGTATAAAAATTTCAGAAAAAAATTAAACATTTGTTTTTCATTACAAATTTTATTTATTACCTTTTGTAGTTGTTACTTTATCATATGGTACAAAAAACATTCAAAACAATTAATTCGTGTTGGCCCCAGATGACTTTTAAAATGTAAACATCAGTGAAAAAGTTCCAAATTATCTCCTTTTGGTGGAAAATGCCATTTTTTGGCTTTAAAATTGAAATATCTCTTTTAACTCATCGGTGACCTATATTTTTTAATATAATTTGGATATATGCTGTACTTAAACTAAATTATTGTAAAATTTGAGTGATTTCTGTAATAAATTTCTTTTTCTTATTTCGATATTACTTTTATTTCTCCTTTTAGTTCAACAGAAAAAAACCACTTTTACAAAGATGTATGTTTCTTTCGAAGGCAGATTGTGAGCGCAAATGAACGGTAACCCCATTTTTAGCTCACCTGGCCCATAGGGCCAAGTGAGTTTTTCTCATCACTTTGCGTCCGTCGTCGTCCGGCGTTAGCTTTTACAAAAATCTTCTCCTCTGAAACTACTGGGCCAAATTAATCCAAACTTGGCCACAATCATCATTGGGGTATCTAGTTTAAAAAATGTGTGGCGTGACCCGGTCAACCAACCAAGATGGCCGCCACGGCTAAAAATAGAACATAGGGGTAAAATGCAGTTTTTATACGACCGCAAAATTTGAAAAATTTTTCGTCGTATATTGCTATCACGTTGGCGTCGTCGTCGTCGTCATCCGAATACTTTTAGTTTTCGCACTCTAACTTTAGTAAAAGTGAATGGAAATCTATGAAATTTTAACACAAGGTTTATGACCACAAAAGGAAGGTTGGTATTGATTTTGGGAGTTTTGGTCCCAACATTTTAGGAATTAGGGCCAAAAAGGGCCCAAATAAGCATTTTCTTGGTTTTCGCACTATAACTTTAGTTTAAGTTAATAGAAATCTATGAAATTTTGACACAAGGTTTATGACCACAAAAGAACGGTTGGGATTGATTTTGGGAGTTTTGGTTTCAACAGTTTAGGAATTAGGGGCCAAAAAAGGGCCCAAATAAGCATTATTCTTGGTTTTCGCACAATAACTTTAGTTTAAGTAAATAGAAATCAATGAAATTTAAACACAATGTTAATGACTACAAAAGGAAGGTTGGTATTGATTTTGGGAGTTTAGGTCCCAACAGTTTAGGAATTAGGGGCCAAAAAGGGACCCAAATAAGCATTTTTCTTGGTTTTCGCACCATAACGTTAGTATAAGTAAATAGAAATCTATGAAATTTAAACACAAGGTTTATGACCATAAAAGGAAGGTTGGTATTGATTTTGGGAGTTTTGGTCCCAACAGAATAAGGGGCCCAAAGGGTCCAAAATTAAACTTTGTTTGATTTCATCAAAATTGAATAATTGGGGTTCTTTGATATGCCGAATCTAACTATGTATGTAGATTCTTAATTTTTGGTCCCGTTTTCAAATTGGTCTACATTAAGGTCCACAGGGTCCAAAATTAAACTTAGTTTGATTTTAACAAAAATTGAATCCTTGGGGTTCTTTGATATGCTGAATTTAAAAATGTACTTAGATTTTTAATTATTGGCCTAGTTTTCAAGTTGGTCCAAATGGGGGTCCAAAATTAAACTTTGTTTGATTTCTTCAAAAATTGAATAAATGGGTTCTTTGATATGCCAAATCTAACTGTGTATGTAGATTCTTAATTTTTGGTCCAGTTTTCAAATTGGTCTACATTATAAGGTCCAAAGGGTCCAAAATTAAACTAAGTTTGATTTTAACAAAAATTAAATTCTTGGGCTTATTTGATATGCTTTATCTAAATATGTACTTTGATTTTTGGAAAATGACGCAGTCATTGTTCCATAACTGCCGACCTGAACTTCATTACATTTCTCTGCCTACCGCGCTTGGTTTCGTATTTCCTATTTTCCATACAAACTGGAATCTGCTTGTGTTATCATTATGCATCATTGTGTAGTATTAAATCAGCCAGGACCCAGTTTACACTGGTTTTTGCTTGTATTCCACTACACTCGAACAAAGTGTTGTAGTTTGACGGGAACCAGTTTTAGAATTTGTAAACTACAAAACGTAATCGGTTATTGTTCATTCCGTTTTGGTGTTTCATACCGACTTATATGGTTTGAATAAGCTTAAGACCCTTCAAACATTAATGTGATAGGTATATTAAAGATTGTTTTACAAAAGGATTGAACTGTTTTACTTTCAAAGTCGTACTATAGGGATATCTGTCATATACGGATTTCCACTCTCACCGGTTAATTTCTTCTTTTACACGTGCTTTGGAAACTTCCTGTTTAATCGCAAGTTTTAAAATTGTTTTTGAGTGAATTAAACTTATTTTAACAATCATGAAGCGTTCCAGAATCATTTTAAAGCAGTTTCTTCTTCTCTTTGATGATGGAAATAGGTTTTCTCAAGAAAATACCGCAAACGATCGCAGAGGAATTGAAACGTACAAGTCAAGTCGGCACCTGGTTAAATTGGCATCTAGTCAAATCGGCACCTATTCGACGTCAATTCGGCATCCAATAATATTTGTTATAATATTTTCTATTCAATTAATTAATTACTGTTACCAAGTACATAGTGAATATGTTGTTGTGTATTTTGGTAAACCACGAAACGAAAGTGAATATGTAGTGTATAAAGGTAAACAACGAAGCCCTTACCAAAGCTGTTGTTTTAACAATTAGACAATTTGTGTAATTGTAAAAACAAGTCAATTATTAAAATAAAATGGAAAACTATGAGTCCCTTTCAATAAATCAAACTTTCATGCCAAATAATTAGCAAATTTAAGGTGTTTTTTTTTCAGTAAAGTTTAAACAGCATTAAACCAACAATCCTGTAAAATGCTCAACTGGTTAAAATAATGCAGAAAAATACATAATATCTCATGTATTAGTCATAATTATGACGTCTGGCAAGGCTATTTTATTATTTTTCTGGGACGCCTTCCTACGACGTTCGTAGGAAGGCGTCCCAGAAAAAAAATTAACATAGCCTTGCGGTCATAGGAAGGTGTTCCAGAATAAAATTAAAAAAGCCTTGCCAGACGTAATAATTATTTGGACTACTCATATATATATATATCATTAAAAATACACCAAAAAATTCATTAGTTGAGAAAAATAAATATATACAAAATGTACATGAACACCCAAAAATGTGAAAGTTAGTATTTAACTCTTTTTGCTTAAATACTGAAAAAAATTCTGGCAACCCCTTTCTTATTTTTACCCTATTGCTTAAAATACTGTTAAAAATATATATTTAACATGGGTGACGAATTGACTATATCAGGTGTCGATTTTAACCAGGTGCTGATTTGTCCAGGTGCCAATTTAACTAGGTGCCAGTTTGACTAGAATTCTATGACAAATGTTTGAAACTATCTGAGTTTCATTAGACCTTTGATAGCAGTAACAAAAAGATTATTTACTTAATATTTTGTGGGAGAAGGGGGTTCAGACTGTGTGGTATCAGGTCTGTTTGTGCCCAATACATTTTCGCACCCTACACGTTCGCACATTCACACTCCACTCATTCGCGCCCAATTTTAATTCAAATTCAAGTTGAATAATTGGAAAATCATGGTTGTTGTTTTAAATTGCTTTGGTGTAAATACTGAATGTATTTATAGCTTGGTATGAGTAAAACATTGAAGATTTTAAAGGAAAAAACACAAAAGATAATTGTTTTTAACAGCTTGGTCCCATTGATCTGAAACAACGAAACAATAAAACATAGAAACCAAAATATAGCAATCCACTAATATAACCAAAACATGATAAAATTTATTCAACACGCAGAAACAAACATAGTCAGAATCTCACTTCATTTTGAAACAAGTCAATGAAACAAGTTATAGCAATACACTAACCAAAACATGATTAAGAGTTATTCAACACAAAATAAAACGTTGACAAAATACCACTTTATTTAGGCCAACTAAAATTAATTAGTAGATTTTCATCCAAATTTTTGAAAAAAATGGGGCGGGTGGGAGGATTTTATTTTTTATTTTTTATTTCTTGTGAAACCCTCTTGTGACGTGTTCTTCGAAAATGCAAATGTAATAATGAGCTTATATCATGTATATACATAATATTTCAAATCTTAACATGAATAAAAATCTCTGATTGACAACCACTGTTCTACATGTAATTGCTGCTTTAGAAAGCTAAACAGCAAAAACATAAAAGAAGAATGCTCTCTTCAGTTGGACTTACCTTCACCAAATTTATGTGTCTTTCTAAGCGACTATTTTCTTCTCTCCATAAAATGAAACAACTATGCAACTAAAGAATTACGAGTACAGAATAAAATGAAAACAAAAGGGTTGGTGCTTTTATGATTCTTCTTATAGATGCAAATATAATTAATATGTAAAACATGAACTTAACCAAAAAGTAGTTGTTTAATGGCTCAATTGAGGGTATTGGGACAGAAGGTGTTTGCTGTTTGTCAACAAAAAAATAGCCATGGGTAAATGAAATTGCAAAACCATCTCAGGATATTCTCATAAAAAGCCAGTCAAAAACAAGATCTACTCATCAATTAATATTGTGATTGATTGATTGTTGGTTGCTAAACGTCCAGTGGCAAATATTTCATGCATATTCAGGACGAGAACAAGTTCACAATAAATACAATAGGTGGGTTGATACAATAGAGGCCATCTGGGATGATGGTCAGGTCAATTTGGACTGCCACTGGAAAATGAGGGTATATTAGATAGGGTCAGAAATTTTGCCTTGCAACAGGCCACCTACGGACCCCTCAAAAAGTTGTTGCAAGGGTTCTTAACGTGCAAAGAGCGTGGCATTCTCTTTACACGAGGCATCGGATTTAACGTCCCCCTTCTGACCGGACGTGACTGCGAACTTGATACATCCCGCACCGCCCCACTTCGGCAAGCGTTTTACTGCCGGTCGGGAGAAGACCAAGTGACCATATTCATACAGCTCCAATGCAATTAAGACGGTTTCATAAAGACAGTTTTGAATTCTCATTCTTCAGCCAAACAATCAAAGATTAGAATAAATTACCACCTGAAATTTCAAACAAAACTTCTACAGACACCTTTAAGGATGAACTTACCCATGAAGTACTCCTTAAAACCTTTTCCCACTTAAACTAAATGTACCTTTTGTTTTTTTATCTTAATTTAAAAAAAAAATGTAAAAATTAAAAGTTCAATAAAAATTTGTTAAGTTTAAAAATAAAGCAAAATTGAAATTAACTTTAAAAAGCAACCCCATGCGCCAGAATGTCATCTTCAAAATGTTGATGGTTTTCTGTAACGAAGAAAGGAAGAAGAAATCTAAGTATATGTTTGCCGACTTTTTGAACTCAAAATACTGTCAGAAATCTAACAAGTTCGTGCTTGCGTCATTTTGTTAATAGTTATGTTTTTGTACCAATGTGTTCCACGATTCTTGCTCTTTGGATATAATTCACAGTCAAAAATTCCTGCCACAAAGTCATTTAATCAATAAAAAAAATCAACGGTTTTCTAATCACACTCACAGAAATTTGTGTCATGCCGCGATTTGCCATCTTGGACACAACGTATTACTTGTAACCCAATTATTACATGCCCTTCTCGAAATTAATCTCTATTCTCGCTACACGATTTTGTCATCATAGAGCTGCAGAATCTTTTTTAATTACTCGAGGAAATACGAAAACCGAAATTTGAAACAGGAAGTTAGGAAGGAAACAAAATTTTTGACGGCTACCGGAAACGGAGATGAACAAAATCCGGAAATCGTAATTTTTTCAAAATAAAAAAAATCGGGGCGGGACGATTTCAGAGGGGCGGGCGGGGATGAAAATCTATCAATTAATTTTAATTGGCCTTAGAAAGGATTATTATTATTTTTAGCAATACCTTATCCAAAACATGATTAAGATTTATTCAACACAAAAAAAAAATTGCTGTCTCACTTTATTTTGAGACAATGACAACAATTATACTTATAAGAAAACACTTGCTTACAGAGTTATTAAACACAAAACCAATTAAGATTGGGTGCGAACATGTAGGGTGTGAAAGTGAAAGGGGTGAAAATGAGTGGGCGCAAACGTGAATGGAAGCGAACGGACCCAGATTCAGACTATGTACCAGTGAGAAATATACAAGCCTTTCTACGGTATTTATTTGTACAATTCAGCTAGTCTTGACCTATTCATTTGCCTTAAAAAACCAGCCAGTTGTCACCTTCACTTCACACACACACACATATACGAATATCAATTATATGCTCACGATACATGTTGCATTGTTAAACTAATTACGGTATGTGAAAATCAAGACTTGCATAAAAACTATCCCAATATTAGAGACAGTGGCGTCATTTTTCTTCAGAGCTTTCAGCTCTTTGATTGATTATGGGCCCAGTTTTCAAGTTGGTCCAAATCAGGATTCCATATCAAGTATTGTGCAATAGCAAGAAATTTTCAATTGCACAGTATTGCACAATAGCAAGAAATATCTAATTGCACAATATTGTGCAATAGCAATTAATTTTCAATTGAAGTTATCTTTCTTTGTATAGAATAGTAGTTGATAATATATGTTGGAAATTTGCCAGACATGACTATGATGTCATTTTCTATTTTTATTTGCCAATAACTTTATGTAAATAACTACATTGGAAATTTGCCAATATAAAATGTTGCTGATGAAGCTTTTTTTCCTTATCTTATCTAAAATGTTTTTAGATAATGTATGTTGGACATTTGCCAGACATGGCTATGATGTCATTTTCTATTTTTATTTGCCAATAACTTTATGTAAATAACTTCATTGGAAATTTGCCAATATAAAATGTTGCGGATGAAGTTTTTTTTATTGTTTTATACAATAAACAATGTATATTCACTTTTACTACCAACCAATCTTTACCATTCAGTGATAACAAGCACTTTATTTTACATTTTAATATTTTATGATGTATTTAAAAGAGTAGTTATTGTTGCAAACTCCATTAGAAATTTGAATTGATATCAGTTTTGGAAAAAGGGAAACGGGGATGTGAAAAAAAAAGGGGGGGTTTAAATTTTTCTCATTTCAGATTTCATAAATAAAAAGAAAATTTCTTCAAACATTTTTTTGAGAGGATTAATATTCAACAGCATAGTGAATTGCTCAAAGGCAAAAAAAAAAAAGTTCATTAGACCACATTCATTCTGTGTCAGAAACCTATGCTGTGTCAACTATTTAATTTTAGATTTAAAAAGTTTGAAGAAGAAATCTTTAATTGATTTGTAAAATCTTGACATTTGTTTTGTGTAAAAAAAAAACCATGTAATGTCAAAAATTTGATCACAATCCAAATTCAGAGCTGTATCACGCTTGAATGTTTTGTCCATACTTTCCCCAACTGTTCAGGGTTCGACCTCTGCGGTCGTATAAAGCTGCGCCCTGCGGAGCACCTGGTTGGCTTATAACTCAAAAAGCAAAGCATTTAGAGCAAATCTGACATGGGGAAAAATGTTTATCAGGTCAAGATCTATCTGCCCTGAAATTTTCAGATGAATCGGTCAATCGATTGTTGGGTTGCTGCCCCTGAATTGGTAATTTTGAGGAAATTTTGCTGTGTTTTGTTATTATCTTGAATATTATTATAGATAGAGATAAACTGTAAACAGCAATAATGTTCAGCAAAGTAAGATCTACAAATAAGTCAACATGACCAAAATGGTCATTTGACCCATTTAGGAGTTATTGCCCTTTATAGTCAATTTTTAACCATTTTTATACGACCGCAAAATTTGAAAAAATTTTCGTCGTATATTGCTATCACGTTGGCGTCGTCGTCGTTGTCGTCCGAATACTTTTAGTTTTCGCACTCTAACTTTAGTAAAAGTGAATAGAAATCTTTGAAATTTTAACACAAGGTTTATGACCACAAAATGAAGGTTGGTATTGATTTTGGGAGTGTTGGTCCCAACATTTTAGGAATTAGGGGCCAAAAAGGGCCCAAATAAGCATTTTCTTGGTTTTCGCACTATAACTTTAGTTTAAGTTAATAGAAATCTATGAAATTTTGACACAAGGTTTATGACCACAAAAGAAAGGTTGGGATTGATTTTGGGAGTTTTGGTTTCATCAGTTTAGGAATTAGGGGCCAAAAAAGGGCCCAAATAAGCATTATTCTTGGTTTTTGCACAATAACTTTAGTTTAAGTAAATAGAAATCAATGAAATTTAAATACAATGTTTATGACCACAAAAGGAAGGTTGGTATTGATTTTGGGAGTTTTGGTCCCAACAGTTTAGGAATTAGGGGCCAAAAAGGGACCCAAATAAGCATTTTTCTTGGTTTTCGCACCATAACGTTAGTATAAGTAAATAGAAATCTATGAAATTTAAACACAAGGTTTATGACCATAAAAGGAAGGTTGGTATTGATTTTGGGAGTTTTGGTCCCAACAGAATAAGGGGCCCAAAGGGTCCAAAATTAAACTTTGTTTGATTTCATCAAAATTGAATAATTGGGGTTCTTTGATATGCCGAATCTAACTGTGTATGTAGATTCTTAACTTTTGGTCCCGTTTTCAAATTGGTCTACATTAAGGTCCAAAGGGTCCAAAATTAAACTTAGTTTGATTTTGACAAAAAATGAATGGGTTGGGTTCTTTGATATGCTGAATCTAAAAATGTACTTAGATTCTTGATTATTGGCCCAGTTTTCAAGTTGGTCCAAATCGGGGTCCAAAATTAAACTTTGTTTGATTTCATCAAAAATTGAATAAATGGGGTTCTTTGATATGCCAAATCTAACTGTGTATGTAGATTCTTCATTTTTGGTCCTGTTTTCAAATTGGTCTACATTTAAGTCCAAAGGGTCCAAAATTAAACTTAGTTTGATTTTAACAAAAATTGAAATCTTGTGGTTCTTTGATATGCTGAATCCAAACATGTACTTAGATTTTTGATTATGGGCCCAGTTTTCAAGTTGGTCCAAATCAGGATCTAAAATTATTATATTAAGTATTGTGCAATAGCAAGTCTTTTCAATTGCACAGTATTGCGCAATGTCAAGAAATATCTAATTGCACAATATTGTGAAATAGCTATAAAAATTTTAATTAGAGTTATCTTTCTTTGTCCAGAATAGTAAGCAAGAAATATCTAAATGCACAATATTGTGCAATAGCAAGAATTTTTTTTAATTGGAGTTATCTTTCTTTGTTCAGAATCAACTTAAATCTTTGTTATATACAATATACAATGTATATTCACTTTTTACTACCAACTGATAAATTAAAATAATTTTTACCATTCAGTGATAACAAGCAGTTTTTTTTACATCTTAATATTTTATGATGTATTTAAATGAGTAGTTATTGTTGCAAACTCCATTAGAAATTTTAATTGAGATTAGTTTTGGAATAAGGGAAAGGGGGATGTGATTAAAAAAATTGGGTTCAATTTTTCTCATTTGAAATTTCATAAATAAAAAGAAAATTTCTTCAAACATTTTTTTGAGAGGATTAATATTCAACAGCATAGTGAATTGCTCTAAGAGAAAATAAAAATTTTAAGTTCATTAGAACACATTCATTCTGTGTCAGAAACCTATGCTGTGTCAACTATTTAATCACAATCCAAATTTAGAGCTGAATCCAGCTTGAATGTTGTGTCCATACTTGCCCCAACCGTTCAGGGTTCAACCTCTGCGGTCGTATAAAGCTACGCCCTGCGGAGCATCTGGTTCATAAATTAAAGTAATCTTTTACAAAAATCTTCTCCTCTGAAACTACTGGACCAAATTAATCCAAACTTGGCCACAATCATCTTTCGGGTATCTAGTTTAAAAATGTGTGGCGTGACCTGGTCAACCAACTAAGATGGCCGCCACGGCTAAAAATAGAACATAGGGCTAAAATGCAGTTTTTGGCTTATAACTCAAAAACCAAAGCATTTTGAGGAAATCTGACGGGATAAAAATGTTAATCAGGTCAAGATCTATCTGCCCTGAAATTTTCAGTTGAATCAGTCAACCCGTTGTTGGGTTGCTGCCACTGAATTGGTAATTTTGAGGAAATTTTGCTGTTTTTGGTTATTATCTTGAATATTATTATAGATAGAGATAAACTGTAAACATCAATTATGTTCAGCAAAGTAAGATCTACAAATAAGTAAAATGACCTAAATGGTCAATTGACCCCTTAAGGAGTTATTGCCCTTTATAGTCAATTTTTAACAATTTTCATTAATTTGGTAAATTTATGTAAATTTTTACCAAATATAGTTCTCTGTTACTAATGGGCAAAGTTCATTATAGATATAATTGTAAGAAGCAAAATCGTTCAGTAAAGTAAGAAATTCAAACACATCACTATCACCAAAATACAATTTTGTCATGAATCCATTTGTGTCCTTTGTTTAATATGCACATAGACCAAGGTGAGCGACACAGGCTCTTTAGAGCCTCTAGTTAGGTCACCTGGTCCGAAGGGCCAAGTGAGCTTTTCCCATCACTTGGCGTCTGTCGTCTTCGTCGTCCGTCGTCTTCGTCGTCCGTCGTCGTTAACTTTTACAAAAATCTTTTCCTCTGAAACTACTTGGCCAAATTAAACCAAACTTGGCCACAATCTAGTTTAAAAAATGTGTGGCGTGACCCGGCCAACCTACTAAGATGGCCGCCATGGCTAAAAATAGAACATAGGGTAAAATGCAGGTTTTGGCTTATTACTCAAAAACCAAAGCATTTAGAGCAAATCTGACATGAGGTAAAATTGTTAATCAGGTCAAGATCTATCTGCCCTCAAATTTTCAGATGAATCGGACAACCTGTTGTTGGGTTGCTACCCCTGAATTGGTAATTTTAGGGAATTTTTGCTGTTTTTGGCTATTATCTTGAATATTATTATAGATAGAGATAAACTGTAAACAGCAATAATGTTCAGCAAAGTAAGATTTACAAATAAGTCAACCTGACCAAAATAGTCAGTTGACCCCTTTAGGAGTTATTGACCTTTATAGTCAATTTTTAACCATTTTTCGTAAATCTTAGTTATCTTTTACAAAAATCTTCTCCTCTGAAACTACTGGGCCAAATTAATCCAAACTTGGCCACAATCATCTTTGGGATATCTAGTTTTAAAAATGTGTGGCGTGACCCGGCCAACCAACCAAGATGGCCGCCATGGCTAAAAATAGAACATAGGGGTAAAATGCAGTTTTTGGCTTATAACTCAAAAACCAAAGCATTTAGAGCAAATCTGACACGTGGTTAAAGTGTTTATCAGGTCAAGATCTATCTGTCCTGAAATTTTCAGATGAATCGGACAATCTGTTGTTGGGTTGCTACCCCTGAATTGGTAATTTTAGGGAATTTTTGCTATTTTTGGCTATTATCTTGAATATTATTATAGATAGAGATAAACTGTAAACAGCAATAATGTTCAGCAAAGTAAGATTTACAAATAAGTCAACCTGACCAAAATAGTCAGTTGACCCCTTTAGGAGTTATTGACCTTTATAGTCAATTTTTAACCATTTTTTCGTAAATCTTAGTAATCTTTTACAAAAGTCTTCTTCTCTGAAACTACTGGGCCAAATTAAACTAAACTTGGCCACAATCATCATTGGGGTAACTTGTTTAAAAAATGTGTGGCGTGACCTGGCCAATCAACCAAAATGGCTGCAACGGCTAATAATAGAACATAAGGGTAAAATGCAGTTTTTGGCTTATAACTCAAAAACCGAAGCATTAAGAGAAAATCTGACAGGGTTTAATTGTTTATTAGGTCAAGATCTATCTGCCCTGATGTTTTCACATGGATCGGACAACCCGTTGTTAGGTTACTGTCCTGAATTGGTAATTTTAAGGAAATTTTGCCGTTTTTTGTTTTTATCTTGAATATTATTATAGATAGAGATAAACTGTATACAGCAATAACGTTCAGCAAAATAAGATCTACAAATAAGTTTACATGACCAAAATAGTCAATTGACCCCTTAAGGAGTTATTGCCCTTTATAGTTAATTTTTAACATTTTTCATAAATTTTTGTAAAATTTTTAGAAAATATTTTCCACTGTAATTGCTGGGCCAAGTTCATTATAGATAGAGATAATTGTAGCAACAAGAATGCTCAGTAAAGTAAGATCTACAAACACATCACTATCACCAAAACACAATTATGTCATGAATTTATCCGTGTCCATTGTTTAATATGCACAAGACCAAGGTGAGCGACACAGGCTCTTTAGAGCCTCTAGTTTTAGTTTTATTTTGTTTTTCTATTAACTATAAGATAAAGTTCATTTATTGAAAAATATAGAGAAATCCTATATAAATGCTTTAGACCCACGAACCCCCTTAAGAGTCGTTTGTTCTCTCTTTGCTCAATAAAAACTGGCTGACCCCAAAAAGCAAAAAAAGCTGAGAGTGGCATAAAGAAAAAGTCTATCAATCAATCTTTTGGTACACACATGTCCTTCAAAAATAGATTTAAAAATATCTAGGTGAAACACTTAATGGTCCAAGTGTGACAAGATGTCTTTCAATGTGTTTTGATAAACAAATATAAAAGAATTTTTATACCCCCGCTTTGAAAAAAAGGGGGGTATACTGTTTTACCTCTGTCTGTCCTTCCGTCAGTCTGTCAGTCAGTCTGTCCGTCCCATGAATATTTTTCGTCACAGGAACTACACTACCAGGATTTCTGAAATTTGGTTTCAGGCTTGATATAAGTCAGCTATACTGTGTGATGCGTTTTCAGATTCATCACTCGACAACTTCCTGTTTACCGAACATTTGGACGGGGGTTTCATTAGTGAGCAGAAGCTCACAGTTTCACTTGTTTTTATTGTTTTACTTTGTTATGGCTGTTAAATTATATATTAACGCATTTTATTAGATATATATATATATAGATTCTACCACTAACGCACTGCATCGAGTGTGATACGATATTTATCCACTAGAGACAGTTAAATTGTCAAAAGAGTGGATAAATATTGTATTACATAGATTTGGTGGTGAAATCTGTTAATTTTCTCTAATGATTTTCAAATAATATGCAGGCAAAATTTTCCTTTTTTCATAGTGATCTGCAAAAAGATGTGTTCTTTCTACGTGACATCATCAGGCATGGTCACCTTTTTCATACCATCACAATAGGAAATTCAGAGAAAAGCAAGAAAATTCGAAGTCATAATTGGATTTTAACCAATGAAGAAGTGAGATCAAATGAACCACACATTGATTAAAAATTTTATACAATGTGTGCTAATAGGGATAAATTGAAGAAGAATTAGAGAAATATTTATATATATATATATATATTAATGATGGATATAATATCATGGCCTATTTATAAGCGGTTTATGTCTTCTGAATGAATTAATTACCAGAACAAAAACAGTTGACAATTTTAAACAATTTATAAACATAGATTTTAGATATATAAATATGATAATGAATTATTAAATACCTGGCTGAGCATTAAGTTTGTTATGTGTGATTGTAGATAAGGGAACCTGTGTAAGATGTAAGACTCCTACTATTGACCGTGTATTTACCTTACCTATAATGAACAATAATTTCACAAGCTATTTTTCCATCATATTTAAACTTTTATCTTGAATTGGTACTATAATAAATGGAGCAAATCCTTTAACTTGCCAAAAAGATCAGCAACTAGCTATACAGTCTGCACCAAAAACTTTTTCAACTACTAGTCTGAAGACCAATATTCTGACATTTTTCTTATTGGGCCAAACAAAGTTTTGCAAAAACTTACTAGTCAGAATGCAATTTTACTAGTCTGGGGCATCGGACTAGTGGCTAACCGTGCAGACTGGCTATATAGACAGCAAGACAAGATGTATGAGTAAGTATGCTTGTTGAAATGGTCAGTCAATTTCTTATTAGAGTTATTGCCCTTTGATCACTACTAATTATGACAATTTTTCCCATTTTTTTGCATTTCTGACTTAAATATTAAATATTATGATATATAGAAAGAACTTTAAATAGAAAGAAATATCAGCCAGAATAAATCTTCATTTTCAGAAGGCTCCTTATTAGAGTTATTGCCCTTGAATATAAATTTTTATGCCCCACCTACGATAGTAGAGGGGCATTATGTTTTCTGGTCTGTGCGTCCGTTCATTCGTTCGTCTGTTTGTTCGTTCGTTCGTCCGTTCGTTCGTTCGTCCGTCTGTCCCGCTTCAGGTTAAAGTTTTTTGGTCGAGGTAGTTTTTGATGAAGTTGAAGTCCAATCGACTTCAAACTTGGTACACTTGTTCCCTATGATATGATCTTTCTAATTTTAATGCCAAATTAGAGATTTTACCCCAATTTCACGGTCCACTGAACATAGAAAATGATAGTGCGAGTGGGGCATTCGTGTACTGAGGACACATTCTTGTTGCATTTTGCATTTACAAAGAACTAGGTGAGCAACAGTACATGTATATATCAATATATCAATTATATAAGTTCTAAAATTTGAAATAGAATAACTCATCAACATTATTATTTTTATATGAGACTGTTCAACAATAGGATTTCTCCGATTTCACATCTAAGCGGACTGTAAGAAGGGAACTATGTTATTTTGTTTCTCAAAAAAAATTGTTAAATGATTTGTTTTAAATAACAATATTGATAAAGTAATTTTGATTCTAATTCAGTTTTACACAATACATATTGACAGCATATTGAATAACCATCATATCATCTCTTGAGATTTTCATTTTGAGTTATCTGAACTCATTCTAAATCATTCTATGTCAGTGGAATAGATACAATTTATTGGTACAGAGAATTATAAATGGCTTAAACTATTTTTAATGATCAAAAAAACAATTCCATTGCAACTTTATGAAATAATGAGAAATGGTTTCTCATGCTTAATATGATCTTCCAATAGATTAAAACAAAATATTGGAAGATGAAATTAAAAAATTGGTAATTTTCAATATCATATTTATTAAAATAACTAAATCTCGTAAATTCACTGCAGTGTTCAGGTTTACATTAGGTTTTATTGATCTGCTATCATGGTAACCAAAATTTTTCATTGAAAAACATTTAAAAGTGAAAATTGATCCTTTCCATTAACAAGAGGAGTCTGTTTAGTGCAAGGGGAGATAATTTACCTCAAAATTGAATGCTATGGCTATTTGTTTTTTTATGCACAATGAATTCAAACTACCTGTTACTGGATTTGGTAACTCGACTTAAAAAGTAAAAATTACCAAGGATTTATATAAATCCCTTTGAAAAAGTTAATTACTGTAAATAGTTATTAGAAATTGATTTTATGTTTTTTTCCTTCAAATAAATAAATAAAAAAGTCTGTGTATGTTTCCAGAATTGTTACCCACATCAGAACTGGAATTTGAATTTGGTGGGGAGAATTGCCAATTCTTTTTGCCAAGCAATAGAAAATAATTTCTAACAAAATATGTGGCAAAAATTGGGAAATACATTTTCAGAAACTTTATTAAAACAATATTGAGGAAAAGTTTTAAATGTAAGAAATTTACAACTGTGTAAAACATTGCTGATTTTGATGGACTATAATACTTACAAAAATAACCTCCCCCTTTCCCCTGGGATCAACTCTCCCATTGTGGGGTAGCAGAAAATAACTAATGAATTTATTTGGGTTATAAAATAATTTAAATATTTATTGATGGGAGATAACTCTTCATACCTAGCCATCAAAGATCATTCCAACATTGTCAAGTTAACCACCACATAGTTTCTTATCCCATCAGATTAAACAATCCATAAGAGAATCAATGATTATATTTCAGATTTTAAAGTTTATTGAACATTTACAGTTGATTTTATTTTTATTTCCAACTGATCGATGTAGAGCTGATACTTCAATTTTTAATCTTTTAAAAGTGGATTTTAAGATTTTTTAATTGATAAGGTTTTGCCGTTTAAAATATTTATATTTGTTTTTAGCTACAGTTGACTGATTATGATTATTGGGAAATACTAAAGCGTAGTTTTTGTGATAATTTAAATTCAGGTATGTAAATATTCATTGTATTTGGAAAGGATGAACGGAGATACTTTAGTGGTCAGAAATCTGAGAAATTGAGCCTCAAATTTCTCTATTTTAGATATTCTTAAGGTTTGTTTTTCTAAGATATAATTGTTAGATAAAGAACTGTTTTCATGGATGAAGGAGCCTCAGTGTTTACCTGACGTCTACCCCGAGTGTATTATGGTGTATACATCCTTTTAAATATTTATGAAATTGGATTTTAATTTTCTGAAAAAACCCATGACTGTAGCGAGTCATTTCCTTCACAACTCCTGTATTTCTAAATCGTCTACAAAGTTTTCATTGAATATACACCTGTAAGTATTGGATATATTTTTTTGTCTATTTCACTTTAATTAATGGCATTTTAATTTTTTATACAGTCGGGGGGCGGATCCAGCCATTTTAAAAAGGGAAGGTTCCTAACCCAGGACGAGTGGTGGGGTGGGGTGGGGTTCCAACTACATGTTCCCATTCAATGCATTGATCGTCAAAAAAAAAAGGGGGTGTTCAAACCCCGGAACCCCACTGGATCCGCCACTGGTTAAGAATTTTATATGTTGAAATATTTATTGCAATGTAGATGATTTATAAACTGTAATCTGGGTACCAAGATCAACATTACAGTTCTCTATTTGTTTTGTGAACTGAACGACTTACTGATATTTTTTGATAGTGGTAAAAATAATATTTAAAATACAATGTATGGGTATATATATACGTAGCAGGTCATGCAAGCAAGGTTGAAGCTTTTTATAATGTCTATTTGTTCAGTTATTTAATAAATTGTTGAAAGGGTACTGTTTATTAAGGGTAACTGTTTATTTATTTTTTACTGGAGGTTATTAGGGGTGTATTGTACTGATAACTTAACATACTGGTTGTGAAATTGTTTGTCGCCGTCTTATTTCAGCTGAATGTACTAAGCTTGTTATTTTTAATTCATATGTTTCCATCACATATATTTCTGTGCACAGACAAATAACATGAATTAAAGTAGATTTTGTTTTAAAAGCGTTTTTTTTGTTGTTGTAATATATATATATTTTTATAGTCAATACTATATATATACAGTGAGTTTTGCTCATTATCAAAGGTGGAATAGTGACCTTAAGTTGCTTACTTCATTTTCATTGTGTACAATCAGCCATACAAAAATCCATCAAATTTCACCGTTAACAAGAAGATAAGAAACAAGAAAGTTATATATATGGGGAGAGAGGGTGGGGAATAGTTTACCAAACTAACTTTGTCCATACTTTTTTGTAATGAAAGTCGCATTGGTCAACTTGAATTGACTTTATATACTGATTGCTGAAATCATCCAATTTGTAGACAGGAATTAAATGGGTAATTGCCCTATCTCATTTAGAAATTGAAAGACTGTTGTTTAAAATATAGTACCGTAAATCTTATTTTAAAGGTCTAGGTGAAGTCGAACTTGCAATATTATATCAATTTTCCCTTAAAAAAAACGTTTTTGAATTAATGGTTTGAGCAATTCCCAGGATACAAACTTATAATAGCTAATTAGTATTTGATTACTTCAATTATTTTTGTTTCACACATTAAAACCACAAAAGTTTTCGCCTACAATTAATACTAAATCCATTTTAAGACATTTCTTTTTTCTTTTTTTTTATACATTGATGCTTAGTCTACTGGCAAAAAAAAATATGAATCTTCACAAAGTTACTTTGTTGGTTTGTACTGTCTCTATGAAATCTATAAACATGCTCAAATATACATAATATAGTTTTTAAAGGCACCATCAGTGACTGACCTTATAAATTAAAGGTCAATGTTGTTTGGGGGTTATAATATAGGATGATGAATGGTGTACATTGACTGCCAGTTCTTCTTTCCATCTGTTACAGTTAAGTAAAGTATCCCTGAGGACATAACTGGTGTTTGTATGATAAATAATATTTATACACATTTAAAAACGTTAAATGGGATATTTTTTTATCAATATTTTATTTGCTAAAACTAAGGTAAGTTATAATAATGCTCATGGTTGAGGATAGATAAAAATATATGTGTGGTTCCAGTTACCAAACCTAACCTACTTTTTAGTCTTTAATTATAGCCTTCTTAAAAACAAAACATTTTTTTCATTAAGCACTTATTTAAAAAGTCAGAATGTTGCTCCCATAGTCTCAATGTAAAAAACAACCTACATTGTACATACCATGCATACCTGCCCTTACATGTAACTGGAACCACACATACTGTTTCCTTGGTAAGACATGCATTATAACGGTGTCATTTCCAATTTCTTATTTAGAAAAAGATGATATATTGAAATATAAAAGAAACAAGAGTTGAACACCATGTAACTTTTGCAACTCAGGAACTTAATTTTAATTTTCAGTGGTTTCAATTTTAAAATTAATGTTTTTATGTTAAAGAGAATTTGAAGTTACATGATGTAAAGATCATCTTTCTAAAAAGTTTGATAGCAACCCAACCACATTCTGTATTAATGCCTGTAATGCAGTGGTTGTTTGTTGCTGCTGTTTTCGGTCATTATTTAACTTAAATTATTCCTTTAATTTCTTGTTTTACATTTGTCATTTTGGGGCCTTTTATAGATGGCTATGTGGTATGGGCTTTGCTCATTGTTGAAGGATGTACAGTGACTTAACGTTGTTAATTTCTGTGTCATTCGGTCTCTGGAGAGTTGTCTCCCATTATTTTAATGTTGGAATGATATTGATACTTATCACTTACAACATCTTTTTATTTTTATAGTTAGAAATACATGTGCTTGAGCATTTTAAGGTTACGATGACTGTCATTTCCACAATACTGAACCTGCACTAGGTCACATTGACCTATTATTTTTAATATGCTCAAAAGTTCAAGGTCACTACTTATTATGAATTTAGTAAGCAGGTAACAAATTGATGACTTATTTTGACCTATTCAAGGGTTTGAAGGTCACAATAACCCAATATTCCATTGTTTATGCTTGTTAACTTATGATATCAAGCTGCACTGCCAAGTTAATGATCTTTTCCCATGTGTATCCCTGACAATTGACTACATTAATTGGTAAGAAGACTGCAGTTGATGATAGTTTTATGATATACATGTTAATTGAAGACAATAATCCCTCGTTAATTACTGATACTGTTTATATATTTACAGGTTACTGGGTGTTTGTTATGATTAAATGTTTTGGATTGTAACTAACTAAGATCACAGATACAATAGTGGTAAGAAATTTATCTTTGATATTTGATCAAAATTTAGGGGGGTAACAAAGCTGTCTCATTGGCTTTCATAACGACATCTCCTTCTTTTTTATATTTATGTCACCTGGAAGCATAAAAAGTAATATGAAATTCACAAATTCTAGGATAAATAAAAATAAGCTGGATCTGAGCTAATGATATCAGCCTTTCTATCGTTCCTTTAGTTTATTCTTAATATACGTATTGTGTTTCCATATTTATATTTTTTTACATGGGAGATAACTCTATTAGCCAAAAACAATTGAGATGATCTCTAAAATATATGTTACAGCTGTTCATTTAGCAGTAGATTTTTTAAACTGTTTAAAAGTTGTAAATGCATCTTCTTGTGGCTTGATAAACAATTAAGGGGCTTGTGGTCATCAACTTTTGAAGAATGATTATAATAAAGCTGACAGACTCAAATTAACATTGATGATCTAGTTACTGAGTGGGTATTTTCATGCCCCACCTACGATAGAAGAGGGGCATTATGTTTTCTGGTCTGTACATCCGTTCGTCTGTTCGTCCGTTCGTCCCACACTTCAGGTTAAAGTTTTTGGTCAAGGTAGTTTTTGATGAAGTTGAAGTTCAATCAACTTGAAACTTAATACACATGTTCCTTATGATATGATCTTTCTAATTTTAATACCAAATAAGAGTTTTGACCCCAATTTCAATAATAATAGTGTGAGTGGGGCATCTGTGTACTGGGGACACTTATTTTGTATTGTGTATATCAAGTTAAGTTTTATAACTGAACAGTCAGATTGTCAAGCAGGGTTTTTAGTTGTACAGTAATAACTTATAATTGACATAATTTAGTCAGTGTGATGTTGTCTGTAATAGTAAATACATGAATTGATAGAAAAAGTTCAGATATTAAGTCAACTTTGTAACCATTGACCCTAAACTGACCACTGAATAGAATATTAATCCCTTGATTGTCTCCTGTAGCTACAGATTTATTTAGTTGATATATGATTTATTGATCTTGGAAGGAATTAGAACAGAAAGTAACAATCATACCAAAGGTTTAGACATTTGTTCCTATATAAACCCTAATACAATCACTCTATGTAAATAGAACATTTATTTGTTATCCATCTATTACATTGTGTAGGAATATGTTTCCCTATTAACCAGGGTTAAAGTTGAATTTTGATGGATATATAGTTGTCTCATTTGGCACTCATACTAGTTACATTATTTTAAATTGAAATATTTTCTTTTAATATACATAGAAAAGATAACATGAAATTTTGGACAGCACATTTTAGGGCAATTAATACCTGTGAAAAACTGAGAATTGGATAATTTACAAGGAAAATAACTGCATACATGTAAAGATGTTAATTTCATACTTTGGCATTGTCTGGCTTAATATCCTTGAGAAAAAAATGTATATCATTACGTAAGTGGAACTAGTTTATTTCCTCCTTCTTTTATGAACATTGCAGTTTCTGTAAATTAATTGCATAGCATGGTACAAACCTTGGACAATTCATAGATTTTTCCTTCTTAAATTAATTACTACTTATCCTTAAACTATATAATAACTTGTCATGCTAGTTTCCCATAAAGTACAATGAGCAATCATATCCTTAGAATACAATTAAAGATATTAGATACTTTGGATCAGGATCAGTTATAGAAAATATCCACCAGGGATGAAAACCTTATCTTTTTGAAATCATTTATATATATAGTGATAACATTACCATGTTGATTTCTGTATAACAGAGTAGAATTGATTGTTTGTATTCTACGATATCTGATTAAAAAGAGAACAAATTCTACTACTTGTATTTGGACATGGACATTACATTGATTGTACGGGACGGTTATTTATATTCTACATATCATAAGTCTTAAGAGGATATAATTCTACTACTTTTATAAGGACATGGAACATGGACATTACATTGCTTGTCCGGGACGGTTGTTTATATTCTACATATCATAAGAGGATATAATTCTACTACTTTTATTAGGACATGCTGGTAAATGTGTTTCTATTTTAATATTTTAGTATAACTGTTGGATACATTGGACAAATTCATATGACGTAAGATTTAAAATTAGATCTTTATTTTTTATTGGCTTCAAGTTCACTGATTCATATCAATTCAAAGTTGTTGAAATTTTTGTAGAGTTTGCCTGAATTGTGGCTGGAATTTTTGTCAGTTGACTACATTCTTAAAAACTCATGATTTCCACTGGCCCCCTTTAAATTAGCCAATCAGGTCTGCACACTTTAAATTAGCCAATCAGGTCTGCAACACTTTAAATTAGCTAATCAGTTATGCAACACTTTAAATAAGCCAATCAGGTCTGCAACACTTTTAATTAGCCAATCAGGTCTGCAACACTTTAAATGAGCCTGAATCAGGTCTGCAACACTTTAAATTAGCCTGAATCAGGTCTGCAACACTTGATTGATTTTTGATTTTTGTGTGTTTTAATGCCACTTTTAAGCACCGCTTTTTGGGCTATTTCATGGCGGCCTGTTTTTATTGGTGGAGGAAGCTGGAGAAAAACACAGACATTCCTTAGGAAAACTGACAATCTTAGTCAAAGATGATTGTAGTCAAAGTTTTGAACTCTATCGCAGTGTTAACTGGCTAATGATTACAGTAGTAACTACTAAGACCACTCGCCCACCGAGGCCCCTACACTTGATTGATCTTTGAAACTCATAAAGGAAGTTTCGCTATATGGAGAGCTCTTTTATAACTTTTACTAACATTTTACTGACAAATTTTACGACCAAAAAATGTCTGGCATACTTTGTTTCTTTTAAATCTTTTTAAATCTATAATACTTTCAAAGACTTGGGATGATTTAGAGCTTGTTGAATATGTTCTTAGACACTGGTATGTTTTTAGATAAGTATTGTTTTAGTCTATTGCAGTTTACACATTTGTGGCAAATTTCTGTTAGGTTACTGTCTCATTGAAACCTGACCGCTGAGGCTCCTTTAATTCATAATGGAGATATGTTAAGTTACTGAATGAGAAAACTTGTAACATTTCAAAAGTAAAAGAACTTCTGTTTTATTATGCCCCACCTATGATAGTAGAGGGGCATTATGTTTTCTGGTCTGTGCCTCCGTTCGTCCATGCGTCCGTCCGTCCGTCCGTTCAGGTTAAAGTTTTTGGTCAAGGTAGTTTTTGATGAAGCTAAAGTCCAATTAACTACAAACTTAGTACACTTGTTGCTTATGATATGATCTTTCTAATTTTAATGCCAAATTAGACTTTTGACCCCAATTTCACAGTCCACTGAACATAGAAAATGAAAGGGGGAGTTTCAGGTTAAAGTTTTTGGTCAAGGTACTTTTTGATGAAGCTGAAGTCCAATCAACTTGAAACTTAGTACACTTGTTGCTTATGATATGATCTTTCTAATTTTAAAGTCAAATTAGACTTTTGACCCCAATTTCACGGTCCTCTGAACATAGAAAATGAAAGGAGGAGTTTCAGGTTAAAGTTTTTGGTCAAGGTAGTTTTTGATGAAGCTGAAGTCCAATCAACTTGAACCTTAGTACACTTGTTGCTTATGATATGATCTTTCTAATTTTAATGCCAAATTAGACTTTTGACCCCAATTTCACGGTCCACTGAACATAGAAAATGAAAGGAGGAGTTTCAGGTTAAAGTTTTTGGTCAAGGTAGTTTTTGATGAAGCTGAAGTCCAATCAACTTGAAACTTAGTACACTTGGTGCTTATGATATGATCTTTCTAATTTTAAAGTCAAATTAGACTTTTAACCCCAATTTCACATTCCACTGAACATAGAAAATGAAAGTGGGAGTTTCAGGGTAAAGTTTTTGGTCAAGGTAGTTTTTGATGAAATTGAAGTCCAATCACTTTGAAACTTATTACATATGTTCCCTATAATATAATCTTTCTAATTTTAATGCCAAATTAGATTATTACCCAATTTTAACAGTCCATGGAACATGGAAAAGGATAGTGCAAGTGGGGCATCCGTGTACTTTGGACACATTCTTGTTTATCTTAAAATGATATACTCTTTATTAAAGTGCAAAAAGATTTGTGTATTGAGTGTGCCAAGGTCTATTCAGACTCTATTGACCAAACCTGAGGGTATTACCTTTAATCCAGGTAATAATCCGCTGTATAATATGACTATTGAAATGTCATAACATAGCTGTTTGTAAAGAGGATTACTTTGATAAATTAAGAAGATAAGACTCCAGACATGCACTACAGAACAGAAAATGTAGGTATAAATTCTGCTGGAAATTATTATTTAAATTTGACTGTAATGAATGAAGATTTTATATTTGATTGGCTTATATGTTGTTGCCATTTAAGGGAATGGAAGGGTGTTACTTATTATTATGTGGACTATTTTATGAATCAAAGATGGGACATTATATAGTATACCAATGTTTATCTGTTTGTCAGTCTTTCTTTACACTTGGTACATCACTTGAGTTTGCTTAGATTGATTTAGTGAAAAAAAATCAAAAGATGTCACATGATGCATAAACCTTATAGGGAAAATTCTGGACTGTCTACCCCTGCTTCTTACAGAAGACACTGGTAGTGTTGTTTAACCAAATAGGTACTGTATAAATAAATTTTAATTATTATTTAATGGTTTAGCCAACACCTGGTCCCCCTGAGGTCCATAATGATTGCTATGGTCACAGGTCATTTGTTGTTTTCATATCATTTTATGTAACTGTTCATATTTTCATCTACATCTAAACAAATTATGACTTTAAGCCAAACAACGCAGGTGTTATGCATGTAAGGTTATTTTTTTTAAAGTACCCCATTTAGTCCCAACCATATGAATGCTTATAAAGAGGGAGGAAAGATACTAGAGGGACAGTCAAACTTTCATTCAACTCAACGCTAATTGTTCATACTGGTTGGTCAACTGAATTAATTTACCATTGTTTACTATTATAGGAACTATTAAAAACTTTTGTAGGCTATATAGTGTTAACTAAACTTGAAGGTTCACAAAAATCAGAAATTTAATCTGATATGGAAATTAAGTTTGGGAAAATAAATACGACAATTTATTCCAGTCATGCCAGTCTTCTATAAAGATAAACAGATAGAAAACTCCCACAGAAAGCATTTATTCTTATGATCTGAGCTAAATGTGGTATTTTCTTGTTATTCCCCAAAGAACATGATCTTTAGAATTTGATGTTGTTAATTCTAATGACATTTCAGCCACAAAAAAAATGCATATACTAAAACAGAGATGGATTACCAATGAGTCCATAAAAATATATAATAAAATATTTTAAAATCATTTTGTCTAACTTTTATTCCTTTATAAATGTGTTATTATCAGATGATTGTATTGTGTTTGTATAATAATTGGATGTTTGTTTTGAATCTGAATTAAAACACCTAGATCAATGGTTTGATTCATAAAACACTTGTTGATGTGTTTGATTTGTTAAACAATTGGATGCTTTTTTGTTGTAGATAAACACTTGGATATATAAAAAGGAAAATGTGGTATGATTGTCAATTGCAGTGAGACAACTCTCCACAAGAGACCAAATGACACAGTAATTTATTAACAACTTCAATGGGTTTTTTTCTCTTGGAGGATTGTTTTGATTTGTTAAACACTTGGCTGCTTGTTTTGATTTGTTAAACACTTGGATGTTTGTTTTGATGTGTTAAACACTTGGATGTTTGTTTTGATGTGTTGAACACTTGGATGCTTGTTTTGATGTTGAACACTTGGATGATTGTTTTGATTTGTTAAACACTTGATGCTTGTTTTGATTTGTTAACACTTGGATGTTTGTTTTGATTTGTTAAACACTTGGATATTTGTTTTGATTGTTGAACACTTACTGTTTGTTTTGATTTGTTGAACACTTGGATTTGTTTTGATTTGTTGAACACTTGGATGTTTGTTTTGATTTGTTAAACACTTGGGGACTGTTTGTTTTGATTTGTTGAAACACTTGATGTTTGTTTGATTTGTTAAACACTTGGATATTTGTTTTGATTTGTTGAACACTTGGCTGTTGTTTTGATTTGTTGAACACTTGGATTTTGTTTTGATTTGTTAAACACTTGGATGTTGTTTTGATTTGTTGAACACTTGGTGTTTGTTTTGATTTGTTGAAACACTTGGATGTTTGTTTTGATTTGTTAACACTTGGATGCTTGTTTTGATTTGTTAAACACTTGGATGCTTGTTTTGATTTGTTAAACACTTGGATGTTTGTTTTGATTTGTTAAACACTTGGGAAAGTTTGTTTGATTTGTTGATGCTTGTTTTGATTTGTTAAACACTTGGATGTTTGTTATTTGTTAACACTTGGATGCTTGTTTTGATTTGTTAAACACTTGGATGCTTGTTTTGATTTGTTAAACACTTGGATGTTTGTTTTGATTTGTTAACACTTGGAATGCTTGTTTTGATTTGAAATTGGATGTTTGTTTTGATTTGTTAAACACTTGGATGTCTTGTTTTGATTTGTTGAACACTTGAGCTGTTTGTTTTGATTTGTTGAAACTTGGATGTTTGTTTTGATTTGTTAAACACTTGGATGTTTGTTTTGATTTGTTGAACACTTGGCTGCTTGTTTTGATTTGTTGAACACATGGATGTTTGTTTTGATTTGTTAAAACACTTGGATAGTTTGTTTTGATTTGTTGAACACTTGTGTTTGTTTTGATTTGTTGAACACTTGGATGTTTGTTTTAATTTGTTAAACACTTGGATGTTTGTTTTGATTTGTTTGAACACTTTGGTGCTGTTTTTGACTTTTAAAAACTAGGATGTTTGTTTGATTTGATAACACTTAGATGCTTGTTTGATTTGTTAAACACTTGGATTTTGTTTTGATTTGTTGAACACTTGACTGCTTGTTTTGATTTGTTAAACACTTGGATGTTTGTTTTGATTTGTTGAACACTTGGCTGCTTGTTTTGACTTGTTAAACACTTGGATGTTTGTTTTGATTTGTTGAACACTTGACTGCTTGTTTTGATTTGTTAAACACTTGGATGTTTGTTTTTATTTGTTAAACACTTGAATTTGTTTTGATTTGTTAACACTTGGATGTTTGTTTTGATTTGTTGAACACTTGGCTGCTTGTTTTGATTTGTTAAACACTTGATGTTGTTTTATTGTTAACTGATTGTTTTTGATTTGTTAAACACTTGGATGTGTTTTTTTTAAAACTTGGATATTTTTTTTTTATTTTTATTGTTAATTGTGTTTTGATTTGTTAAACACTTGGCTGATTGTTTTTATTTGTTAAACACTTGGATGTTTGTTTTGATTTGTTAAACACTTGGATGTTTGTTTTTATTTGTTAAACACTTGGAAGCTTGTTTTGATTTGTTGGATGCTTGTTTTGATTTGTTAAACACTTGGATGCTTGTTTTGATTTGTTGAACACTTGAATGTTTGTTTTGATTTGTGAAAAACTTGGATGTTTGTTTTGATTTGTTAAACACTTGGATGCTTGTTTTGATTTGTTGAACACTTTGATGTTTGTTTTGATTTGTTGAACACTTGGCTGCTTGTTTTGATTTCTGAAACACTTGGATGTTTGTTTTGATTTGTTAAACACTTGGATGCTTGTTTTGATTTGTTGAACACTTTGCTTGATTTGTTAAACACTTGGATGCTTGTTTTGATCTGTTCAACACTTGGGTGCTTGTTTTGAGCTGTTCAGCATTTGGATATTAAAAAAGAAGTTGATTGTTATGACTTTCAAAATGCTTGGATGTTTGTGTTTAGCTTTAAAAACAGTTGAATGATTGTTTTGAATTTTTAACACTTGATAGTTTGTTGTTGCCTTTTAAATCACTAAGATGTTGGTTTTTTTTTTTATTTGTAATGGTATCAGAGTTGTTGTTGAATTTGTAAATCAATCAGATATGTGCTTTGATTTGTAAAACAGTAAAGTAGTACTGATAAACCTGACAATCTTTGGATAAGCTAGGCCATGGCAAAAAAAAGCAAAAGACAAACCATTATTCATTAATTTCAGACTACAAAATATAATATAGGAAAGTAAAGACTGAACAATTGGATCCCCAATAAAAACTAATTTATTTATTATACATTGAGATCTCCCCTTTTACTTTTAAAACACATAAATCTTAAAATGTATTGTTTTGCTTTTTCAAAAAGTAGATAAGGAGATGTGGGTCATGTATGGTGCAAATGAGACAACTATCCGCCAATGATCAATTGAAGTGAATGTAAGCTATTTACGACAACCCATTGACCT
Source organism: Mytilus edulis (assembly GCA_019925275.1). Taxonomy (NCBI): domain Eukaryota; kingdom Metazoa; phylum Mollusca; class Bivalvia; order Mytilida; family Mytilidae; genus Mytilus; species Mytilus edulis. The sequence continues at coordinate 7,744,379 of CM034360.1, read as the reverse complement.
TCAACAATGAGAAAAACCCATACAGTATAGTTGGCTTATTATAAAAAGCCCTAGTTGACATGAAAAATATGAAACAATTCAATTTAGAAAACTGATATTGTACTCAAATGTGTGTCATGGATAATGATAGGAAGGATTAAAACAAAGAAAACAGTAACATGTTATAATAGCATAAGGAAGACATTTGATTGACTTCTAAACATTTATTTTTTAACTAAATAGTTTTCTAAGAAGGTTTTACTCTAAGATTTTACTAAAACAAGGAAGTTAATTACTTTGATAATTTACTAAAAGTTAATTTAGCAAAATGCCATGCACATCTAGATTAAATCTTCTAATTTTATTCATTATTTTTCTGTTTCCCTGTGGAACGAGCAGTGATAACAGAAATAAGTTAATTCAGAATGAAATATGATTAGGCTATAGATTTTTTAGTTGGTCTAAAATAGTTTGTCACATGATTTTATTTGATATTTCAGATGATTGGAAACAAATGTGACTCCTGTTTGTAACAGTGAATGTATAGTTAGATTTGTCAGGATATATATATGGTAAGTAAGATATGTAGATAACATTTCTGATATGTATTGTTCTTTCAAAAGGGGAGGTTACTCTAGGGGATTTTTGAAGGATAGTTAAAAGACTTATATACAATGAATTGTTGTCTGTTTCATTTGACATTAAAAATACGTTATAAATAGCATATAAATAAGGCCGGCTAGATTGGCCAGGGGTAAATAGTATGTATATGTAAATAACAGACAAAAAATAAAGAAAAGGGAAAAATGGCAGAAATGATAAATAGAGAAATTGGCATGGACTAATGAATAGAGAAAATGGGGAGCTTTCATAAAAGAAAAGAGAGTAATTTACCTTTGTTTTAAAATTATTTGAGCAACAGAGCTTGAAACAGCAGTTATAAATTTAGAAGTTGAATTTATGAAATATATCATCACTAGCAAAAATCTAAATTTCCATTGTTACATTTATATAATATATGGCAATGATATTGACTATATAATACAGATTGATGGATGGTTTAAAACACAGCTGTTCTTTATAATCATCACCATAAATATTTTGGTTCAATAATCAAATTTATCTAACATTTATTGGCATAGAAGTTATATGATATATATGATATTTAAAAAAATAAATAATGGAACAATAGAATCTGTTATACAACTTAAAACTGTAATATTTCACCTCTCAACATCTGCATTCTGTAGTATCTGAACCCAAGTCATACTTGTAAATTAACATGTAGCTTAATATATATAAAAAAGGAGATGTAGTATGATTGCCAATGAGACAACTCACCAAGAGACCAAAATAACACAGACATTAACAACTATATATTGCCTCCAACAATGAGCAAAGCCGGGCATACCACATAGGCAGCTATCATAAGTCAGTTCGAATTGTTTCACATTTTTCATGTCATGCTCTTATATACCTAACTAGTATAGATCAGTATACAGTATGGGTTTTCTCATTATTGAAGGCCTTACAGTGCCATTATATTGCTTACTTCCATCTCCTTTCATATATTTAATGGATATATATAGTTGTCAACAATAGTTCTGTTGTATATCACAGATGTATATTTTGTAGCAGAAAAGGGGGGGATGAGTCATGCAGTAGTGATTCCCTACATAATCGACCAAAAATGTTTCCCACAAAAGGGAGGTCTCCTCAGAGACATCCTTGGATCTGCCTATGCATTGCTATTAGGTTGAATTGAGAATATTATTTTTAAATAAAGAAAAATATTAAAATGATATTGTAATAATTTTTCAAAAACATTCTAGTGTAAATTGATATATATATATATACAAATGTATATATCACAACAAATTCATTAAAAGTTACATTATTGTGGAACTGTGAGCTTTAGCAATCACTTGGCGTCTGTCGTCGTTGTCTGTCTGGTGTAAACTTTTTCTCCTCTGAAACTACTGAACCAATTCCAACTTAATTTTAGCTGAATGATCTTTAGGGTATCTTGAATTAAGTTTGTGTTTTATTTTTTGGTTGGCCAAAAAACATGGCTGCCATGGCTAAAAATATAACATAGGGGTAAAATGCAGTTTTTGGCTTATTTCTCAAAAACCAAAGGATTTAGAGCAAATCTGATATGTGATAAAATTGTTCAATATATAGGTCAAGTTCTATTATCCCTGAAATTTTCAGATAAATCTAACAACCCATTGTTGGGTTGGTGACACTAAATGGAAATTTTGCAGTTTTTGGTTATCATCTTGGATTATCACTAATAATAAAGATAAACTGTATTTACAAACATTTTCAGCAAAGTAAGATCTACAAATAAGTTTACATAACCAAAACTGTCAATTGACCCCTGAAGGAGTTATTGCCCTTTAAAGACAATTTTACACAATTTGTTTAAAAGGTATAAACACAAAAAAAATCTCTCTCTTGAGAGCTTCTTGTTTCTTTTAAGTTTTTAAATTTGTCACCTGTAAATTTTACCTGATCTATAACTTTATTTGAAAATGGATTGTTTTATGAACCAAGTTAATTTTTTGTGTAAATTTCCATCAGTCTTTAAGATTAACAAAATCACTTTCTACTTGGGTTAATCCTTAATTGGATTATACTATAATTAATACTTTAAGATGTTATTATGACATTTAACTTCTTACTTCACACTACTTCTTTTGAATGGTGATTTAATTACAGTGGTATTTATAGTTATTGATAAGTATTATTGTTTGTTAGTACCTGTATAAAAGGTAAGAAATTCATTGGTCAAGATTTCATGTTTTGACTGGCAAAGGGGTCATTTCTCAGGTTCAAAACATTAGGAATTTATTGTCCAGAAGTAAACATTTAAATATACTGGACAATGCATTATATACATGTATACCTGTAGATAAGCTAACCCCCACAGGTGAGTGTAACTCTCTAAATAATTTAGGAAAAAAGACATGTAACAATTGTTTTCTTAAGATTAATACCTATTTAATGTTATGCTAAGGATGTACTTAGGTGAGGTTTGGGAATAAGTGTCAAATGTTCGGAATCCTTGGTGTTTTTCCATACCATGCAAGGTAAAATATTTTGCCCCAATAATAACACCTATTTTTTTTTAAAATAAGACTTAATAGCTCATAAAAGGTCATTTGACAAAATTTAAACAGATTCTTAATTTTCTATCTTTTGATTTGAGACCCAAATGATACCAATGCAAAGTGAAGGTAAAAGTATGGGCCAGCCTTTTCCTGCCATATTTTATAAATCAAATATCATGAAAGGAGATCCATAACCTCTCATTATTTTTAGCTTATTTTTATCCTTAACTAATACTCTTCCAGCTTAAAGTATCAATTTTGATTTTTTAATTATTTAAATTTTACCATAGGTCAACTAAGTTCATCATTAAGTCACAACTATACAGCATGAAGTAAGATATATGACTGTGTTATTTGAAATTTATTTTGTTTACTTCACTTATTATGTAAAAAAAATATATACAGAATTTTTTACACTGCCACCAATCATGATAAAATTGAGAATGGAAATGTGGAATGTACTGTCAAAGAGACAACAACCTGACCATGAAAAGACTATTTTAAAGTGCAGAATGTATATATATAGTGGAAATTTGGAAAAATTGTAGACACATCTGATAACTTATTATTACATGTATTATGACATTATTATACTTGTTTGATTTGAAACAATTAAGTGTTATATTTGGGTTTGGTCTGAGAATGTTTAATAGAAAAAAAGATCAGATGTGATAAAAAGTGCTGTTAGACAGTAACCAAACAATTAGAAATACAAATGACAGCAATCTAAAACCAGAATTAAAGCTACAGTTCTCTTTAGATCACCTGCATATAGAAATCAGTTAAATACTCTTGTGTCAATACTCAAAGATTCCATGCTTTAAACCCCCCACAGTTTAGTTGTAAATGAATTCTTAAGATACAACTAATTTTAAGATCTACTATAAACAGATCTGACAAACGTTTAATTTCTTTATGGTAATACATACTTTAGAAGCAAACCAATTGTATACATATTTATTAGATAAATCAATGTCCTGAAACAGTGACCACATCAGAAACTGACCAATATAATTCATAGTGTAAAAAATGACACTCGGTCATACCAGTTGACATTTTCAGAAGAATTTTGAATTACTATTTGTATATATGTATTTGTTCCCATCGATTACAAACGATGATGAGGTCGTCCATGAAATTAAGTAAAGATTTTCTCTGCAAACATAATTATATGGGTAGGATTGAATGAAACTAATACTGTAGAAAATTAGTAATTACTCGACAGTGGACTCAATCATGAGTGTATGGAATGCCTTTGATATCAGGCTTTATAAATGCACAAGCAGAAATGATGTCTATTGGGTTATACTCTTGATTCAAAGCTCATGCATAAAGCTTCATGGTGCTCAAGTTATTGACCTTGTTAGATATAGTATTTCCGTTTTACAAATCATCAGGTTTGCATGAAAAGTGTTTTGTATTTCATAAATGGAATCAAATTCTTTCTTTTTCTAATTTATAAACCCAACGCCAAAACATAGCGATGGGTTAGATTTTATTAAGATTGAGAATGGAAATTGGGAATGTGTCAAAGCAACATTTGTCAATCATAATTTTTGTTTTGAGATGATAATTTCAATAACTTCATTAAATATCAAATTGCAACCATACTTGGGTATATTACTGTAATTGTACTTATTTACGCGGGTACTTATTTTCGCGAATTGTGATCTGTCTCGTCTCACTTTGCGTCCATCTGTCCGCCAATCTATCTGTAGATTGTTGTCAGGTGTGGATTAAGGTGGTTTCAGCTTGAAACTTTAATTCCTCGCTAACTTTAACACACAATAGTTTGAGATATCTACATTTCATCCCCTTAGAAGAATATTTCAATAGTTTTACCGAAAATAACCTCCAAAAATTTACGCCCCCCCCCCCCATAACTGCAAATCCTGAATCCGCCCCTGGTATAAGGACATTCTTATAATCTATAATAGTGTATGTAACCTTTAGAAAAAAAGACTACATAAATACCTAATTACTTTAATAATCTGTTAGAATTATCCTTGTTTATGGAAATATTTTATTTATAGAGCATTTAATATACAATGATAACTACATTTTACCATGAACTGTAAATATCAAAACTGTAAATATACTAATTTACCAATGATTTTATATTAAGTAAATGTTTGACAAGATAAGGCTTGACCTATGAATTGAGACCTTGCATTCCTTGCAGCATTAAACTTGTATTGTTATTAGGATGTTATTGTTGGTGTAATTGTTTTAACTTCAGTTATGAAAATAAGAAGATGTGGTACGATTGCCAATGAGACAACTTTCCAACAGAGAGTATTAAATGAAATGACACTGAAGTTAAATTAAAATGTTAACTGTCATTTTAGTGTTATATTCAATATTTCGATATGCTAATTTTAGATGAGTCTCCTCATAATGAAAGTTAAATTAACAACTATAGGTCACCATACAGTCTTCAACAATAAGTAAAGTCCATACAGCACAGTCAACAAAAGGCCCTGAATTTTATGACAAATTAAATGTAAATCAATTTTAGAAAACTAATACACAGCTACTTTAGTATGTATACAAGTACTGTTTATATACAGATTTACAGATGAACATTTGATATGCATCCTTCGAACTGTGCATCAAGATTACTTGTACTGAAGTGGCTGTGTAGTCCATCAATTGCTTTTCTTACCAAATTGTTTATGTACATATACAACAAGTGGCATTCATTAATACCAAACAGAGTGTCTAGAACATTGTTATTTATAATTACAGAGATGACAAGGACAAATTATTCTGCATATAAAGAATCAGTAATATTACAAAAGATATTGAATGGTTTGAGAACTTACATGATTTACATCTTCATTAAGTTTATCACATGATTTACATGGAATCAATTAATTTTATCATTTACAATATAAATTCATAAATAGATGAGGGGGGATATATAAAGACCTTTATTAGCCAGGACTCGTGGATGTGTTTTTAAGCTCTGGATTTGGGGATTGACCCTTTCAGGATCTGTGAATTCTTTTTTTGAAATTGGGATGTCAGGATTTAAATTTATTTAAATTCGGGACCTCAGGATTTCAGGATAAGGACCCCTCTTACCCCCCTCATAGATGATCTCCTGCAGTCTACCGTCTATTTTAGTAGATATGTTTTAACATTGATTATACAATTAACATATTAACTATTATTACAACAATTTTTGATAAATGATTCGAAAGGGTTCCATGGAACCCATTCTCTCGCCTACTTTTGCTGCTAATTGCAGGTTCAACACAAATGAGGAAAATAAATAATAGAAATGTTCCTCTCAATACTATCTTTTGATTGTAAGAGGCTAATCTTAATTAAATAATCCAAGTTTGGTAGAATTCAAGGATAGTTTAAGAAAGTTATTAAAATTTCAAAAACTTTAACCACAGAGTGAATATTTGTGGACGCCACCAACAGAATGTAGGATTGCTTTTTCAACAAAAGTCCAAGGGTCAACAAAAATTGATACTAGGACAGGGCAGGATTTAAGTAAAAAAAAAGTAAAGTCACAAAAAGTTGATTCTCTCCAATGTTATTAACTCAACCAGAAATCATAATTGAAATGTCATGAATAAAAAAGAGTACATATATGTATTTATAAAACTTCTAATTTTTAAAAGGAGTAGGTTCAGTAAGACCCCTTTTTGGCCCCAAAATATAGTAGTTTTACAAAATTGTTAAAATGTAAAACTTTTGTTATTTATTGGACAGTAGAATGCTTCAGCTACATAAATATGGGCTGTTTTTGACAATACAATGCACATATATCCGGTACTAGCACCATAAAGTCATGCTAAATTGCTGAAATCCTCATAATTCTAGCATTTTAGTTAAATTTTAGACGGTTTTCGTGTAAAACGAAAGTGGCCGCATTCGTGTTCATCCATAATACTGAAATGTAAGTTGTATTTTATGATAATACATAACATATATAAAGGTTGAGGATAAACACGGATGCGGCCACTTTCATTTTTACCAAAAACCATCTGAAAAGTGACATTTTTCGGCATATTAGGTATATTTTTCATATTTGAGCTTGAATCGGATCGTTTTTAATGACTAAATCTGTTAAAATCTTTTACATAAACTAATTAATTCAAATAAAATAGACACTTAAGTGTTTAAAAAGTGGTCAAAATCTTTCGTCAGATGAACCTGAAATTTGAGGCTAAAATCGGTCCTTACCGGACCTACTCCTTTGTTGTTAGGTTGAAAAATGTAATCCAATCTTGAATACACCATTTGAATTGCTGAACAGTTAATTCAGGCAGGCATTGGTTTGTGCTATTAGCCTATTAAGTGCAGTTCTTTTGTTTACAACAGTCACAAATTGCAGATCTTAAAAAATGTTGCACAGAAATCATTATAAATGTTGTCAAAGTTAAAATGCTCATTAAAGTTCATTTTGTTTTTATCACACCTTCCCTCACAATTTGCAATGATAAAAATTGATAAAAATGATAAAAACATCACAAAAAATGCTGAGTATGCAGTATCTATTAATTGTAACAAATCTCACTATAATTCGACATTTGAAGATTTAAAAATAGGTTAATAAATTACTATTTTAAGTAAAAGAAAATTTGTTTTAATCTTTTAAAGGATAAAAGCATGCAAACGTTTCACTACCAACATAAATTGCAATCTTTTGAAAATGAACGAGAACTTTGGCGTTTTGAACTTTAAGATATTGATAAGTTTTCAGTTGATGAGACTTCTGTTTAATCCCTTTGATGGGGTTGATGTAATTCTGATTGTCATTGGATTTCTTTACTGCAGCGCCTCATTTACTTCATGGATCTTTACTGATGTGGCTTGAACAAGTGAAGTATTAGAACTATATAAACTTAATAGTAAACACAAATTGTTATTCAGGCAATAAATTCAAAACTGTTGCGTATTAGGATGAATAAGAATTATTCAAGCTTAAAAAAAGTCTTAATTGTAAAGAATTACAAAGATGAAATGTTACTATTGAATATGATTTTCACTTTCAAAATAAATATAACAACATTAAATATTTTCACAAATTTATCAGCAATAATTGAGACTATATATACATTTCTATAAAAGAGATTTAGCATTTCATGAAAATGGAAATATATGGTAAATATAGAATGATGTGATTTTCCTTATCAGTCTTATACTGCATTTTCTATTTTACAATTGTAAACTCTGACTAGCAATAATGACTATATTTATAAGCAATCAATAAATACGGTGGAGCCTTTTAAAGGATTGATTTTACTATTAACTTATAATGGAGGCATTAAATTAAAATTTATTAAAGACCAAAACAATTATTTGGCTGTTAATTATAACGAAAATTGACAGACTTCTATAAAACTAGTGATAGAGCAGGAAAATGTAATAGTCTTTGCCTTTAAGAAGTTAACTTTATTAAACAATATAAATTGTTTTATTTACTTTTTGTGGGAAAAGAAAGATGACTTTATTGTTATCTGCATTAGTTGTGCAGCGGCTATAATGACATTTAGTCAATACTTGTCTATAGCCGCATGTAAAATTGATGTTTTCTTTATTATATGAAGCTCATGGTTTTCATAGCATGGGCGGATTATTATGGCAGTTAAAACATTAATTCTATTTAGAGAGCAAGTGATTGTATAGACTTCACCTAATTATCTGGATTTCTGGATTTATTTGCCTTTTTTGGTTGCTGTCTTATTGATAAAAAACCCTCATTTATTTTTATTTTTGGGGGCAATGATAACCTAAAGTGGTTTTAGTAGTTCATCCTCTGTTTCACAAGCCTGTCAGCACTATAAAGGTTGGGAGTCAGAACCCAGCACATGACAGATGCATTAGACTAATTTGATTTTCAAGTTTTTCTATTGAAGTTCTCTCAGGTTCTTTCTGAGCTACTCAGGCTTCCTCCACTAATTAAACTGGTGCCCATGTTATCACCAATTGTAATGATTGATTGTTGGTTGCTTAATGTCCAGTGGCAAATATTTCATGTATGTTCAGGACGAGCCAATAATCTATCAATCACTTTAATTAAACTGAGCAGAAGACAATGCAGTCCCACTTCATATCTTAAAATCTTAAAAAATAGTCCAGTCAGCTGGATCCTTACGCAGTTTGCAAATAAATCTATATAAACATTTTATTATTAAATCTAGCTGTTATTTGTTATTTATAAATAAAAAGATGTGGTATGATTGCTAATGAGACAGCTGTCCACAAGAAACTACCGGTAAAATGGCACAGAAATTAACAACTATAGGTCACTGTACAGCCTTCAACAATGAGCAAAGCCCATACCGCATAGTGAGCTTTAAAAGGCCCTGAAATGACAATGTAAAACAATTCAAACAAGAAAACTAACGGCCTTACTTAGTACAGTAGCACCTTGAGTGGGTTTCCCCTTTCAAAAAATATGATATGCAGGAATTATTTTGGGGAATTCATGGGGAGATTTGTAACTTTGTTATGACTCATAACTGAAAGGACCATAAGATGGTTCGTAACATTTTAAGGAAGAAAAAATAACCATTTGTAGAGAATCCCTAACAACACGAACATTTTTTTTCTGTTTTATATTTATGTAACCTTTATCTTTTATTTTTCAGCTTTAAACAAATGACAATTTTGAACTGAATGATTCAGAACTAGCTATGACCATGACAGCCACTGCATTTATTATGTACAGTCTCGCCAATATTGTGGGAATACTTCTGTTCTGGCTTTATAAAAAGAGAGACAAGAGGGAGAAAAAACCATCGGAATCAGAGGAATTAGAAAATGCAACTGTTCGTAGAAGACGTTTAAAACATCAGCCATCTTTACTGGCCTTACTGGGTCTTTCACATACATATAATGACAGGTCATTTTGTCCAATAGAAGATCATTTTCATAGTTTTACAGAAGTCAGTGAAGCGTGTAAGAGAGCAGGATTAGAAAAATGTGGTTTGATCATTGGGGTTGATTTTACAGCGAGCAATGAGTGGCAGGGCCGTAAAACATTCAGTAGTCAGTGCCTTCATAAAATCATTCCAGGAAAAATTTATAATCCATATCAAAAAGTGGTGTCCATCATTGGTCAAACGCTTGAGCCGTTTGATGACGATAATCTTATTCCTACTTATGGATTTGGAGATTCCTTAACTAATGACGAAGACGTGTTTAGTTTCAATAGCAATGGGAATGCATGTAAAGGATTTTCAGAAGTTTTGCATAAATATAATGAATATGCAACAAATCTTCAGTTTAGTGGACCAACAAATTTTGAACCAATTATAAACAAAGCGATAGAAATTGTAAAGTTACGAAAATCATATCATATACTAATCATCATTGCAGACGGTCAAGTGACGGAGGAATCACGGACAATTCAGGCCATTGTTAGGGCATCAGAATATCCTCTGAGTATTGTTGTCGTTGGTGTTGGTGATGGACCATGGGATATTATGGAGGATTATGATGATTTTTTACCGAATAGAAAATTCGACAACTTTCAGTTCGTAAATTATCATTCTGTTACATCCAAAACAAAAAACCCTGATGCAAGTTTAGCGTTAAATGTTATGATGGAAATCCCACATCAGTATAAGATTATAAAAGCTTTAGACTATTTAAACACAATACAAACTGTCAAGTCAGATGTATGACACAAAAAATGTTTTATTTGTATGCCTTACTTGAAGTAGGGTGGCATTATGTTTTTAGGACCACATTGGTCCAATCCTCAGTATGTTCCACTTTAAGTAGGGTGACATTATGTTTTTAGGACGTGATTGGTCCATTCCTAAGTATGTTCCACTTTAAGTAGGGTGACATTATGTTTTTAGGACGTGATTGGTCCATTCCTAAGTATGTTCCAAACAATGTTTTAATTTTGGTAGTTTACCAACAAGCAGTTGGTACATTAACTTTGAACTTAGAGAAGATGTGTATTGTGTTCTGAACTTTTTGAAAATATGTTCAAGTTAGGGTTTTGATCCATTTTCATGGTTCATCAATAAGGTAGACATTTTTTTATACAATACTGAAACTTAGAACACATGTTCATGATGATGTGAACTTTTATTAAGACATGTATGTATACATGTATATATATGCAAAATTAGCATTTTGAACCTGTTATTCCACTGAAGGTTGAAATGGGATAGTGGGAGCCAGGCATAGTTTCCAATGGACACATGTTCTTGTTACAATCCTTTATCTTCCATGTGCATGTTGTCAAGAGCTGAACATTTTATATCAATCAAATAGATTCTGATGAAAGTTATCTCCCCTTTTCTTATTGTAAATGTCCTAAAAATATAAAGAAAGAGAAAGTAAAGGTTTAAAATGATAGTCTTCCATACTTATAAGGGTAGCAGCACAATCAAATTGTACAGTTTAATGTGAAAATAATTGTAGGTGTTAAGTTTTTGAATTTATTTAATAAATTGACTAAAATGTTAATATATATATGCAACAGTTTAAAATAATCAAAATAGTAAAACAGTGCCTGCTTAAGTTCTTATTAGGCAAAAACAAATTAAAGGTCATTTTTGTCTTTTTTGTTTTGTTTAATTGCTCTATTTTTCAGTGGTTTTTTTTAGGGGGAGGTTTAGTTAATAAGTAAGTACCACAACAAAAAAATATATATATAGAGAGAGAGAGTTCAGTCTTCTACAATGGACATGTGTGTATGCTATGAATCAAGTTGTCAGTTGTAATGATGGTCAATACAAATTGAAAAAAGCACAGTGGCAGACTGTAAAAGAAAATTGATTGCTTGTACATGTATTGTAAAGTTATATAAGATTTATGGTGCTATTAGACAGTTTATAACAGATATACTGGTAACATTTGGTATGTGACACTTCATTTATAACTCTTGTATAGATCTGAAAATACTGTATGATTTAAAAACAATCACTCACAAGACCTTTGTGAAAAGAAAAATATAGACTGTTGCAGAAATGTCAGACTTTAATAATCTAATCTTTCCACTGACACAGAGAGCATGCAACTACCAATTAAACAATTCACCACAATTCTTTCTTTTATTTATATATATTTTTGTGGTTCAAAATGTATGGGCTCAATTTTTTCTGATAACAGTAAAATATGTGTTAAATTATGAAATTATGATCATTATTGTAAAAAACTTTGAATATGGCTATCTTCAGACTCTGAAATCTCTTTAAATATTTATAATTACATTAGATGTATGTTTCATTATAATACGTTATTCTGATTGGCTAACTAGCAATATCGTGATATTCCTTAATCAAATGCATTACACAATGCAACTTTTCATTCATGATGACACGAGGTCCCACAATAAAGTGCACAGGTAAATGAAATAAAAACTTGATAAAAGGCGTGTTTTCATGATTCTATAGGTAAAAATGTAATTATAAGTATTGAATGCTTTTTTTTGTAACTTTATAGGGTTGTTAAAGCGTTGACCGTGCGCACATTTTTAGTATGAAGCGCTTCCGCGCTTCATACAAAATGTACCTCGGTCAACGCTTATACATCCCAATAAATTTACAAAAAAGAGCATTCAATTCTTAAATGAAATTTCAAGAGTTTTACATTTTAAACTTTGTTCATACTTTTCATAAGCAAATATCACCTATTTTTGTAATACTTATTTTTTGTAGACTGGGAAGGGGGGGGGGGGCCAAAGTGCACTTTCTTCCTTTGCAAAATTCCCCCCAAAATATCATCCTTTCCCAGCATTGCTACATTGCTCTTTAAATCTTTTGTGGAGACAACACAACAAATAAAACAAGGGTGGATAACTAACACAACAAATAAAACAAGGGGGAATAACTGTGAACAAGGATCAATTTCAATATCAACTTTTTTAAGAAATGACTGCATATCGTGCAAATATGAAATTTCCATCCTGGTATCTATGATGAGATTGTTAGTAAAGACAAGTGTAGCAACTAGTGTTAACTAATAGAATAAATAAAAAAAAATGAATTGTCTTGGTGTGAAGGCAGCCAGTTTTGATAATTAGGTTCTGGGCTACATTGGTTTTAATTCGCCCCTCTGGAACAATCTTGATATTAAAAATAGTAACAAGTAAATTTTACACCATTAATTTCCATTTTCACTTAAACCACATAGTAAATCTACCTGGAGTTCTGATGTATCTTTTATTATCTGCCGACAGAACTTAATTATACCAAATCCCTAGATTTATACCACAATAATACAACAGGGAAACTTTTTTATATATAATTTGATGGAAGAATTAATATAATTATTTCAATATTTGGTAATGTCTGCCTGTTGTGCAAATGTTTTTTCATATTAATTTGTTTTCATAGCACAATAATATGACATAGCTGTAATGTATATACGGCCTAGCCAAGATCAGATGTGCATTTCATATTGGGTCTATGTTATATGCTTTTAAAGACAAGAAGATAAACTTTACAGAAGTAATACATCTTTGAACTGAAGAAGAGAATGTAGGGTTTCACAATGAATATCAAATATCATGTATAGGTGTAACCGTTTTGAAAAAAAAACCACTAAAATACACGCTGAAAATGGGCAAAATTTCACGTTATGTTGTTTCATTTAAAATTTCGCTGTTTTTATCAATTTATAGTTAATAAGTGAACTTAATTTGAACTACATTATTGGTTCACTGTTATAGACAATTTATTCATCTTTCTTTTACTGGTTGTTGCAACAAAAAATCTTCAGTGGTTACAAAGTTATGATAAAAAGTTGAATACTATGCGTTCGTTATGAAATTTTGTACTTTTGTTTTTAGCTTGCTCAGTGTAGTGATAAAACAGAAAAATGAATCAAATTTATGCTATTATGTGTTTTGTTTTCCCTTCTAGTATATACATTATCAAAAACTACCTCATTTATCAAAATTGCAGTACCCTAGCTGGAGATATATGCCATCAAAGTTGGATATACAAATAAATGTGAAAAAATGTCTTGTCCGTAGACATGCATTCCCTAGTAAACTGGAAGCATAATTACATTAATGTTGCATTGCTAAGTTCCTGTTCTTTCGTAGATATGAGGTGATGCTCATTTTTGACTTCATGTGAAACACAAAATGCACATCTGATTGTGGCTAGGCCGATAGAGATTAATACATGACCTTTTCCATATCAGCCTGGGTATCATCCCGAGACCCCCATATCAGCCTGAGATGGAGTCGAGGTGCTGATATGGGTCGAGGGATGATACCCAGGCTGATATGGAAAAGGCCATGTATTAATCGCTTTATCATATACTTCCGACAATAGTTTTATGTAAGGCAAATAAACAAATGCAATAACTAAAACAGTCAAAAACATTATAAAGAAGTTAAATTATGAATCTAATATACTATAATTGTCAAACAACAGCATTACTACCTTCATATATTTATGGTAACATTTCCTAAAGACAAAAAAGAGGCATTTTGAAACATTGACAACTTTTGAAAGAGTTTTATGATCATTATTACTCCATGTACAATGGAAACGTAAACAACCGATACCGGAAACACCGGAAGTAACCTGCACGAGAAGCACTATTATGGGTTTTGTGCACGAGATGCACCTGATATGGGTTATCAGCCCGGGTGGGAAATTAGGGCTTGTGTACTTCCGCTCATTACACATATGCAAAAGCTATCATATCAATGCTAAGTATATGATAAAATCATATAAAGTTAAGTTTCGTAGTCAATTGTAAAAGGTTTAGTTTTATACATGTACATGTATAGGGATAAACCTATGCATTATTATTCCTTAACCCTTGGGGTTTTCCATGGTAAAATATATATATTCTATAGAAGAAACACACATTTTGTTTTGAAAACTCTTTAAAATCAATACATGTAACTTCAATTCTTTCTTTTTTTTAAATAATGAAATTGGCAGCTATTATTAATTTATGATGCACAATGATAGTCATTTAATGGATTTTAAATGTAAATTTAACTTAAAGAAATGAATGAATCCCAATATTTTCCAATTTAGTTTTTTTGAACTAGAATTTTTGAGTAATCAGATTTGGTAATAATTCTATATTGATATTTTATTAGTTTAATCATATCTGATAAACAGACAGAATATCTATTATTTTTCACATTGGATTAATATCAGATGATTTATGATTGTTTTGAGAGTCATCAATTGAAAATAATTGTTGTAGATGCATTTAAACCTGTCATGTTTTTATGAGTGATAAACCAGAACCAGTATGTGTTGATTGCATGCAGTAAAATTCATTAGTTTTATGCATATTTAAGTTCAGAACTGTCATACTCTGCACATTTCCTGTCAATGAATTGAAATTGAAAGGGAGGGACCACTGGCTGATCTAGAAATTTTCATAAGTGGGGGCCCACTGACTGCCTAAGAGGGGGCCCGCTCCAGTTACGCTTCAATGATTCCCTATATAAGCAACCATTTTTTTAAACAAATCCGCCTCTGGGGACCATTTAACTATAATTGGAGATGTATGTTTTTTTTCTGATTTATTTTTTATTCAGAATATTTTTTCGAACAAAGTGTGAATATTTTTTTTTAGTTTTTCGATGCTATCACTCCAATTATTATTTTCAATATTCAACGCTATAAGGTATTGGGTAAATCTTGATTCAGAATATTTTTTTGTTGAATTTAGTTGATGGATGATGAAATGTGTACATGGTGACACAACATCGCAATTAAGGGGAAATAACTCCAATTAAGTCATTCAGAAACTATCTGTTGTAGAAAACCGCTTAATTTTAGCACTTTGCATTCTACAAATGGTGAAAATATTGTGAGAGCTCTAATTAATTATAAAAATATAACAGATCTATAATAATCAATTGTGTTCCTGCAGTTTGTATATTAGTCAAAACCTCTAAGACAAGTACAGAGAAATATTCCATCTTGAAAAAGACAACCCAGAACTTCGTTTGATGTCTTATTATCAAACAGATACCAAAGATTTTTTAGATTTTTTTTTTATCATTTTGAAAATTGGGATGAGTACATTAAAGTGATCAACTGTTCAATCTGGTATCTGCATTTTCTTTATTTGATTGTAATTATTTTATTTAAGTGGCATGTTTTCAGGACAGAAGTTTTATGCAGGCTTTGTTGGCACAGCTGTTGAATAAAGAATTAATTAGTATGTCCATATTATTTATAAAGAATTCATTACTAATTTACTTCATGTTTATAACAGGGAAGGTATGATTGAAGTTAAATTAGTTTTTTTATCATCCTGCTTTTAAATGTTTTATGCATCTGTACTTCAATGAAACATTACAGTGTTGGTTTAACATGTATCTTTTTACCATTGTTACATGTACATGTAAAGCCATCAAATAATAGATTGTGTTTTATAATAATACATTGTAGCAAAGTTATTTGAAATCTTTGATATTTGACTCATTAATACATAACACTCGTGTCATGTCCAACCATTGCCCATAAAAATATTCAGGAGTTGTATTTTGTGGTTATATATTCTCTTGCAAGTGCGTTATTTAGGTAATGCTTTTGTTCTATGTCAACTTGGCAATATGTTTTTATTTTTTATCTTAGCAATTTTGATCTGAAAAATGTCTCTGTAAACGCTTTTTCAATTAACAATCATTCATTTGTTACATTTCCTTTTATTGACTGATTTGTAAAAATATAAAGGCAGCTCTTTTAATTATGAATAAAAAAAATCACAATTTGCCAGTACTATCATATTCATAAAATGTATTTAATGAAAATTGGAAGAAAAGTTTACAATTAAAGAATCTAATTTAAGGACATATATTTTTCTGAAAACATTTACCAAATTAGAAAAAAAAATGTATTTAAAAAACATCTTTTATTGCATCAGAAAATTCACTTATTATGTTCATCAGATATGTTTTGTTCGACAGATGTATAAATGTATAGATGGAAGGGAGATAACTCATTTTTGTTTTTTGCTCAAACTATAATTCCATTGTCTTGTTTACATCTCAGGAACTTACCTTAACCTTTCTGTTCCTGTGTAGATAATCTGTGATATTTTATTCTTTTCAGTTATTTTTGTGATTGATGCATGATTTATGATTCCTGATTATTTGAAATAAATCAATTCTGTTATATCTCTTTTTATCGATCCTTCAAGTGTGTTACAGTAGCTAGTATTATAGGTTTATATGTTTATAAGAAGATATGGTATTATTGCCAATGAGAACTATACACGGAAGTTCAAATGAAGTGAATGTAAGCAGTTATAGGCAACAATATGACCTTCAGTAATGAGAAAAACTCATACTCTGTGGTCAGCTATAAAAGACTCCACCATAAAAAAAATGAAACAATTCAATTGAGAAAACTTAAAAGTACGGTTATACATCTTAAACTTGGACAGTGTCAGTGATGTAACAGAACGACATAAGAACACACTATAAAAATCACTTGAGAAATGTTTAACTCATCAGATGGATAGAAATTGAAAAACACAAGGTAGACGTGGACAGATACATCCAAAAAACAAAAAGACACTAAGCACTGTTCTGAGAGTACTCACAGTAACTGACAGCTTGTTCAAAGCCAATAATAACTAATGAAAAAAAGCCAAACAAAATGTCATGTATCCAAGATTTGCAGGTTTTTGTTGAACCTACGACTTTTGTTGCAGAAAGCTCAAAATAGGGATAGTGATCAGGTGGCACCGTAAGCTAACTTCTTAAAAGCTTTATATTTTAGCAGGTGGAAGACCTAGATGCTTCATACTTTGTATATGGATGCCTCATGTTATGACGTTTCCATCAGTCACATGTCCAATGTCCTTGACCTCATTTTCATTGTTCAGGGACTACTTGAAAAAAAAGTTCAGATTTTTTGTAATGTTAAACATGTTAAAAACTCTCTTATTATAAGTAATAGGATAACTTTATTTGGTATGTGCGTACCTTGCAAGGTCCTCATGCCCTTCAGACAGTTTTCACTTGACCTCGACCTCATTTAATGGATCAGTGAACAAGGTTCAGTTTTGGTGGTCAAGTCCATATCTCAGATACTACAAGCAATAGGTCTAGTATATTCGGTGTATGGAAGGACTGTAAGGTGTTCATGTCCAACTGACAGGTGTCATCTAACCTTGACCTCATTTTCATGATTCAGTGGTTATAGTTAAGTTTTTGTGTTTTGGTCTGTTTTTCTTATACTATGCAAATGGTCTATTATATTTGGTGTATGGAATGATTGTAAGGTGTATATGTCTAGCTGGCAGGTGTCATCTGACCTTGACCTTATTTTCATGGTTCAGTGGTCAAAGTTAAGTTTTTGAGTTTTGGTCTTTTTTTCTAATACTATATATATGCAATAGGTCAACTATATTTGGTGTATGGTAATATTTTATGATCTATGTTAGTCGTGCAGGTTTTAGTTGACCTTGACCTCATTTTCACAGTTCATTGCTCAGTTTTAAGTTTTTTGTGTTTTGGTCTATAAGCAATAGGTCAACTATATTTGTTGTATGGAAGAAGTGTTAGCTGTACATGCTTGCCTGGCATGGTTCTTCTGGCCATGACCTCATTTTTTAATGGTTCATTGGTCAATGTTTAGTTTTCTTGGTTAATGTTAAGTTTATGTGACAGTTGTAATAAAGCTTTATATTCAGGACTATCAACATAATATCAATGTATGTACTGAGATTCCGCCAATTAAGACGCACCCCTTGATTGACTGCAAGGGTACAGCGGATCCATGTACACTCCCTAAGGATTAATGGAGATGTGTCCTTTACAATATTATCCCACCACCAGAACAATCCCCACCCAACACCGCCCAAGGGAGCGTGTAGGACACCGGGAAGTCTGTTATTATGGTGGAGGAAGCCGAAGTACTCGGAGAGAACCACCGGGCCACTCGGTGGAAACAGACAAACCAGAGAGATATCAGAAGATTGATCTCCAGGTCAAAGTAGGGGACAACTTTGACCAACCGAGGCCCCCAAAGTACCCATTCTAGTTTAAACTCCGGTTTGGGTACCAGAGATGTGTGTGAGAGGGTGAAAATTACCCTTCTGATGTACTGATATTTTTAGCACCCCGAGTGAGAATCGAACTCGGGACCTTCAGCACTGTAATCATCGGTCTTAACCACTAGACCACGAACTCATCAATGATTAGTAATGAAGTCTAGACATTTCAACGCGTGCACTCTTGTTCAACAGACGACAGGTGTCTATGCCATGTATTAAGCCCTATATCGCCACTAATCGTTCTAAGTTTAAATTTAGGACAGACACTTCAAGATCAACTATCATTACTAAATGCTCCCTGTCACAAAATAATCAAAGATATAATAACGATCCTGGCTTGAATGGAGTAGCATGTTGATATATTCATAGATTATCGTTGATCATCTCAACGAGATTGATTTTCTCGCTTGAGCCTGGACGACGAAAGCGAGAAAGGCAATCGAGTTGAGATGAACACGTGTCTGTTACGTTTCTCGCGATAATTTTCCATCTCAAGCGAGTAGCATGATATGAAAAATTATCACAAAAAAAGATCAAAGGAAAAATGCACAAAATAGCGATAATACTTTGTCTTTTGGAATCGTTCAAACAGTTTTATATGAACGATTCCAAAAGACAAAGTATTATCGCTGTTTTGTGCATTGTGACAGAAACTAGGCAATCAGTCAATGAAACAGAAACCCAAAGCCATAAATAGGCAAAAGAGTATATAGAAGGCGACCAAATAGTGTTTCCTTAAACGACTTGCTTCTATAATATTACAAATAAAAAGAAATGTGGTAAATTGTCAAGATGGTAAAATTGTCATTGATTGCCTAGTTTCTGTCAAGCTTGCGACGAAAGTCAAATAATACCGAGACAGGGCTCACTATCCAGTAGTGGTTTTGAATAAAACCTTATACTTCAAAAGGTAGAAGACCTGGATGCATCATGTTTTTTATTCAGATGCAGTATAATACAAAGTTTCCGTCTGTCATATGCCCATTGTCCTTGACCTCATTTGCATGCAGTGTACATGTCCAACTTTTGATTTGGTCTTTTTGACAGATACTATAAACAAAAGGGACATCGCATTTTGTGTATAAAAAGATTGTAAGGTCTACATGTCTGTCTGGGATATTTTATTTGACCTTGACCTCATTGTTTCATAGGCCAATATAATATTATTCATGTGTTTATCTAGATCTGTTTATCAGATAAATCAAACAATTTTTGTTTCAATAAGCTACATTTCAACTATATATTTTGGTGAATGGTTGGTTGCATATTGTAAATATTGTCTTGCAGGTTCATCTGGCCTTGACCTCATTTTTATGGTAACTTATTGGTCAATATTCAATTTGAGTGTCTCTCAGAGCTATTAACGATAGGCCTACTATATTTGGTGCATTAATTGAATGAGTGTAAGCTATGTGTGCAAGTCAACTGGCAGTATGCAATTCTGACCATGGCCTCATGTTCATTTTATTTGATCATTGCAAATGTTCAGTTAATGTGTTACTTGTAGTAAAACCTTAATATTACCAGCTCTCAAAACAAATCCAATGTAAAGCAGACGAGACATTTCGGCGTGTGTATTCCTGTTTCGACTCTACCATACGATCTTATCAAAAGTATTACAGAATATGTATGTATGGTCTACATAGCCAAAAGGGGAGGTTTTTGTCAAGCACGTAAAACTGTACGTTTAATCCCATATCATCGTGGGTCTCGTGTTCGATGGTAGTATTGACAGATATTGATTCGCTCACAGAGGCGGATTTAGGGGGAGGGGCTGGCCTCCCCCCTTTTTGGGAAAAAAATTGGTTGCTTATATAGGTAATCATTGAAGCGTGACTGGAGCGGGCCCCCTCTTAGGTCAGTCAGTGGGCCCCCACTTATGAAAATTTCTGGATCCGCCACTGGCTCATATTGATCATTTTGAACAAGTACTAAGTTACAAGCTTGGTACCATTCAGAGGTTTTTTTGGTTTTGTTTGCTAAGCGGCTACTGTTTCATACATATTGGATTGAAGTATAGAAAAACTGAACTTCTGCAAAACAAAGCATGTTCAAATGTTCTTTTCTGAACTCCTTTTTATTTATAATAAATACGCATGAATATAATGAGCTGTTGAGATTTTCGTCCATGTCTATGGGACAATAACTAAACAAAAGAAAAATAAGTTACGAGCCTATGTTATCTTTGTTAACTAACATATACATTACTAACTTCTAATATATCATAAGAAGACTGAAGAATATATCATGCTTATAGTTGTGAAGCCCAATGATCATGATGAAGTGTTAAAATATATAATATGTGTAGTATGTTATAAAATTGTCATGTATAAAGAGTATAAAATATATGAACAAATCCTTAAACAAGAATCACAAGTAATGAAGATTTTTGTTGTATATATACATAACTTCACTATATATACATGTTATAAATTATTCATTTAGGTGTTTTAAAACCTTTTGGTTCCGAATATACCTTCTTGGCTTTTACTTGTAACATTTTCTTACTGTTAATAAATATTCCCGAAAGCATATTACCATATAAACAACCCGTGTCAAGTCCGGTCGCATACGGATGCTGTTGTAATTTTCTTGAAGCATCATGACCAAAATATACATGTTCAGGTCCTGACCACAAAGAGGCCCAAGCCTCACCCTGAAATGGCAGTTCTGAAGCTAATAAGTTACCATCGTTATCTTGATATAAGTTTCTAATATGAATAAAGTTATCAAGATTTTGTTGATGAATTGGAATCCCGGGCACTAACCCAGCATGTACAATTAGTATATTCCTCGACGGAATAGATATGGTGTACGGCAAATCTAAGAGATAAGTGATGTCGTCTGTGTTAAGCTCCGTGATCCATTTGAATACATCTGGTATAACATAGTTTAAATCATTTTGCAAATTTAAATAATGTTGAATTATTGCTTCTTCGTGATTTCCCCGTACAGCTAAAGCATCCATCTGTCGGACTTTCCTGATGGTCATTAAATTACGCGGTCCTTTGTTCGCCAAATCACCCACAAATATAGGTATCATTTTCTTTTCTTTTATTTCTAGCTTAGCTAATTCGAGGAGCTCTTCTAGTTCGTCCAAACACCCGTGGACATCACCAATAATGAAAATGTCTCTACCTTGTATAAAGCTATTTTCTAAAGTAAGATGAAGAGTTTTTGGAAGCGGAAGTTTATATTTAGTGAACCTTCTCACGGTAGATATCGGCTTTCTGGTTCTCAGTAGCGATGTTATAATAATGAACAAGGATGTCATTGAAGCACTGTACATTTAAACTGATATCAATGTAGTAATCAGATTTTTTCTTCGTTCGGTCTCTCTTTGCAAACGACTGAGGAACGGTGCAGCTCTATTGCTTTATCAGCGAAAGAAATGAATTCATAAATTTCAATGCGTTTTGGCAAACCAAATATTTTTTCTACAACTTTTCCGAGCAATATATCTTATCCTGAACAACTATCAAACGACCCCAAATTGAATTCTTTATCGTTATACTTATAGTGAGGTAAGGAAAATGCCAAACATCGGAAGAATTATTTCTAAGTTATTCTCTACAATACCTTTCTGTTATGCTGACACGCTATCTTGTTTCTGTTTCGGAATATTTCAGTAGATCGACAACATTTTTAACACATGTACGAAAGTTACATTTGTAAGTAGAGAACTAATAGTCAAATAAACATTTCTGGATATATACAATAAAACCGTAATCGTATTTCGTATGCCGGTATTTTAACAACGTTTATTTGTTAGTTTCATTTGGAATATACGCTACTAGTAAACTACATAAATTTGTCAGTCAGTGCATGGCGAGTTACCGCGTTGGTCGCGATTAAACACATGACCGTGTAATAAAAGTGTGAATTTATGTATAATATTTAAGACTTTTAAATGATACATGCATGTCATAGACGATTGAATAGTTTTTTGAACATGTTTAGCATCACAAGCGGAACTAATTAAAATATAAGATGGATCAAAATCCCATCTCAATTCATCGACTTTGTCATGTTAAGTCACGAATCAACTAGTTTTAACAAAATAGTTGATAGAATAGAGAATGGCAACAATGAGTGGGTTACATATATATATGTGTGAACGGGGTCTAAGACACTGACAAAAATGTATAGTTATTAAATGGTCTTCCCGTACTCCATTTCCCCGACAGATTTTACGTAACAGCTGTTAACTTCGCCTTGAACTCTTCGTTAGAAATTCGCCAATAGCATAACGCAATCATATGCATGTCGTTTTTTTCATTTGATATCGATTTCGTTCCCACTTCAGTAAAGTATGTTTTTTGCATTTCTTTTGTAATTTTTAAACCCTACCGTGGCGATCAAAATTGCAAAGTTGGTAAACCATGTAAATTGAAAATAATTACTGACTATATCATTTCCAAAGGTGGCTTCAAAGAGAAAACAGCATTAATTGTCATTTTCACTCTATATTTTTTCTTTTAGATATCAATAATGGCGGCCTTATTATACTGCATATACTCATCACTATTTAACAAAATTACAGAAACGACATCTAATAAACGGTCAAGTAAAAACAATATCAAGCTACCTAAAACACCTCATCTTGAACTAACAGCTGAAGATATTAAAGATCGTGAAATATTTATTATTGGTGATGTTCATGGATGTCTCGATGAACTTAATGAACTTTTACATCTAGCAAAAACTGCATCGAAAGGTAAAACTCTACTTCCAATATTTGTTGGTGATTTAGCAAACAAAGGACCACATAACGTTTTAACAATCAGACGAATTCGTGGGATGAACGGTTATGCTGTTAGAGGTAATCATGATGAAGCTGTGATAAAACAATGCGTGAGTCGACAGGAACGTGCGGATTATATTGTTCCAGATAAATACAAATGGACTACAGAGCTTGTCGCAGACGACATCCGGTTCCTACAGGAACTGCCATATACTATACATATACCTTCTAAGAATTCAGTTATCGTTCACGGCGGTTTAGTCCCAGGAACACCACTAGAAGAACAGGATTATACACATTTTATTACTATGAGGAGCTTATTTAAGGACGGTGAAACATTAACAGCATCAGCTAATCGGCTTATAGGTAAACCGTGGGCATCGATGTGGGAAGGCCCAGAACATGTATATTTTGGACACGACGCTGCACGAAAACTGCAGCAATATTCCTACGCCACTGGGCTTGACTCCGGATGTTTGTACGGAAACTGGTTGACAGGCATATTTCTGGATAATCAGAGGATGATACATGTCAAGGCTAAAAAGGTTTATGTTACTCCTGAATAGAAATCAGAGAAAACTTTGTCAATTAAATGTCTATTACTTATAGAATTGTGCTTATCATTGATTCAATGGTTGTTACAGGTTATCACTTTTACACCGTAGTAAAATCTTAAAATATTGTTTTTATTGGTACTAACATTTCGTTTTTATAAAGTAAGAGGTAAAATCACAATCATACTGAAATTCGAAGAAAATTAAAAAAAGAAACTCCATAATCAAATGGCAAAATCAGAAGCCATAACACATCACACGAATGAGTAACAACTGCTATATTCCTGACTTGGTACAGATATTTTAGTATGTAGAAAATGGTAGGTTAAACCTGGTTTTATAGCTAGCTTAACCTCTCACTTGTATGACAGTCGCATCAAATTCCATTATATTGACAACGATGTGAGAACAAAACAAAACAGACATAATGGGTAAAAATGTCAAAAATAGAGGCACAGCAGCAAACATTATTGTGTCATATTATCTTATTCATTATAAAAACATACAAATATGTAACTAAGAAGCACAATAAGGCTTCAAGACAAAACACATCAGCAAAAATGAAATACAGGAATACAAAAAATATCATAGAACAATAACACAATGATGGAATGTATAAGTACAGAGCCACGTCATATGTATTAAAGAAACACAAAAAGACACATAGACAAAGTACGTTAGCAAAAATAAAAGACAAGAATGCAAAAATAAAAGACAAGCATGCAAAAATAATCAAAGAACAAGTCAGGAAAATGGCCATTGTTATATTATAGTTCGTTTCTGTGTGTGTTACATTTTATTGTTGTGTTTCTGTTGTGTCGTAGTTCTCCTCTTATATTTGATATGTTTCCCTCAGTTTTAGTTTGAAACCCGGATTTGTTTTTTTCTCAATCGATTTATGAATTTTCGAACAGCGGTATACTACTGTTGTCTTTATTTATATACAACTAACTATGCATTTCTATAGATAAACAGTCACACTATGAGTATTCATGATCCTAAATTCTGTTGATTCTTATATACTTGACATTGCATTTGACCTTGTCACGGGTTGGCGAAAGATGAATAAAAACGTCAAGGTCTCATGGACCGAGTGGCGACTGGCATATACTGCTTTCGAAATCCAACTTCATTTATATTGCCTTCTTCCCAAAGTCTGAAAAATCTAATATTTATATCGAAGACCAAGGTGACACAGGTGCATACATATCTAAAAATAAAATATCAACACGATTTAATATTATTATATATTCTATCAAGTCTACTCTTTAATGTAATTTAAAATGCACATACAATTAAATAAAGAATGAATAAATTTCAAACTTATCGGATGTTGATCAAACAAATTCTAGTTTCTACACTTGTTATAAAACAGTCTTTGAAGTAAAAGATGATAAACACCCCTATTGAAGTAGAAGATAAAATAAACAACGCAAATTCTGGGGAAAATGTAGTTTAGGAAAATGTCCTGATAGAGGTAAGCTGTTTATTACCCTCTTATCACGCAATGGATAGTTTATTACAACCCTTATCACGGGTTGGGTAGTGTATTACACTGTAATCACGGAGTGTGTAGTTTATTACCTTCCTTACCACGACGTGGGTAGTTTATTACTTCCCTTACCACGACGTGGGTAGTTTACTACACTCCTTATCACAAGGTGATAAGTTTAACTCCTTATAAATGAGTGGGTAGTTCATTGCATCCTATTCTTTGATCTTATAGGCAGATGCCAAGTTTGTCCCGTCTAGAACAAGTCTACAATTGGCAAAGGACATTGATTAAAATAATTTCGGAACTTTGAAAACATATTTGAGAATTGCATTTCGAAGGGGTAAAAGGAACTGCTTTCCTGGAGTCTTTTTACCCGACTTCGAGTTCGAGCTCGAGTTCGTGTTCGTATTTTATTTTAATTTTAACTTTTCGTCTATTATCTTTTCTGTGAAGTGCACGATGAACTGTTATAAGTTTATTTCAGCCCTTATCACACGGAGAGGGTAGTTTATTTCACCCCTTATCACGGACTTTGTAGTTTATTACAACCCTGTCCACCAAGAGGTTAGTTAAGTACTCCTTATGACGGAGTTGGTAGTTTGTTTCATCCCTAAACACGGATAGGGTAGTTATTACACCCCTTATTCCGTTTTTTTTTTAGATTTCATTCCTTATCTAGGAGGTGGTTGTTTATAACACCCTTTATCATAAACGGGGCAGTTTAAGACACCCCTTATCACGGAGAGGTTAGTTTATTACTCCTTATAACGGAATCGGTAGTTTGTTACAACCCTTTTCACGTAGTGGGTTATTTCACTACTTATCACTCTTTGTCATTATTTTGGAAGATTTATGTTTTAAATCGTTTAGTCACAAGTTAATAATTTGTGAGGGAAACACAATGACAACTGGTTATAACGCCTATAAATCATCTTTGCTCTTATAGGCAGATGCCAAGTTTGTCCGGTCTAGAACAAGTCCACAATTGGCAAAGGACGGAAACTACATTGATTAAAATTATTTCGGAAATTTGAAAAACATGTTTGAGAATTGCATTTCGAAGGGGTAAAATAAACTGCTTTCCTTGAGTATTTTTACCCGACTTGGAAGTTGAGCTCGAGTCCGTGTTCGTATTTTATTTCTATTTTAATTTTTGTCGTTTCTGTGAAATGCATATATATATGCATGATGCCCTGATATAATTGATTGGTCTTTTTCTGACAATTTTGATTGCAATCGAGGAACATGCAGGTGATTATGACGTTTTTGTGAATACAAATTTGTAAAACTACTTTTCTCTGGGATTCATTATTTACTTAAGAATGAAATCTGAAATGAGAATTAAAACTATATTACATTTTAATCCATTTTAGTAAATTTTCGACATTTTTAATTGTTATGTCCGTTTGTTTTGTTCACACATCGTTGTCAATATAATGGATTTTTTTTTGGCGACTGTCATACACGTAAGAGGTTAAGCTAGCTATAAGACCAGGTTTAATCCACTATTTTCTACATGAGAAAATGCCTGTACCAAGTCAGGAATATGACAGTTGTTATCCATTCGTTTGATGTGTTTGAAGTTTTGATTTTGCCTTGTGATAAGGAGTTATCCGTTTTGAATTTTCCTCGGCGTTCGGTATTTTGGTGATTTTTTTTCACACCAATCAACCAGTCATACCTTGCACTTAGGATACGTCATATATTTGGTCAAGGATCGAAAACCAAAGGAAAGAACATCGCTTATTCTTTTTTTTTAGCTGGATAGATAGGAAAGATAACTAGGGAAATTATTTGTACAAAAATGCACAGATTAAAACAATCAAAAACTCCAAACAGGACATATATAACTGTGTTAATGCCCCTTCTTTAAATCACAACGTAATGATGTAACATTACATGACAATGAATTCTATCTGTTTATAAACACCTTCTGAATGTTAATAATGTTAGTATTGTTTGAAAATGATGTGTGTTCATTAAAATTATCGGGTCCACATCTTCAGACAGTTACGCAATGTTTTGTTACTTTATTATTATTGTCAATCTTCTAGGAAAACACATTATGGGAAAAAACCTTTATGTTGACTGAGAAATAGAAATACGGTTAATCCTTGGTCTTCTTCGGACCGACAGTAAAGCGCTTGCCAAGTGTGGCGTCCATTTTTCTGTGCGGGATCGTCTTCATTATTAGTATAGCTGACTGAATGGGAAAGGTTATCAAGATCTTCTGAAAATCACACGAGGTTTCTTTTGTTTGCTTATGTATGTATATATATTTAATTCATCAGGATTGCACTTTCTGACAGTCACGCAATAATTTTGTATTATATCTTAAATGGAATTCTCTATAATGACACATTTGGAATGTCAAACGACAATGTTTTGATAATGGTAATGTTATAATAGTAATCAAAGGAACCAGAATTATAATTTAGTACGCTAGACGCGCATTTCGTCTATATAAGACTCATCAGTGACGCTCAAATCAAAATAATGTTATAACTTTCATTGAATTTAACAGAAATAACAATTTCGCAATAAACGAATTATTTAATTTTAGTTTTTCATGAATATATTACCTTACCTGTATTTGGAAAACCTTTTAAGAATTTTTAGTCCTCAATGCTCTTAAACATACTTCTTCGTACTGTATTTGACCTTTTTATCTTTTTTTTTATTCGAGTGTCACTGATGAGTCTTTTAAAGACGACACGCGCGTCCAGTGCAAATATGTGAAATTTTAATCCTGGTATCTCTGATGAGATTATTAAGGTAGGTACAGCAAATCTAATTTGAGGTACTTAATGATTACATTTTCAATTCTGAATGCCTAAATGACAAACTTGCTGCTGGTGTGTGCCGTATCCAATTTTAACTTTATACGGGAAAATTGAAATATTTAGGTAAAACTAGTTAAAAATGAATATAACAAAAACTCCAAGGTAAAGTCAAAGAGGAAATGTCCATAAAAACTGAGGTTAGACTTAATCACCAAAAGGAATGAATGGAAAATTACCGTCATATTCCCGACTTGTAAAATTTTGAGAAGACAAACCTGTTTTAAAGGTAGCTAAACTTCCCACTTTATAGTTCCGTTTATTGAAAAGTTTGGTGTGCAACACAAAAAGACATAGCAGGTAAATATGATGATAACTAAGATGCAGCATGAAAAAAAAACTGTGTAAAAATACATCAAAGACAAACAACACATCTGAATATCAAATTCAAACAAATCTATAAAAAAAGGTAACAAAAAAGGTAGTTGAAGTCGATTATAAATTTGATTAAGATGTTGACAAACAAGTTTTTGAATTGTGCGAATTATTTAAAACAGACATTATTTAATTTGAATTTAATCTTAATTTTTTCCTTTCAGGGATAAAATATGATAGCCATTCTGTCTCATTTATACAATGTTTTCACTAAACAATTCGAAAAATCAACGGAGCCTAGATCAAGCATGTGTAAACTTGTACTCCCGAAAACAGAACATCTAATCTTGAATGATAAGAACATACAAAATCGACAAATATTTATAATTGGTGATGTCCATGGATGCTATGATGAACTCAAAGATCTCTTGATTCTAGCAAACTGCGAGGCAGACCGAATTCTACCAATATTCGTTGGTGATATTGTTAACAAAGGGCCACATAGTGTAAAAACAATAAGAAAAGTTCGTGAACTGAATGCGTATGCCGTAAGGGGCAATCATGAGGAAAAGGCTCTCATGCATTATTTCAACTGGCGGAAAAGGAATGTTGTCATTCCGGAAAAGTACAATTGGATAAAAGACTTGGATGAAGATGAAATACATTTCTTACAAGAATTGCCATATACTATAGAAATTCCATCAAAAGATGCTATAATTGTACACGGAGGAATAGTACCAGGGGTGTCTTTGGAAAACCAGAATTTAACAGATTTTATTACAATGAGGAGTTTACAAAGGAACGGTGATAAATTAATCGCTTCACCCAGTATATCGTTAAATGAAGCCTGGGCCTCACTATGGTCTGGACCTGGTCACGTGTACTTCGGACATGACGCTGCGCGTGGTCTACAGCAATATCCGTATGCCACGGGACTAGATACTGGATGTTTATATGGCGGTTTTCTAACTGGCATATTTGTTGACAGTAAAAAGATTTTACAAATTAAAGCAAAGCGTGTATACCGAACACCTTAAAAGTGTCAAGTAAACATACCCAGGAATTTCCTATCACCTTCTGTTCGCCAGTCTCTTTTTCATAGTTTAACATTAATTGCATTTTTTTTGTTAACTCAACATCAGCTGCATTTTTTTATTTATTTTTGTTTTTGTTGCACTTTGATGTTCCTACTGTTCATTTACTTTCCTCTTCTACTTGATGTGTTTTGATTTGTAAGCCGAATTTGTTTCTTCTCAATCGATTAATGAATTTTGAATACGGGTAAAATGCTGTTGCCTTTATGTAAAGTGAGAACAACATTACTGGAACTGAGTTATATGAAGGTATTTTCGGTTCACTTCACAATTCTTCTTTGTATTTTGCATTCAAATGTTAAGTCTATGAACCTGGCTCACTGTTCGAGAGTAGAGATAGTTTGTTCGAGATATCTGTTATCAAAATACTAAGTATATCACCATAACGAAATGCTAAGTCCAATGAATTCTTTAATCAGACTTAGAACATATATGTTTTATAAAAAATAAAGTTGAGGTTATGTGCATGTTCCTAGAGAGAATAAGTTGTCCGTTTGTGTCCATTTTAAATTCCTGTAACAAGTGTTGAGCGCATGCAAATCAGTATAATAATGCATTTGTTTGCAACGACTTTGTTGATACTGTTCAATCTACTCAGCAGCGAACATTTGAATAAAATTATAAAGCATCAGTAATGGACTAACTGCTAACGAAAAAAGTCGCACAAGAATTTAAAATTCGTTACACCGTACATAGAGCTATATTACGTGTGTATCTCAAATTTGTGTCAAACATTTTAAGAAAACAAGCTTAATTATAATGTTGTATGCAAGATGCGCGGTTCTTCTACACGCGAATTCCTTGTTACGATTTCATATTCAGTTTGATGATCAATATAGATACGAAATGTCAATGATATCACAGCAATAACATTCCAATGAGAGACATTTAATATGAAACTGACATTTCCACAGTGGAATATTGTACTTGGACTGAGAAGCTTTTTTTTTTAATTTCGATGCCCTTTTCGAACGTCTGAAATAAAAAAAATGTTTAAACTTTTCGACCTATTATTCAAGACAAAGTCACCTAATAATTACAGTAGTGTATTTTACAACACCTAAGGAAAAGATAATAAAGGTTTGAAAAATAAACAGTTTTTCTTAAAACTGATCGTAGTAATTCCGGATTAAAGTCCTCATTTGTAAATATTTACCCATCACCGTGAAAATAAGCTGGTTTTCGGCTGACACCTACACGTTGATCATAGCGTAGAGTTTTATACAAGCGGGTTCCAGTATACCTTGGATGAAAGTGAAAGTAGATGGGAAAATGAAAGTATCAAGTATCTTACCCACGCGTCTTTATGTTGGACGTTGCAGTTGGATACTATGATAAGAACACACCATGTAAGTTTATCGATTTGACAAGTTTAAAATCTTAGATCGTTCATGTTTGTGTAGTAACTAGGTAATTGTGTATCCAGTTACACAGAAAAGACAACACATGAAAATGTTAACTGAATATAGTTTCCATTTTGAAAATTCGTAAGTTAATATCTCAAAAGGAAAAGTACACAAATATCTGACAAATTGGAGTCATATCATATTTATTTCTTTTTTGCATTACAGCTACACATCGAACTTGTTAGATATACACATATACACTTTTTAAGGGTCATTTGACTTAATGGTACTGTTATAGATTATATGGAAGTTGTAAATATTTAAGAATATAGTAATATTACAACTATAGTTTCACATGTCATGCTATCTGCAGTTGTAAGAGACGATGCATTTCAAGGGACGTGAGATGAACATCAATGATAATTACATATTTAAATATGAAAAAAAAAATTAAAAGGGGTAATAAAAATAAGAACTATATACTAACATAACAATATAAATTCGAAACAACATGTTGAAAAATGACTTTTTACAATACAGAAGTTTCTTTCAATAGGCATGATAAATACAAATGCAACAAAATACGGGTTGAACATAATATTTGAAATACATAATTGTTTGCTGAAACAATTTAAGAAACGGTTGAATCATCCATATCTATATATTGCAACAACATAGTATATTTCTATGTTGAAATACTGTAACATGCACTTAACTACAGGGACGTTATGAATATTTCTTTGTGTATAAGTACTTATCCCCGGCTTAGTATATATCTAGGATTTTGATTGGTTAACGCACGTCGTTACAAAACCCATAGCCCCTGGGTGTTGCTAACCCATATCCCCGGACGTTGCTAACCATTATCCGGGGAACTTCACGCAAATTTTCCTAAGTTTTATGATTGCTCCTTGTAAAATATTGAATTCTGTAGATTATCCATGATGTTTGTAATTAAATATTTAATTCATTAACGATTTTGTCCTATAATGCCGATCATTTTCACTCATTACATTAAATGCATCACTTGACTGCCACATTTTCAAGGAATGGGGCTACTGACCTAGCTATGCAAATGACCCACGTTGACGTCACACCATCTATGACGTAACTCTCACAACATTGAGCGCCAAATTTGACTCAATCCAGTTTCTCTGTCTCCGTATTAAAAACGTCTTATATTTGACTACATGTAGGGTTCTACCAAAGGTAGTACCCTACACCCAGTAGAAACTATGTAAAATTTCCAAATTTCAATAAAACTTTTTTAGATAATTAAAAAAACGTTGTTTTCACGTTACACTTTGTACCCGAATTTCCATAAAAACTCGCCCGATTCTGACTAAGACCGGGGATAAATTCGTTATCTACGTCCATATCCGTAGATATGGATATTTTAACACCCTTCAGTACCCTGTACACCCTTCGGCTACGCCTCATGGTGTACTTGGGTACTTCAGGGTGTTAAAATATCCATATCTACGGATATGAACGTAGATAACTTATAATATCTTACGACATACATTTGCTTTACATACATATTTGTTTTTTTCAATTTTTTACATCTGTTTTTCTTATTTAAGTCTAACTATGTCATAAAGTATACATTGCAAAGTATTTTTTTTTATCATTTCAGGTTACCAGTATGATAGTCATACTGTTTTACTTATATTCAATTTTCACGAAAAGATTCGAAAAATCATCAAAACCAAGATCAAGTAAATATAAACTAAAACTTCCAAAAAACCCTCACCTGATTTTGTATGAAAAGGACATAAAAAACCGCCAAATATTTATAATTGGGGATGTCCATGGATGTCTTGAGGAACTCGAAGATCTTTTAGTCCTGGCAAACTATGAGTCAGACAAAATTCTTCTTATATTCGTTGGTGATCTTGTTAACAAAGGACCACATAGTGTGCAAATAATAAGAAAAGTTCGTGAACTTAATGCGTATGCCGTAAGAGGCAATCATGAAGAAATTGCTCTCGTGCAATATATGACCTGGCGGAATGGGGAAGTTGTTACACCTAGGAAGTGTAGTTGGACAACAGAACTAAATGATGACGAAGTAGATTTTTTGGAAGAGTTACCGTACACTATAGATATTCCTTCTAAAAATGCATTGATTGTTCACGGAGGAATAGTTCCAGGAGTGTCTTTAGAAAACCAGAATTTAACTCATTTTATTTCAATGAGGAGTTTACAAATAATTGGTGAAGAACTAATCGCATCTCCCAGAATATTTATAGGCAAACCTTGGGCCTCATTTTGGTCCGGACCACGACACGTGTATTTTGGGCATGATGCAGCACGTAGCTTGCAACAATATCCGTATGCTACTGGACTAGATACACGCTGTTTATACGGAGGTTTTATTTCTGGCATATTTTTAGACAGTAATAAGATACTACAAATTAGAGCTAAACTAGTTCATCAAAAACCTAAAATAAAGACAGAGTAGTAATGGTAAAATAACAAGAAGCTGCGTTTTCAAAATATTAACTTATTTTTTTATTATAGTGATGTAACATTTTGATTAATTTGGAGATTTGAAAAGCTGGTCCTTATCGTTTGCCACCGCTCAAAACTGAGATTACGGATATACCTATTTAATGATTGAATTGTACTAAATCATACATGAACACATTGTTGTTTCGAATTTTATCGTAATGTATAATACATATTTTAATACCCCTGTTTACTTGTCTATGTTTAGATATGTATGTTCCATTGATGGTCATCGCAAAATGGACCTTTACTTCTGCAAAATGTTCTGAATGTTAGAAATTGCTGATTTAATTTTATTAACGCAACAATTAATATTTTAGTTTTGCTCATACATAAATCTCAAAAAAAATAATTGACAAACATCCATTGGATGGTACTATTATTATAGTAAACTACTCTACATTAAAGAAATGTGCATATGTTCTCCTAATGTATGTTAATGAAAATTGTTTGCTTTAACAAACAACGAAGACATTTTGCAATTTGTATTTGTAGTCTTTATGTTGATATACCAGTTATCGTTTATACTCAAAAGAACTCACAAAGATATCAGGTTCCTTCTTTGATGCGCGTTTTGTCAACAAGAGACTCATTAGTGACACTCGAATCAAACAATTTATTTGAAATGCCGAATGGATTACAAATCTAAATAGCATCTAGGACCAGATATTTCGAAAGGTTATGCTGGATACAACTGAAGGTAAACTATTCATTGGGTGAAAACCTGCATTATGCCGAACAATTTGAAGTTTTACAAACGGTAAACTTATTGATAGAACAATATCAATGATAGTTCATGTCAACATATCAGTACTGATCACTGGGCTGGTAATAGGCTCGCTGATTAAAAAATAAAGGAAATAGTAGTATACCGCTGTTTAAAAGTCATCAATCGATTAAGAGATAACACATCCAGGTTACAAACTAAATCCTAGGAACACACATCAACCATAAGAGGGACACAACAGGACAACAAAATCACTGAAAAACAAACGCACGCATACATAGAAACGGACTCTTTGATAACAACTGCCATATCCTTGACTTGGTTCAAGACGTTTTCAGAAAAAATGGTGGGTTAACCCTGGTTCAATGGCCAGCAAAACCTACTGTTTATATGACAATGTTAAAATAAATATCATTAAAATGACAACACTACGTAATAGGAATACAGTACAAACACACACAAGAACAAACAGCACAGACAAACGAACCATTATATTATATAATAGTACATTTTAACATGTAAACCTCAGAATAACAAAGGTCACCACAAACAGTGGCGTATTAAGTCTGTTTTGTTCACACATAATTGAAATATAATGGAATTTGATGCGACTGTCCAACAAGTCAGAGGTTTAGCGCTATTAAACCAGGTTCAATCCACCATTTTCTACATTTGAAAATTCTTGTACCAAGTCAGGACTATGACAGATGTTGTCCATTCGTTTGATGTGTTTTATCATTTGATTTGGAACGTCACTGATGAGTCTCTTGTTGACAAAACGCGCATCAAAGTAGGAACCTGATATCTGTATGAGATCTTTTGAGTATAAACGATATATTAACATAAAGACTACAAATACAAATTGTATGAGTGTCACTGATGAGTCTTGTGTAGACGAAACGCGCGTCTGACGTACTAAATTAAAATCCTGGTACCTTTGATAACTATTTGATTCGACTTGTGTATAACAGTAAACATGATCTTTTCTGTTTTAATCTGAATACAAAAAAAATAAACGAACCTTAAAAAAATGGTACATACGAAACAAACATTTAAATTCCTAAATGCCCTATACAAACTGATAGATAAGTTATTTATTATAAAATAATATGGGTATTTTTCTCGTGTATATTTAGTGAAATACTGATTTTATACTAAATATATCAGACAAAAATAATGATATGGGAAAGATGCAATTGTGGTTGAATAATTAAAACGAATAGGAATTAAATTTGTTATTTTTAGAAAAAGAGTTACCACCCTTTGAACACTTGACTTTTGTAAATCAACTGTTAACAAAACCTTTCGAAATGCTAAGGATTCCC
The DNA here is from genome assembly GCA_019925275.1 of Mytilus edulis. Lineage (NCBI taxonomy): Eukaryota > Metazoa > Mollusca > Bivalvia > Mytilida > Mytilidae > Mytilus > Mytilus edulis. The sequence goes on along the minus strand of CM034360.1, from coordinate 7,708,352 downwards.
TACTCCGTGAATAGCTTATCTTAGCTGTATTTGACAAAGACTTTTAGACCTTCTACTTCGTACCTTATTTGATCTTTATAAATTCTTTTTATGAGAGCGTCACTTTCGTAGACGACACGCGTACGAACTTGTTATCCTGATATCTTTGACCAGTTTAACCAGTTTAACATTAGTTAGATGTAAACTTTCCAGTGAAGGTAAATCTAGAAAAAAGTTTCGTACGACAATAATTTAATTTTTTTACAGCACTGGGTGGATACAGCTGCTGGTGAACTACCAGTCCCCGAGTGTATTGTCAAATCAGTAGTCAGTACTTTAGTACTGAGTACTACTGACATGGAATATAAAATAAAAATTCTTAAAATGTACGTTCAAACATTTATAGGTTATTAGAAACTAAAGTTTCATCCCCCTCAAGCAGATTTGACATTAGATATATTTGACTATAATCATTATGCCATTTTCGTCATAAAGCTGATCAATTATTTAGTTTCTTATACATCCTTAGCTTGGCTTTTTAGTATTTGACTTTGATAGTTCATGATGTTCAGAAAATAGATTCGGACAAATAAAATTTATGAAGTATTGTTTCCATATTTTATTCTTCGTTTTTTTATATTTTCAAGAACTGTGGGTTTTTCTTCATACATAGAAATTGCGTATTAGACCTAGTTGTATAGATGGCTAAAACTCCGGAGTCGATTTCACAAAACAACTTACGACAGATGAATCTTAAGTATACTGTGTTCCTGACTTACGATCAATCTTTGTCGTAAGTTTTTTTTTAAATCGACTCCTGACTGGTATATCAGTCGCACAAAGTTCAATTATATTGACAAAGTTGTGTGAGTTATTTAGATGATAAACAACGTCAGTACCAACAATTAAAATAAAAAAAATACTGAACTCAGAAGAAAATCCAATCGGAAAGTCCATAATCACATGGCAAAATCAAATGACAAAACACATAAAAAACGAATGGACAAGAACTGTCATATTCCTGACATAGTACAGGCATTTGTCAAATGTAAAACCTGGTTTTAAAGCGCTAAACCTCTCACTTTGATGACAGTCTCGCCAAATTACGTTATATTTACAATAATACGTGAACTAAACAGACATAATAAATAAAATAGTCAAAATATGGGTACAACAGTCATCATCGTGTAACAATTTTAAAAGGAACAATTTCACAGAACATAAAAAAAACATCTATTTACAAACACATTCATTGATTTGCGTGTCTGACGTCAGAAAATTTTATACGTCACATAAATTTTTCGTTCAAAGTATATACAAACAATTTAAAAATTTCACTTGGGCAATGTTAGCATACAGGGTTAAAAATCAAAGTATGTAAGAATTAATTTCAGAAATAGACCGATATTTAAAATAGTATAGAATTTATAAGAATCCACAAATAGTTCATTCCACTACGCGACTGAATAATTTTGACGTTTGTGGTTCAACGTTTTTTCTAATTCATAATAGAAATATATCATAATGACATATAATAAAACGAACAATATCATATTGACGGGATCATTTAAAGTACAGAGTCACGTTATAAGAACCAAAGAAACACAAAAAAAGTCGGATGTACAAACAACACTAGCGAAAAATGAAAGATAATACAAACACATTGACGTTAAATGGATATCGCATAAACAATCCAACAGTAAAGGTTATGTTTATAACAGAACAAAGACCAATGAAAGAACAATATAATACGTTGTTAAGATAATAAACAACATCAGTACGCAGAATATATACATCAAGACCATCATGTATTATTTGTGAAGTTGATACGGAAAATTTATCTAAAAGGTCTTGGTACCTTCCGATGAACTTTTTTTGAAAAAGGACGAGACGTTCTTTGACATATACCACTGGTTCATCAACGTTCTACTCCAGAGATGGGTCCGATTCCCTTCAATGTATTTGATAAAATCACAATTACTTTGTCATTTGTACGATTAAATTTAATTAATGATTACATCATTTCTGAAAGTACTGATTAAATTAATGATTACATTGGCAAAGTAATCATGATTACATCTGATTACAATGAATTCAAAAACAAAACATTTTGAATGATGTGAATGAATAAACGCTCAATATAACTAAAATTTCACTACATATATATACATTACACTTTATCACCAATGATCTCTGAATTATTTTGAATTAAATTTAATAAAGATATATCATAATCAAGAGTGTTTTGTTTGTCTTCTGACCTCTTTCATAATTTATATGTATTCCAAGTTGCAGTTTATGGCGGTTTAAATATGGATGAAATAAAGTTACCAGTTAAAACTAGGTTAAATTTGAATAGAAATGTTTAATCAAATTGTAAAAAATATGTAAGTACTAAAAATCAATGCATTTTACATGTCCAGTTCAAATACATTTTTAAAAATTTTAAACAACATATTAGTCCAACTTTTAATTTAGTTTGTGCTAATTAGATAAATTTTCACGTCTGATTCATCTTGTATCATATATATTTCCCTACAGCTATACTCAATTGGTAATTGCAATAAAAACAAACCTTAATTAATCTCCTACCTGTCAATTCAAAGTTGACAAAAATCACAAAAAGTATTAATTGAATATATAACAGCTATTATTAAATATTAATATGAAGATCATTATAAAACGATGAATATATATGCATGTACAATATCTTTTACCAAGATAAAATGTATGTAATTGTATTATATGTCTCTGCTTAGGCTAATGATGACTTTTCAATACTGTAACAGTTTATTTTTTACTGAAGTAGACATGCTTAAAGTAACCAAACCATTTTAGTATGTTAAAAATTTATCAAATATGAATAACAAAGAGGTTCATTTAATGACCAAAAATACAATTTTAGAATTTTTTCATTATAATCAGAATGTAATCAAAACGTAATCATGATTACAGGGTATTTTGAAGAGTAATTGATTAAATTAAATTACATATAATCAGATTTTTGGCTGATTAATGATTACACTAATTACTTGAAGAATTGTAATCAATTACAGCTGATTAACGATTACAATTACAATTACCCCAAGTCTGTTCTACTCAGACACTGATGACGTTTTACAAAGTCTGAGTGTGAACTGCAAGCTCTTGATTATCGAATAAGTTGGGAAATATATATCCCATATGCAGGTGAAGTTGGTATATTGCTACTAAGGTGGGGGTAATTTATAATTTCAAAATTAAAATCGTGTCGTTTGTCATAGATTCTGGTACTGAGATGACTGTGTAAGTCAAATTCGAGATATAAGTCTAAAAATGAGGCGGTATCTGTTGTTTTTTTAATTTCTAGTTCTGAGGGATATATTAATGAAACCCAATCAGAAAAGTTGGGGTTGTTTATGGAAAGAACATCATCAATATATCTGAAAGTGAAATTTAATAATCTGGCTTCTTTGATCCTCTTGTTTTTGACAAGTGTCTGAAGGAACTCCGATTCATATGAAAATAAGAAGAAGTCGTCAATAAGAGGTGCACAGTTTGTTCCTATAGAAACTATACTTCTAACAAGCTATTGGTACCTTCTAATAAACTTTTGTAGAAAAGGGACATGACGCTCGTTGACATAACCCTGGTTCATTAACCTTCTGCTCAGACACTTGTGACGTTTAACAAAAATCTGAGCAGCAACTGTAAGCTCTTGAATACCGAATACGTTCGAAAATGTATATCACATATACAGGTGAAATTGGTATATTGCTTTTAAGGTAAACGCTTTCATGATTTACTTCGTAAGTCAATTGTATTTTTACTTCATAACGATTTCAGCTCTCCAACTGCTACTTACAATATCCAGAAACTCAGCATCTACTCCAAATCCTATGGCGTTTACATATCTTAATGTCTACATTACGCCCGTTCAGTGTCCCGTTACATATTGTCGCCAACAACTGTAATGTGTCCTGTCACAAAATCTGCATCAACATGGTTATCTAGCAGGACTATTGAAATCGGCACTACTAGTATATAGGTTTAATGGTGATCAACACGATTAAATTAAAGAACACAACATCGTTGTGTGTCAACAAACCATCGACATTATTTTGTGAAATTTGATCCTTATATATACCAAAACAATATGTAGTTCTCTGATATATAGATGGACCAATTGTGTCCAATACTCTTTTGGGATATTTTGACTGAATAGGTATTCAAATGGCAGGAGATATGTATAAAGAGGGTGATCCTGTATTATGAGATGTCGTGGTTCACTTATTTTCTTATTCTAATGAGTCCTCTTGTTCAATGTATAGTTGTCTCATTGGAAATAATGCAACTTCTGCTAATTTTTAACAGAACAAGGTTTGAACATCGGTAAATAACTGTTGGTTATAATAACCGATTAAGAAACATTTAAACGTTTTGGCTTTCAAATATTTGAAGGTAAATCCGGAAAAGTGCTGCAGACTCGCGATCGTGAACAGTTGTTATCCATTCGTTTGATGTTCATGAGCTTTTGATTTCGCCATTTGATTGGGACTTTCCATTTTGAGTTTTCCTTGGAGTTCAGTATGTTTGAGATTTTACTTTTTATCAACCTGTTGTTTTCATTTTATAAGTTGTGTTTTACTTAGATCTGGTTTACAGAATATTGATTTCTATATCAATTAAGTGTGTAACTCCCCTCTCAACACTAATAGCTTAATCGTGGCGGGCAGTCTCCCTTTTTTTTTTAAGGAAGACAGATTTCCCAAAGAGATAATCCGACTTTCGAATGGCATTCCGAGTAGAACACACTTTCTCGGTTTCTAAACTTTCTTTATGACAAATGGGACCGGTCGTGATATTTCTAATTTTCAGGTTTCTTGCCTTGCAATTTAAGGTACCTACAACAAGCTTCTGTTTTAAAGTGCACACTCTAAACTTACTATCAAACTATGTTTAGACTTGTATTCCCCAGTTGACGAAATCATCAAATTGGTAGTGAGACGACGCAGATTTTAATTCAAAACAAATTGTTTGGATAGGGAAAAAGTAAAATCACAAAAATACTGAACTCAGAGGAAAATCAATTTGAAAAGTCCATAATCACATGGCAAAATCAAAAAACAAAACGCATCAAAAACGAATGGACAAGAACTGTCATATTCCTGACTTGGTACAGGCATTTTCAAATGTAGAAAATGGTGGATTAAACCTGGTTCTATAGCGCTAACCCTCTCACTTTAATAACAGTCTCATCAAATTCCGCTACATTTACATGATGCGTTAAATAAACAGTCACAATTAATAAAATAGTCAAAATATGGGTACATCAGTCATCATCGTATAACAACTTAACAGGACACAAAAACATCTACTATCTACGAACACATGGATTGATTTGAGTGTCTGACGTCAGAAAAATTATATACGTCACATAAATTTGTCGTTCAATGTGCATACAATAGTTATCAAAAGTACCAGGATTATAAACAATTTTAAAATTTACATAGGCAATGTACGCATACAGGGTTAAAAAATCAAAAGTATGTAAGAATAAATTACAGAAATAGAACAGATTCAAACCAGTCCAAAAGTTATACATAGAATTTATGAGAATCCAAAACTTTTAAAAGGGAACAATTTAACAGGACACAAAAACATATCTACGAACACATGGATTGATTTGAGTGTCTGACGTCAGAACCGAAGTTATTAAAATATTAGCAGTTTTAAATCTATAACATTTATGTGTGTACCAATTCAGACTATCCTGATCAAGCATTGTTCTTTATGTTTTGTCACCGTTTGTGCATCTTTTCCTGAGAGGTCGGCTGTGAGTCATTAAATCGAGCTGTAGTACGGTACAATATTCTTGGTGAATTCTGTTACCTGCTTTATGTATTATAAACAAACAAGAGACTCAATATGGTTAATAATTTAAATAAATGCAATCGTCTCACGTGGTTCATTCATTGCAAAGCGATTTTTGAATCCATTTCTTTACTCTCAGACCCGATACAGTTACTGTGAATGTTGGAAACTGCTATTTAATTCTTTCAAAATACGCCTTCCTGTATGCCAACACACGTATGCAAAATAATGGCCGGAAAGAACAAAAATAATAATTCTAACAAATTTTATTCTGTCTACAATCTATTACCCATAAATGCATCAAATTTATAAATGCATTTGTTTTCAAAATATCACAGATTTATATCACAGATTACTTAAATAATTTATGCTATATGTAAAAATGAAAATTTCCAAATAATTTTGACATAATCATAATATGCAGCACAGAGATATGCCCATGGAAATTATAACAATAGAAAGTAAAGCGAAATAAGAATGTTTAACTCAAAATATACTTTCTTAAATTAATTGAATCATGTTTTCTCCATACCATGTATGACACATCACATCATTAAGGTCGCATCAAGAAGAGAATTTCTGACTTCTCATGTTTACCTTTATCAAAAAGTATCTTCTCAGATTGAATAATTTTTGCAAAATAATTGTAAACTGTGTGATTTTTTTCTTTCTAATTCTTATGAATTTCTTGTCTAAAAAATACAAATGTGGAAGGTATTTGCTGAATATCAGTGCCAAGAAAAACAAATGCATAGAATAAGCAGTTTGAAACTTTTTTTAAACCCTTGTTTTTAACATCATTATATGTTATTTCATCACATGATAAATTATGCAGAATTCATTTATTTTTCTTACAATACAGAGTTGTTGGCTTACAATGCAGAGTTTTTTCTACAACATAATATTAAATAAAAACCTCCACGAAATAGGTTCTTGAATCATTTCTCATAATAAATAATCAGATTCCCATTCTATGGTCTTATAAATAAAGCAACTACTTTAAAATAACTGAGTGGTGATCTCTTGAATAAATGTTCATGATGGTGGTTAATATATTCCTATATTATTAATTCGTATATTTTAGATTAGGTAGAAAGAAAAAGGCGGATAGCAAAAAGCATATTGACCTGCATAAAGCATATTGCACGGTTATTTTTAGAATATCTAAAAACCAATATACTTTGTGACGTCATGTAATGAATTTCAGGATATTGTTTAACGTTTTGAAATACATAATTTCTGTGATCGATTATTTGACAAAAAAAATCTTCAAATACATAAGATGTCATAAAAAAGTAAATGAAATAACCACTAATATGTTGTTATTGTCAAGGAGACAATGCAATATCTATAAAATTCCAACAAACCTAAATGACGATTTTTGATACACATATGGTCAGAAATTAATAATATAACAAATATAGCCTTTGTATGAGGTCAATACAGGATATATCGACCCAAAGAAGTAAATCGACCTCGGACTTCGTCCTCAGTCAATATACTTCTTTCAGGTCAATATATCCTTGTATCGACCTCATACAAAGGCTATATTTGTATAATATTTGAGGCTTTGTGTAGGGTTTACAGGATACAGAATATTGGTGAAAATGTGCAGAATAAAGGACAAAATGGTTAAAGATTGAGAAATATGACAATTAACAGAATTTAAGGACCCAACATCCATACCCTTATATTTATATTAATCTGGTGTATGGGATCTTTCCTAAGGTTAGTGTACTATGTAGTCTTTAACTATAAATCGCAACTTAAAATTCCCGTTTTATTTAGATATAGGAAGATGTGGTATGAGTGCCAATTAGACAACTCTCCATCCAAGTAACAATTCATAAAAGTAACCCATTATAGGTCAATGTACGGACATCAACACGGAACCTTGGCTCACAACGATTAGCAAGCTATAAAGGGCCCCAAAATTACTACTGTTAAACCATTCAAACGGGAATTTGTCTGTGTAAGGGTCAGTAATCAGCAATTTAAATATATTGAAAATCTGTTCTCTTCGATCGAGTTCTTCAGTCACAAAACAGTTCTGTGCAGACAGTATTAATTATTTTCAAAACAGTCCTTCTAAGTTCTAATATTGCCTATGTTAATATATTTTAACTTTTACCTATTTTGTTATTTTGTATTCTTTTTACGAAAACGACAGAGTCATCGATAGATATATATTTTAAGCCCTTAATTAAAAACGTCGTGTCTGCAATATTACAGCATTTGCGTAGACTTCAATTCTATTAGTATCCTAAGTTGAATACTAAAGGTTCAATCGTGTATTCAAAAACAGTTCAAAAAAATAAATTGTTGGCGACTTAATAAATCAATGAAACAAAATACTGTGGATTCATTTATTGTCGTGGGTATCAATTTTCGTGGATTGCTGAAAACTTGCATATTCGTGGATATTTGATTTCGTGGTTTTGTAGATCTCTATATATAAAGCCTATTGAAAATTTGATATTCGTTGAACATTTGAATTCGTGGTTCACCTGTACCCACGAAACCCACGAAAATTGGTATCCAACGAATAATAATGAATCCACAGTACTACCTAAATAGAAAGAAGTAGGTGTTTAGCATCTTCTAACCCTATGACTTTTAACTGTACAAATTTTGTATGAGAAATAACGTTCTTTCCTTCTAGTGTTACTTTTGTATTCTTCAGAACAAGTTTCATAAGACTCCTGTTGTCAGCAATGGCGTTAGCTAAAAGTTTGGACATTTCCGTGTCAAGCTCACAGTTACTCAGGTCTAAAATCTGAAGGGTTCGAGTAAGACGAAGGCATTCACTTAGTGTGATTACACCTGGTCTGTCAAGTTTGGCACCACATAGTTTTAGATGTTTAATTGTCGGACATATCTTTAGACCCTGTAATACGGCAACAAAATCAGAACCGGCGAGTTGTGTGTTTGTGATGTCAAGTTTTGTTAATGAATTCGCATGTTCTAATTTATAACTGAGTTCAGATGCGCACATCATGTTCAATTTACATCCGGTAAAGTTAAGATCCTGGATTGTGGTCGGAAGGTGTTGTAAAACAAAGTATGCTATGGCGGCCTTACTACCATTCAAGAAAGCAAACTCTTTGGTTTTTGTCATGTTTTCGCAAGCATTTTGTAATGTGGCCCATGTATCTGCGGACACGTGTTTGATTGACTTCTTACAGATATCAGATAGAACAATACTTTCTACTGAAACAACTTCGGTCATGAAGGCGTCCAAAATTCTGGCCATTAAATCTAAGGTTGACCAGTGAATCTTTAGGTGTTTGATGCAACCTGTCTTTGCCACTCCTTTTGCAAATTCCGTATACACTGCTGCCTGACTTAAATACGACGGTTGTAAGACAAGGTCTAGATAAGTTATTCGATTGGCTTCTACTGTCATCACAAGAGGTAAAGCCTCTAGAGTTTTAGTTGAAATAAGTCCATCTCTTTTTATAATCATTTTGGCAGGTAACGATTGAGCAACAATCTCACACATGTCTTCCCTATAATCACACTCGGTAAGACTCTGTAAACTTATGTTGTAATCAACTAACTTGCCACTCGGTGCATGTGATATACTCGCTCTAGAATCAGCTGATCGAACAGACTGTACATCATCTCCCAGAACCTTAGTGTTACTTATATTACGCATGGCAAGATCGGTAAACAGGCTCTTTAGAGTAGAAGTGTCGTAGTCGTCACGGAAAAGTCCACACAATAACGTGATCATCTGTGAATATCGCGAGTATTTCATCATTTTATTGTCTTTCAAGATGGTTGACATTTCTTCTAATACAAAATCGCTTAAATGTCTCGCGGCTAGGAAGTCCTGCATGAGGGTGCAGGTAAATTTCCAATGAGGTCCATTGAGTCTGAAGAATACACCCAGATGAAATATCATAGAATTGTTGGACGGAGTTACAATTTCATCTTCGAGGTAGGCACGTTTCCCGTCTCTTAGTGATTCAAAAGCAAAGTTACTGAGTTCGTTTATTGCACTAACAATTTCTTCGGGGAATTCATAGCCGATCACATCAATTTTCTGTCGCTTACAGTAATGGGTTGCCATACTTAAACCAAATACTTCAAATAAATTAGTTATGCAGTCAATGTCATCCAAGTTGGCGGTTTTATTGGTCTGATAAATAGCGAATATAAGAAGGCACACGATTGGTTGAGCAAGATGTTTATGCATTACCCATGATTCATTTTCAATCAAGTCGAACAACGCTTGGTGCTTATCCGGATGGGCTTTGAAGTGGTACAGATAAGTTTTAAAGCACCGAGCTACGCTGTGTGAGCTATATCCCATGTTGAATAGTTTTGAATCTGCTGAAAATCCTAAACTATGGGATGTATCCGGATTCGTAGCCACAATTACTGTAGCCTGAGGGAGACTGGTACCTGATATGATATCCTGTAGATCCCGCATCTCTGTCTTTCCTTCGTAGCTATCAATCAGCAGAACAATTTCATGTGAATTTTCTTCCATGGTCGCCCAAAAATCTTTCTGTTTGATTTTGAAATCATCCGGAAATAACCTGTGATAAACTTCGGTTTTAAAATCACCTTTGATCGTTGCAATGTCAACATGTATAAGTATGTTGTAAGTATATTTGAAGTAGTTTTTATGGCTGGTCCATAATTGTGTTATCATTGCACATAGGATAGACTTGCCACTCCCTCCAGCCCCTTCTAGGACAATCCTCTGGCCTTTACCATTCGTACAGGGAGGTGGTAATATATCACTCAAATGTAACTTACGTCTGCAGAAAATAACACAAATTATAGTTTAAGCATGTCTATTAATTTATTAAATGAAATATATAAAGTTAAGAACGTATAAAAAAAATAGTTTTGAGATGATATAAAACAGCATTTTTGATTGTCTATCATATTTGTTTTTCAGTAAATTATTTTGTTATTCGTTAGTCCATAGTTTTTCATGTCGGTGCCTTTTTAAGACTGACTCATGGGGTTTTCTCATTGTGGAAGGACGTATGGTTGCTTATATTTGCTGCCAACCATTCCACATTACCCTTTATTATATTCACGGAATTCGTAAAATCCTTTTTTTAATTAGTTTATCCCATTAACCATACAATCGCTATACTGTACCTTTGGATAACATTAATTGGTTTCGATCTATTAATTATCTTTTATTTACTATAATACATCGTATATCATTCAATAAACCTGTTCTTAAAATATCGGTTGTCTAACATACTTTGTCTAGCATTTAAATTCACGGTATAATACTCGAATGATATGAATCACAGATTTAAAATCTGTAATGCATTATCGAATACTAAAAACATATTAGGCCATAAATATTGGTCAATACGTGTAGAAAACATATAGTTTTTTTAATTGCAGAATTTGCAAGTGTGGTAATACCTACCCGTTTGAATCCAGAATATCTAGAGGTGTATATAGATCCCTTATATTTACAGAGATGTTATCAGCCCAGGAAAACGGATGACATTTGGCAAACATGGCTTTGTATGTCTGGTAAAGAGAATCCCGACATACACCAACAACATCTAGAACAATAGAAAATGGTATTTATTAGAAGTATGTTATATGACATGTATGATAGATACACATACTTCTTTTGTTCTTCGTTTGTAACTTAACTGTCGGTTTGTTTTTATGGGGGGAGGGGGTATACTTAATATAAAGACACTGTATGGAGTATATACAAGGATTTTTAGTTTTAAAGATATGTAGTGTACTTAAGATTAAAAGACAAAATCAAGCAATATATAAAGGTTCAAAATGGAGAAAATTTCAATTCTCATAGACCATTGTAAACTCATTTCTTACTCCAGTGTTCCTGTTGTTTCTTTCTTTTCAGCTTATAGTTGATGTGTTCTCTCGGTTTAAGTTTGTAACCCGGATTCGTTTTCTCGCAGTCGGTTAATGAATTTTGAACAGCGGTATACTGCTGTTGCCTTTATTACTCGTTCTGTTGTTTTGTCTTTGCTAGTTTTTTTATGAGGATTTGAAACTACTTCATTGAAAGACCGACAGGTTTAATGTGTTGCATGCTGTAAGTATTTTAAAAGTGTTAATAGGAGAGTGTCGTATGTATCCTGTTACCAGGCAACATAAGAATGAAATACCAGGTTACCAACGACTATGTCAGATCATTTAACTCATAAATAAGTTTGTAATTTATCAATAAATATATCATTCAGAACCATCTATACATTGCTATTTGACACGGTTATTTAAAGTTCTCAGTTTAATAATATAATATGTTCATTGATATTAACTATATATAGGTGTTAACCGTGTTTAATAGAATTTAAACTGTGCAAAAATTTATCTTCAGATCTTAAATTTATCCCAGGATTTTAAAAGTTTGTTTTATGATACAAGTTATATGAATACCATTAGCAATATCGATACTTTACGAGTTAAATGTAAAACACCTTTAATATTCTATATATTCTCTATATCTTTTTTTCCAATTGAATAGTTTTGAATTCCTACCATTTTGGCATTAAGATTTTGAACTCTACACCTGGTATAGTAGAAATAATGTCGTTGAATTTACTATTTCCTCAGCAGACTAGATTGATTTTTTTCAAATACACAAATGTTTGGGGTGTTTTTAATTTGTTCGTTTGGTCTCAATAACTTTGATTTGATATCAATATGGCTTCTTGTAAAAATTTAAATGACCCCTCCTTCATATTTAAAAAAAACCATGTAGGATTCTTCAAAAGGACGCAAACTTAGAAACTCTTTAACATTTTACTATTCTTTTTCTTTGTTTTATGTGAAAAATAATAATTTCTTTTTTTACCAACACAATGTATATTATACTAAAACAATCAGACTAAAAGGTGGGGGAGTTGTGGTGCATTCTGGTAAAAAAAACAAACACAAAACTAGATCAGTTGGTGAACACAGAAAGCCCACCAGTGAATACAGTGCACAATCTTACCAGTTTTACCACCAAATACTTCACAAGTCAAAGAAAGAAAGTATATATATACATGTATACCATACAAAATACTGATATACTCTTTTAATTTTCAATTAATTATTAATTTTAGGGGTTGCCAAATGATGTTGTATATTTTGTTACATGGTCATCGTACTCAGAGAGAAAACATGAAGAATTTGGATTAAAAATTTAAATGTGAAAAAAATTATATAAAAAGAATATTCACATAATCAGTTACGAATATATATCAAATAGATTGCTTCAGAAACAACTTTGAATGGCACACAAATCTTTTTATAATTTAAAACACTGCTGTTGCTAATAACGCTTATTAGAGGTCCTCCCACAACTTTCTAGAGCAACAACAATTAATCAACGAATCAGAAACATCGTATAAATATATAGCAGTATAAAACCAATGTCTACATTTTAGCAATACAATACAGCCGCATATTTTATAAAACTAAAGTCTAAAAACAATACATATTCAGTTGAAGACTTAACAAAATGCATTTACTGTTCTGTGGAATATTTTTTTCTGCTTTTGAAAAGGTGCTCATTTACTGTTTAGTTTCTGCTATACCAAACATTTCGCTCTTACGATATAAGATCTTAAAAGAGGTTAAAAAATTGAAAAAAAAACAACTGTTATTCTTGATTATAATGATAATGTGCAAATCAACGAATGATGAAAACGTGCGAAACACCAAACCTCCGTGGAAATATTCTTTAAAACGTGTCTGATATTAGAAGTGCTTGTCAATTATTTTCCATCCTCAAATGTCAGAACAAACCAAATGACTTACCAGGTATGTATACCCCTATAGAACGGAAATATTTGTTTATGAACAATTCGAAAAATAAAATAAATAACTATTCAGCAGTGCTACATTTAATATCATATTATGACTAGTATTTTTAAACGCTACTTTACAAATGTTGGATCGACGAACAGGACAAGGCATGAAATGGATATCACATGGTCGACATTGACCCCTCTCCATTCGGATCATGCAATTTAGTCAGAAGAAGTGTGTCCAAGTACAACACTTTACATATAACAAATAGTCATATCAAATCAAAAATGGGTAGGATGATATTAGTCGAGCTTTCTAAGACAAAACTTACAAAAGTTGGAAAAAGGAATTAAAATTAATAATACATGAATATTGTGAATTCCTGAAAAGTTGACATGAATAAACTGAAAAGTGAGAGTGTATACATGTAGCTTACCCATTTCCTCTAAGTCTTAAATATATTATAACTATATCAAATCAGCAACTCTAGCTTTAAAACACAAATCTTACACTTTAATTTGATCTCATCTCTCCTGTTTTCTTTAAATAGCAAATAGTATCAAAAAATATATGATAAACATAAAAAACATATTTGAGGAAAAGTGGTAGAAAGCAGACTATGAGAATTAACTTTAGAACATAAATTTCTAGATGTAATAAAGGTTATTTATAAGTAAATGTCTATGGCATTTATTTTGCCAGAAACTTAATTGTGATGAACGAAATTTGTAAAATTGTAAAATTTCTTTAAAAAAATATCCTATATTATTGTTATCTTACCCACTGTGTCTTTTATTCCATGTTTGTAAACTTCTTTTCGGATTGCCATGACAACATCGTACAACTTTTTATACTTGAACTTAATAGAATCACAAAGCGCCTTGAATCCGAAGGACAGTTTCGTGGTATGTATTTTCTCTATGATCGTTTGCATCCTCTCGGAGTTTTTCGATATAGCCAGAATTTCCTGACGTTCGCTAAACTTGAGTACCTGGTTCTGCTGCAGACGATCGAGAATGTCTTCTGCTTGCACGTTATCGACAAACATCCGGTATGTCTTCAGTAATACAGCTTTGTCTTCTTTTGGAATACCTGAACAAAAACATATTAGAATGTTTAAAGAGGGTATATTAAAAACAAGGTAAAAACATTGTATAAGTAAGTAAATGATGTTTTACTTTTCATGTGCAAGATTGGAAATACCATATAGAAACATCATGCCTACTTTTGAAGTATACCGTACATATCCCATGTCATAGAATTATCATATTCAAAATGGAGAAGACATTACAAAAAGGAAATAAAATATCTCCCTAAGTCGACGGCAACACCATGATCGATTAAACAAATGAAGAAAAAATCGTTACACAAAATACTACATAAAATAAAAACTAAAAATTAAGCAACACGACCCTATCCAACAACCAGGGATGAAAAATCTATTAACGATTTTGGCTATTGATTGGACCTTTAAATGTTCTCCATTTTGGTTTTTTTAAGACATACCATTTTCCTCCTTTTTATTCTTCATTGATCTTCCTCTCTTCCTAGAACCGGTAGATTTAGGAGTCATGACGAGTTTTCTACCGTCTGCCCATTGGTCCTGGAACAGATTGACGTAATGGTTCTGTAGTTCTGTGGTTATCATCTCGTGTTCAATTCTGTGGAGACGGACTCTTATTGGTGGACCACCTAACCGAACAAGTACTTCCTTAATCTGGTTCCATAACGCTACAAACTCTTCTGGGGATATCATATCTGAAGAAAACAACATTGATAAAATAATTGTATACCATTCAGATAAAGAACAACAATACGATCCATGATCTCCTTTTTAAATATGCATGCTAATGCTTTCAACAGTTTGTTCGGAAACCACCCAGCATTATCTATAGCACTAAACATTGTAAGAAACCTGATATGTGTATATGTTATGGCTATCATTGTTCGATCATAACACCGGTTTCATTTTGGATTTTAATTCAGTTTGTGTGAGTGCATAGCCGACTAACCGGTATGTGTTTTGCTCATTGCTGAAGGCCCAACAGAGACATATATTTGCTTACATTCTCATCATTGGCACTTTTGTTTTTTCGTTGGGAATCAAAGGACACATCTTTATTTAATTGTTGGTTGTCTATTATGCCTGATATTTACATACATTGTTTGACATATTTATATTCTAAAAAATGATGTTTCATCTGTTTGTATGGAAGCAAGCCAGAAAACCACCCGTCGACAAAACAACAATTATCCAATAAATTCCTTTTGTCATGATTGAATATACAAAAATGGTTATATCTATTTTGACATGGTACCATATCATAACTGATTAATTGTAGGCGCTGAGAAGTATATGATATACTATTTCTCACGTTACGTTACCCATTTCGCTGGGAGAAGATGGAATAATATACGGTTGATCTACATAGAAAGTCTGCTACGAATGTTTCAGACAACAGAAAGTCTTAAAACGTTGTTATACATCATTTTAAAGAAGGCTTATAAGCATGTTGTTGTTGCTTCATGTCTAATATATTCGTGTTATCATAAATTTTATAAATATAAATTATGCCATTTAATAGTGTTTTTGTTTGAATTGTGTCTCATTTTTCATACCAGGGCCTATTATAGCCGACTTTACGGTATGGGTTTTTCTTTGGTGAAGACAGTGCAAACGTCGGTTGCCTATATTTGCTCACTACCTCTTTATTTTAGCTCTCGGGTGGATTGTTGTCTCGTTTGTAATTATACCACATCTCCTTTACATTACAACCCTGCAACTTCCAAAGGATTGACAACCGAGGAATTGAAATATAATGGGGTCTTCTCAAAAATGCACGTTTTGTACCTTAAAATTGTTTGATAGAATAGAGTGGTTTTTTGGTATATAAAAAGGGCTCTGTAAAGAAACCCCTCACAGATGCTGTATCCGCTCTTTAAATGTGTCGTACAGTATCCCTACTCACCCATTCGTGCAACTTTTTGGTGTAAAAGTTGTAAACGAACAATGTCCGCGCTAAGACTACTATCGGTGGGTAGTGGTGCCACGCCCCAACCATTTGGATATGGTGGACATAGGTGACATATTGACTGTAGTAAGATACACAAAGCTCTGCTGTCGTACTGCTGTGAAGAGGTATTCTTCTTATTGAGGGGGTATAACATCTCCCATAGTTTGTCGTTGATAACATTGGAGGTATGTAGACGTTGTAGTACGGCTTTGATGTGTGCCTGAGACAGGTGCTCTCTCAGGTTCAATGGAGGATGGACACTGTCGAAGGTGCTCCGTAAGGCAAAGGTGCCAGCATCCATTAAAAGCCATACTATTCTCGCTACGTTTTCTCTTTCTTTGTTTGCTATATTCATTTTCTTGGCCCAGTTCTGGTCCATATTAGCTCTGAAAGAAACAATGCATAGCAATTAATGGACCGTATAAATTTTTAGCATAGCTTACACAGACTATCCGTCACAGATATGCCATCAAGACCGTATTTCAAAAAATTCAAAATAAACCATTGAGTATGACTAAATACAACCACTAACAAGGTTTCTGATTTGGGACAACAGCACCTTTAGACTGATCAAACTCATCCATTTCTCCTTTTAGATCGCAAATATAAGAGCAGTGGTCAAGTTAAATGGTTTATCTAGTCTTGGTTCCATAAATAATCTGCCAGTTAAAGTAGCTTGCAGTCTTTTTGACTCTATAGTTAAACCAATAGCCACTTATAATTCAGAAATTACTTATATGGATACTTATGTTTCAAAATTTAGAGCAGAAAAACGTGCAAATATTTCCAAAACAAATATAGACCCCCTTAATTTTACTGATAAATCAAGTTTAGAAAAATTACATTTGTCTTTCTGTAAATATATCCTCGGAACAAGAAAATCTTCATCAAACATAGCTGTGAGAACAGAGCTAGGGAGATACCCACTAGAGATGCATATAAAAACTCAAAGATTACTAAATTCTGAAATTAATCCATTATTATATGAATCCTTTTTACTTTCTAAAAGTTTAGATAATTCAGGTTGCTATACCTGGTTTACATATGTTAAAAATATATTGAAAGGGGTAAACATGGACGTATCCATTCTTGAGGGAAACAAAAGAAAAAACTACTCAAAGTTGTTAAAAAAAACCTTAAAACATCAATTCTTAAATTTCTACACAAATATATTTGAACAAAAATTTCAAAAAATAGATCAAAAAAGTAAATTGTATTTATATAAAAGATTAAAGCAAAATTTATAAATGGAGAACTACTTAAACTGTAAATCTTTTGAAAAGAGAAGTAACATAAACAAAAATGAGAATTAGGGATCATAATTTAATGATAGAAAAAGGAAGACATTTAAAAATACCTAGAGAAAAAAGACTATGCACATCATGTAATACAATGGAGGATGAAGCCCATTTTATTTTATACTGCAAAAAAATTGCTAAACTAAGAGATAACTTTATAGGAAATGTAATTAAACGTATGCCAGATTTTATGTCCTGGCAAGAAAATGAAAAAATTAAATATCTTCTTTGTCCATCAACCTCAAAAGAAGTAAAAAGCTTAGGGTCCTATTTTAAACAGGCATTAGAACTAAGGACAGGGGACTCTTGATTTATTCATAAAATATATTTATATATCATATAGATTGATTGTTTTGCTTTTTAGCTTTTTTTGTTTTCATGGTTTTGTTTGTTAAATGTATTTTGTGTATGTTTATATTATTTGTCACAAACTTATTGTTCAGAGTTTATATGACAATAAATATTTGAATTGAATTGAATTTTAAGTCTCAAATCTTGACTGTTTGTCTCGATTAGTAAAGTTACCAACAGCGACAGTTCTGACAACAAAAATTCGGTAAATAAATGCACTGAAAGCTATAAAACCAGTATTGTAAAAAAAGACAGAAGAACAAAGAATATTCTACATAAAAAAATCTGTATTCTGTTGTACGATTTCTGGAAAATATTGACGAAATATATTAATTTTCAACAAAAAAATCACTCATAAAATAAATATACTTGAAAACATACTTATGAGCTGTTATATATATTATATTCTTTTTTTGCTTGTTATATATTCTTACTATTATTCTTATTGCTGATTTTATCATAGTTTGAATCCACACTAAATATACATAGATATATCAATATAAATTTTCTTACCCATCAGCCATACTTTAGTTGGCTATATTGTATTATAATCACAACTGACTTTTAACCCCACTTATCCTAAGTTAAAACTAAGTGGCATTCCTTACGTTATATGACGTGACAACGGTCACTTTACTTTCTTTAAAACTAATGATCAAAGTTACGCATAAGTAATTTATATTTTGATAAGTATTTTTCTTTTCTTTTCCGTAAGAAATTGCCGTTTGTTTGTGAGAGGCTGGTCTCTATGGTAACACGACATGACTTAGCAAGTATTACAACATATTACCTATTTAAATTGATAAAACATTTTTATTTGGTGAATAGTAATTTTTACTCAAGTGGAGAAAATATCAATTTAAAATCCTTTTTATTTTTGAAAGTGTTCTCGTGTCAATTGATTCCCATAAAATATTAAAACATATAGATTATTTTCAAAAGAAATTCCGTTCCAGCATCAAAAAGGTTTAATATTTTCTATTGACAGTTTATTTATATAGTATTGACAAATATATACAAATACTAACCACTTTACATGGCAGAATAATTATAATAAATTTGTTTATTTAACCAGAACTGCAAAATTTTCAAAGGTAGCATGACCTTCTAAATACACAAACAAGGCAATTTATTCTAATGCATACAATTTATAAACTTTTGTTTTCATATTTTTACATCTATAAAACAAGTACTATAGTATTTATATAACTTGATATCCCAATAACATAAGTATAAAATTAAAGAAATCAAAGAAAGTAGATGTTTGATTGCCAATGATAAAACAATACACTAAGAACGAGACTGTAAACTATTGAAAGCCATTTAAGTTCCAGAGGTTAAAGTACGTCATTCTACAAAAAACAAAACTTGTACAACATTGTAATCTGTAAAAGACACAGAGAAAACAAAACTTGTACAACATTGTAATCTGTAAAAGACCCAGAGAAAACAAAACTTGTACAACATTGTAATCTGTAAAAGACCCAGAGAAAACAAAACTTGTACAACATTGTAATCTGTAAAAGACCCAGAGAAAACAAAACTTGTACAACATTGTAATCTGTAAAAGACCCAGAGAAAACAAAACTTGTGCAACATTGTAATCTGTAAAAGACCAGAGAAAACAAAACTTGTACAACATTGTAATCTGTAAAAGACCCAGAGAAAACAAAACTTGTACAACATTGTAATCTGTAAAAGACCCAGAGAAAACAAAACTTGTACAACATTGTAATCTGTAAAAGACCCAGAGAAAACAAAACTTGTACAACATTGTAATCTGTAAAAGACCCAGAGAAAACAAAACTTGTACAACATTGTAATCTGTAAAAGACCCAGAGAAAACAAAACTTGTACAACATTGTAATCTGTAAAAGACCCAGAGAAAACAAAACTTGTGCAACATTGTAATCTGTAAAAGACCCAGAGAAAACAAAACTTGTACAACATTGTAATCTGTAAAAGACCCAGAGAAAACAAAACTTGTACAATATTGTAATCTGTAAAAGACCCAGAGAAAACAAAACTTGTACAACATTGTAATCTGTAAAAGACCCAGAGAAAACAAAACTTGTACAACATTGTAATCTGTAAAAGACCCAGAGAAAACAAAACTTGTACAACATTGTAATCTGTAAAAGACCCAGAGAAAACAAAACTTGTACAACATTGTAATCTGTAAAAGACCCAGAGAAAACAAAACTTGTGCAACATTGTAATCTGTAAAAGACCCAGAGAAAACAAAACTTGTACAACATTGTAATCTGTAAAAGACCCAGAGAAAACAAAACTTGTACAACATTGTAATCTGTAAAAGACCCAGAGAAAACAAAACTTGTACAACATTGTAATCTGTAAAAGACCCAGAGAAAACAAAACTTGTACAACATTGTAATCTGTAAAAGACCCAGAGAAAACAAAACTTGTGCAACATTGTAATCTGTAAAAGACCCAGAGAAAACAAAACTTGTACAACATTGTAATCTGTAAAAGACCCAGAGAAAACAAAACTTGTACAACATTGTAATCTGTAAAAGACCCAGAGAAAACAAAACTTGTACAACATTGTAATCTGTAAAAGACCCAGAGAAAACAAAACTTGTACAACATTGTAATCTGTAAAAGACCCAGAGAAAACAAAACTTGTACACATTGTAATCTGTAAAAGACCCAGAGAAAACAAAACTTGTACAATATTGTAATCTGTAAAAGACCCAGAGAAAACAAAACTTGTACAACATTGTAATCTGTAAAAGACCCCGAGAAAACAAAACTTGTACAACATTGTAATCTGTAAAAGACCCAGAGAAAACAAAACTTGTACAACATTGTAATCTGTAAAAGACCCAGAGAAAACAAAACTTGTACAACATTGTAATCTGTAAAAGACCCAGAGAAAACAAAACTTGTACAACATTGTAATCTGTAAAAGACCCAGAGAAAACAAAACTTGTGCAACATTGTAATCTGTAAAAGACCCAGAGAAAACAAAACTTGTACAACATTGTAATCTGTAAAAGACCCAGAGAAAACAAAACTTGTACAACATTGTAATCTGTAAAAGACCCAGAGAAAACAAAACTTGTACACATTGTAATCTGTAAAAGACCCAAGAAAACAAAACTTGTACAATATTGTAATCTGTAAAAGACCCAGAGAAAACAAAACTTGTACAACATTGTAATCTGTAAAAGACCCAGAGAAAACAAAACTTGTACAATATTGTAATCTGTAAAAGACCCAGAGAAAACAAAACTTGTACAACATTGTAATCTGTAAAAGACCCAGAGAAAACAAAACTTGTGCAACATTGTAATCTGTAAAAGACCCAGAGAAAACAAAACTTGTACAACATTGTAATCTGTAAAAGACCCAGAGAAAACAAAACTTGTACAACATTGTAATCTGTAAAAGACCCAGAGAAAACAAAACTTGTACAACATTGTAATCTGTAAAAGACCCAGAGAAAACAAAACTTGTACAACATTGTAATCTGTAAAAGACCCAGAGAAAACAAAACTTGTACAACATTGTAATCTGTAAAAGACCCAGAGAAAACAAAACTTGTACAACATTGTAATCTGTAAAAGACCCAGAGAAAACAAAACTTGTACAACATTGTAATCTGTAAAAGACCCAGAGAAAACAAAACTTGTACAACATTGTAATCTGTAAAAGACCCAGAGAAAACAAAACTTGTACAACATTGTAATCTGTAAAAGACCCAGAGAAAACAAAACTTGTACACATTGTAATCTGTAAAAGACCCAGAGAAAACAAAACTTGTACAATATTGTAATCTGTAAAAGACCCAGAGAAAACAAAACTTGTACAACATTGTAATCTGTAAAAGACCCAGAGAAAACAAAACTTGTGCAACATTGTAATCTGTAAAAGACCCAGAGAAAACAAAACTTGTACAACATTGTAATCTGTAAAAGACCCAGAGAAAACAAAACTTGTACAACATTGTAATCTGTAAAAGACCCAGAGAAAACAAAACTTGTACACATTGTAATCTGTAAAAGACCCAGAGAAAACAAAACTTGTACAATATTGTAATCTGTAAAAGACCCAGAGAAAACAAAACTTGTACAATATTGTAATCTGTAAAAGACCCAGAGAAAACAAAACTTGTACAACATTGTAATCTGTAAAAGACCCAGAGAAAACAAAACTTGTGCAACATTGTAATCTGTAAAAGACCCAGAGAAAACAAAACTTGTACAACATTGTAATCTGTAAAAGACCCAGAGAAAACAAAACTTGTACAACATTGTAATCTGTAAAAGACCCAGAGAAAACAAAACTTGTACACATTGTAATCTGTAAAAGACCCAGAGAAAACAAAACTTGTACAATATTGTAATCTGTAAAAGACCCAGAGAAAACAAAACTTGTACACATTGTAATCTGTAAAAGACCCAGAGAAAACAAAACTTGTACAATATTGTAATCTGTAAAAGACCCAGAGAAAACAAAACTTGTACAACATTGTAATCTGTAAAAGACCCAGAGAAAACAAAACTTGTACAACATTGTAATCTGTAAAAGACCCAGAGAAAACAAAACTTGTACAACATTGTAATCTGTAAAAGACCCAGAGAAAACAAAACTTGTACAACATTGTAATCTGTAAAAGACCCAGAGAAAACAAAACTTGTGCAACATTGTAATCTGTAAAAGACCCAGAGAAAACAAAACTTGTACAACATTGTAATCTGTAAAAGACCCAGAGAAAACAAAACTTGTACAACATTGTAATCTGTAAAAGACCCAGAGAAAAAAAAACTTGTACAACATTGTAATCTGTAAAAGACCCAGAGAAAACAAAACTTGTACAACATTGTAATCTGTAAAAGACCCAGAGAAAACAAAACTTGTACAACATTGTAATCTGTAAAAGACCCAGAGAAAACAAAACTTGTACAACATTGTAATCTGTAAAAGACCCAGAGAAAACAAAACTTGTACAACATTGTAATCTGTAAAAGACCCAGAGAAAACAAAACTTGAAACAATACAAATACAGAACATTAAATTATGTTGCAATCTAACAAATTTTCAAATAAGTAACTTGCTTTTAGTTTTAGCCTAATCGTTTCACGTCGGTTTACTACTCATTGTGACTTTGAGATGGAAGATGAAACCAAACTTATAGTTTTGCCCTTTCTTTCAATTTTGCAATGTTAGTGCAGGGATTTTGTTTGCAATAATTTCACCTTAAATTAGAAAGTGAAAAATCATCATCAAAATTTTTTGATCTATCATCAGAATGAAGATAATTCAGATTTCTTTAAAAAGTTTTCGTATTTGAAAAAAACCTAAAGTATATATAGGGCGGTCTCAACAACTTTCTACGAAATAAATTAACAGTAATTTAAAGTACAAGTGCCTTCCATTTTTTAAAGATATACGTACCCCATGGTCTATACATCACGCCCACTATTTAAAGATCGGTGGCACTTCAAATTAAATTACGGTTTTACATAAAAATCATTTGTTTAATGTCGTCCATGGTTTATAGTATGTTTACAGATAATCTAGTTTGCAGATATATAAAAGTTCTATTTGCTTATACTTTAAGTATTTAAAATATTCTCAGGAACGCTGCTCATTCTTAAACGTCTATCTATTTAAACCAACAGCTTTTTATGCAAATATTGAGTACCTAAGTTAATTCAGATCCTTTTTAACTTTCCTTAATTTAGTCCCGAGTGTACTTGGATAGTAAATGGCCAGCATGATAGTCTCTCGGTTTAGATTCGTAACTATTTAGCATGCATGGGAACGCCTTTTTTTTTCGTTTTTGTAAATGTAACATATTTGAATGGTTGATTTGTTTGTTGTATGCTTTGGAGTCTAATGTGACGTCCGTTTTATCTGACATAGTACAAATGTTTGTTTAGGGGCAATCTTAAGCAAACATCCGGGTGCAGGATTTTCTTGATGTGTCGAAGACTTTGGGCCTTTGGTTATTTTATGCTCTTTGGTCAGGTTGTTGTCTTTTTGATACATTATCTGTTTTCATTCTCAATTTTGTTTGGTCTTATTTATTAGCCATCGAATTTTATACTAATCAATCTTATTATCTTATCCTTGTAAGCATTCGTGGCAAACTATCTCACAGCTACGTACGGAGAAACCTAGTGCTATGTGAAGAAACAGTGGATCTCAATACTTGAGTACCAAATTGACTATATTTAAGTGGATAACAAACTTTTGGAATGCGCAATGTAGTTGGGTAAAAATTGTGGGATCTGGGGAAATAAGATTTTGGGATAAGGAATATACGGAGTAAAAAAGTGAGATCTGGGGAAAGAAGGGGAAAATAGGGAAGTTATAAAAATGGCCAAAAGTTTAGGAAGAAGAAAAAACAGGAATTTTAAAATGAGCACCCCGTGTCACCCTCTCAAATGTATAGGTCTCGAATTTGGGATCAAGTGCTATCTTATTTTTATATTGGACTCCTGGACTGTATAATTATAAGAAGCGACCGATTTTACATTTATAAGTGAGTTTAAAGAGATAGGACTGTCAATCTTACACCTGGTAAATTGTTCTCAAAACAAACTTTTATCATATCAAATATTTCTGAATTTATTTTACAGAAGACCGACTTCTTATGTAAATAATTCTCTTATTTATAAATGATGTGACCATTTTTTTTTTCCTTCTAATTATTCAAATGTATATCTATTACTATTTAAATGAACAAGTGATATACAAGTTTCATAGTTTTGATGTTTGATATATAAAAAAAAATGTCAGACTTTATACTAATAAATATTTAAAGAATTCCCCTCAAGTTGTTTTAATATCTTACAACGAGGGAAAGTAGTAAAAGGAGACCCAAAGATTACTGCATTAAAACACAAGTATATCAAAACAAAATAATACATTTGTCATGTATGTAGTCTTCAGTTTAACATGTCTTGATTTGTAACTACCAACACTGTATGTTCTAACTTTCTAATGTAGAATAGTCTTGAAATGGCAAAACTATATAGGAAGTTTAAGATGAAATCAGGGTTTCAACATAGGTCTTTGTTCAGCTTGACAATTATTAGTTCAATGCATATCAATCTGATTTGGAGGAGTTGATAGTTTTGTTTTTGAAGTTGTAATGAAAACTGTATCAATGTATTAATATGAAATTAAGTAGATATGGTATCATTGCAAAAGCTATCCCTCAAACGTTTTATGAAGTGGATACAAGCAATTCTAGACTACCATACAGCCTTCAACAATGACTAAAACTGATACCGTATGGTACATTATGCTTCTATCCTCTATCACAAACTTTCCATAGATAACAAAACAAATATACAATCAAAAGTGAAAACGAATTATATGTATGTAAAAACGATAAGACAATCCTATATAGTTATCGCCCTTAGTTATCTTGTAACAATTTTGGTATGTTCATTCCATTGTTGGACGTGCTAACACTATTACATACCATGGTCACTAGACATTTACAAGAAGTGAACATCAATTGAAACTCATAAAACCAAAAGCGACATACATGACATACAGGTACAACTCTAATGTCATATTATAAATTGCGCCTGAAGAGTAAAAGGAATTTACCAACAGAATTATAAAAGAATCGCCCTCAGATTGCAAAATAGGTCTTTATTTTCAATTATACGGTATATATAGCTTCTGCATAGAACAATGCAACTGACGGCATGTAAATGAAAGCAAAAAATGCAAATAGTGCACATGTAGATAAAAGTTTGAAGCAAAACATTATTTTATATCAATACATGTACATTCCATTATTTACCTCATAAACTCGTTTTCGTATGGTCCTTTAAACTTAGTGTACTGATGTTCGCCTCGCTTTCGAAATCGGTCATCCTTAGGCTGATCACTGACGTTTGCGAAAGGTGGAAGAAAATTTGGCGGGATCGTTGATGCCATTTGATTAAAATGGCGCGGTTTCTTTAAATTCCCCTTTAATCCCTTCATTTTTAAACAATAACTTTTCACAATATATCCTTACAGTCTTACACGTGCTACCATGGCAATTACATTCGTAAACTTCCGGTATTATCACAATATTATTCTACTTTGTTATCATGATTTGACTTTATCGTAAAACAACTAAAGATATCCACGGTAGTTTCTCCATACTTGTTTGAACATCATAAAGTAAAGATGTGTTCCATTGATTTTCCCAGATTATTTCCAATATTTTCATTTAATTAACTGATAAATATATCGAAAGCTTTTCAAAATCGATGCCTTCTGATGTTATATACTATGAACAACACTAAATATGTTATACTCCAGTTGTGTATATTAACCCTCGTGACAAATTAGACGGCAGACAAGGTAGACCTTTTAATATATACAGAAATCTACCTCCCTGGGTTTACTAACAATAGTAAATCTAAACACATACCAACGGGCGGGCAAGGTCAATCACATAGACTTTAGCTATGCTTCATGACACGCTTAATACAGATACTAACTATTTTGGATACGACTCGCTTACCCCCCAAAGAGCCATTTAATTCCCATTGTCAATGGACATATTGTGTATTTTACGAATTAAATTAACATTTAAAAGATTTAAAATAACCAAAAGAATATCACTTATCATTTTACTGAGATATCATGACACTCGACGCCCTTTGTAATCTATAAGTTTAAATGCTATCTTTTATAAATGATTTGATTAATGAAGGTATTTAATTACTAACACAAAAAAGTGAAAATTAATTAATAGAAAGACTATATCGCAATTGAAACTTTATCAAGCATTGCTTTTAAGAAGTGGATTGCAATATGTTTTTTCTTTGGGCTTTCTATTGAAAGGAGAGACAATTGTATGTCATAATCTTCAATGTAAAGTATTTATTGTCATTTTGAGGGCTTTTATAGCTGACTATGCGATATTGGCTTGGTATTTACTACGTGTTGTTTTTATATTTTACACATCATGTAGTCTGGATAGGCAGAACTTCAGTTCTAAGGGAATTTGTGTGCACTAGGAAACGTGGTCAAAACTGAGTGCCATTTTTGTTGCAATGTGACAAAAATGCAGTTTAAGATAATGTTTGTAGTTCATTGTCGAGTTTTAATCATTAAAGTAAATACCAGCAAATAAAGAAGTTAGAATTAGGAAGTTTTTAACCCTAGTTCGTGTTGAAAGCTTGTGGTTTAGAAGTCTTAACGATTGTTGCAAGCTACAGGGTTGTTCTGAGACTAATTTCCCATTGGTAATAATCTGGTGACTTCCATTTTTCGGAGATAAGGTGTTCCAGGAACTAGGTGCTTCGGAGACTACGTGTATCAAAACTAGTTGTCTCAGGAACTAGTTGTCTCAGAAACTGGTGTCTCGAGAACCTATGGGTTTGAAGCTTGTCCTCTTATATGTTATGAAGGGTTATAATTGTTGAGCAAATCAGTTGGGACCTCGGAGTCAGTGAAAGAATTAAGGGTAAATTGAAGTTATAGTTTTTAGACTACTTTTTATTAAAGGTAATTGTGTAAATAAAATTTCTATATTATATTTCAAAGTTTAAAGGTTGGTATCGTAGTTTTTAGTAAAGTCTCCAAGTTGTTGTTCTATGTTTTGAGTTAATTAAACGATTGATATTGGAATATCTCAGGTTCTGTGAAAACACGTTACTGCTACTCATGTTGTCCCTTCTTGTGTCTTATAGTAAATTGAGTTTTTCTGTTTAATAAAAAGAATGTGAAGATGTGGTTTGTTATATGTTGCGAATCAGTCAACTATTATATACTAGAGCCTGTATTTCGTAGAGCTACACGTAGGCAACAGACATTACAAATGCTAACTACATTTTGTATCCAAAACTGGAATCCGCTTGTATTACGCTACACTCAAAGTCTATGAACAAAGTGAAGTAGTCGACCAAGAACCAGATTTATTCCATGAATATACATGGCATGCGCAGTCAAACTTGTATCAAACGTAAATCTGGATCCTGGATTGATGACAGTTAAATTAAGAATGGAAATGGTGATTTGTCAAAAGGACAACAACCCAACCAAAGAGCAGAAAATAGCCCAGGGCCAACAATCTGTCTTAAACACAGCGAGAAAATCTCGTACCCGAAAGCGGTTTAAATGGGATCTTTTGATGTTATCTTTACAACAGAACGTCCTACTTTTGCTTTATAAGTTGTGTGGAAGAGCCATGCTAGATATATTAGTTATTTTTGTTTTTTGGCATTAACTACATTGGTGACTTTACCTTCGTTTTCACAACAAAATTAAAGACACAAAATTATACATTAGTCATTTTTTTTAACCAGGCCACTGAAAGCGTGAAAAGAAATATGTGAAATATTGATTTCATTTGTCGCTATAAGATAAGACAATTTATCAAATTATAAATCTTTGTATGGGACCCTTGTCGTGACAAACAAATATGAACTGTCATAAAAGTTATTGAAAAAAGTCTTTGTAAAGTTTGAGGTAACTTTTATAATATCAATAAAACATATATACAACATGACAAGAAAGCGATTTTTTGTTGTTGTATTGTTATAATAACAAGACAGTATTTAATATTTAAGTAAAACGACCCGGTTTTTTAATTAATTATTTCTTGACAACGTTAATATATTGAATTACTGCTTACAAAGCAAACTTAAACTACTTTTTTTCTTTTTCTTTCTTGTTTGGTATGTATTTGCTTCAAACGAACATATACATATGCTGTTGTCTGTTCTTTGTTCGGGTTGTTGTCCCTTTAACACATTCCCCATTTCCATTCTCAATTTTATGAATAAAATAAGATCGATGAGATACAAATGTAGTCGAACCTTATGACGAATATGAAAGCTGATGTCAGGTTTTACTGAGAATTCATGTGATTTTGTTCCAACAGTTTTTATATCTGTATAAAATTAATGAATTCGGCATACTATAAATCTGAAACCCAAGCATTTAAATGCATTCAAAATAGAAACCATATGTATTGCTATACGTATACAAAAGCACGGTTTCGAAGCTGAATGAAGTAACTGAAAAGTTAATATGCAAGTTTTATATCAATAGAAAATACGCCCCTATTCACATCAGACAAGACAAGAAGATGTTGTTAGGTTTGGTTGTTTTCTGTGGGGTTTTTTTGGTCAATATTCCCATCAAGAGCATAACATTAGCTGTTGAAATGTTGATAAGGTACATGTATATATGATACGACTGAATATGAGGCAATTGTTAATTGAACCAATAATGTTATGTAACTTATGTTGGGGACAATACATTTTTTTTCATAAAAATACAGATTTTGTTTACCGTGGAGAATTGGTGTTTTATATGTGTTAATTGATTTAAAGGTAATCTATATATATTGGACATTGACTGAGTGATTAAAAGAAAGTCTTTGTTGACACAGATAGTATCTAGTTGTAAACAATATGATCTCCGTAACGATAAATATTTAATGGGAAACTATTGACAACTACCCTATTATATAAGTATACATTACGTCTTGTCGTATGTAAGAAAAGACACAAATCAGACCGGAAAAGGCGTGGTTATGATAAGAGAGATAGTATCACTTTTTAAAAACCATGCTGACCTTACATTTCACACTCCGCTGGAATTTTAGAATGAAATTACTTACGTATTTACAAGTCAAGTTCAAACAAGAAAATATTAGTTACAACAAAGCTTTCTTAGCAGTGTCATATATTCGGAATGTTGTTTTGAGAATTTGGTACATGTATATTAAAGGCATACAGGTCTTTGAAGTCACTGTTAAATTGTTAATCTAATGCATAATATTTCTAACAAAAATAAAGAAATATCGAATAATTAATCACGAATGACTTTAGTCGTGTCCGAATTTAAAAAAATGGAAAACCATGCAGTAAAATGCAATTCTTTGAGGCAGATTGGTCACTTTCAGATTTTGTCTAGAGGAAATAGAACCCACCAAATATATCTAAATGTCAAAAGATGTCAGTAACGATACCTTTGCAGTTGCACGCTTTTTACCATGGGACGGAGATTTATTCTAAACGAAGAAACGCTCAAGAACTTCTTGTCACATAGTGTCTACATGCTATCATGATGCTAAAAGCACGCTTTTAGAACGTAGTATTTTATACATACAGTTTTCCATATCTGTCTTACCTTTTTCAAAATTATTGGTGCAACAGATTTCTTTTTCGTATCTTTATATCGATATAACACTTCAAATAATGTTATTATCGTATTCAGTCTTACTGGTTATATAGAAGCTCAGAGTATAGAAGGAAACGAAATATCGAAGTAGCTTGTTTGAATACGGACATAAATAAATACTTCTTAAAATTTGGTCATAGGAAACCAATGCCAAAGTTTATATCATTCAAATGTCAAATTGTAATCTTAAGGTACATGCTGTCAAATTACTTGAACAAAATTAATATAAATACAAAGAATTAAATGATTTTGCTATCTACTTACGTAAACAAACGTAGGCCGTGTACATATAGTACATTACTCCGTTGCAAAAACACGTTATATCATTCATATTTATTTGTCTTTAATTCAGGATTTTCACCTACCGAATGCAATTAACTTGACATAGTATTTTGATTTGAATGAATCAAGGGAAAAGCGAGGTAAAGTCTTAACATTGGTATCTCTACGAGAGCTGATACGCTAATTATTGAAATGGGTCGGAAATTTTTGTCGTTCTATAGCTTTGTTACATAATTTCAGCAACTTCACTTTTCGTGAGGGAAGTTCAATCAACAGGAACTCGGTCAGTGGATACATTTTTGAAAATTACCGTAATTTGACAAACTATTTTATTATTTTCTATTAGTATTATATATCTTAGACTTGGCACCAATAGTTGTTAAGTTCTGTGTCATTTTTGGTATCTTGTGAGAGTTGTCTCATTTGCAACTGACCTTCTGTTTAGTATTAAATTTATATTAAGATCCATTTTGTTACATCTCGTGATCAATTTATTTGGCAATCGCCAATGGCAGTCAGCAGGGTTTAAGAACATCAGTTGTTCGACCTGATAGTCAAATGCGTTTTGTTTAAATATACTTTTTCACTTTTTTTGGTCTTTTGGAAAATGTTGTTTGTGCTGTATTTAGACCCATCTACAACGAAATTTGTTTTACATGCACACGTATAAAAATTGCGGTTTTTATCCAACGCAATCATAGGTTTGAACGTAGTTTTCAATTTAGACTCGTTTATATATATATATATATATTTGGTGTCACGATATCTCAGTATCAAATTTATATACAACTCGTCTAAACATCAACCCAACAATGTTAGATCTGTAAATTTGCTTTCGCAAATTTTTTGTTCTTCCCTAGCCGGGATTCGAACCCATGCTACTGATATATCGTGACACCAAATCGCCTGCACTGCAGCCGTCCCGCTAGACCACACGACCACCTGGGCTTTATAATTTATATCCGTGTATTGGGGTTTATTTTAGAATAAGGAAGAAATACGAAAATACATATAATTAAACAGTGGATGAAAATGACGACGAACACTGCGCACAACACAAGAACGTATAATATACTATAAACATTGGATGAACATGGGTTTTACTAATCAGATTGATACAAAACCAAGTAAAAAAAGCTCAAACGACACAAAGTACAAATCTGAAAGTACTCGAAGAAAATGTCAAGTAAAACTCATGCATCTAAGACTACGTCTAGATATCAATCAGTATTCACACAACATCCAATGGATTTAGTGTAC
The DNA here is from genome assembly GCA_019925275.1 of Mytilus edulis. NCBI lineage: Eukaryota > Metazoa > Mollusca > Bivalvia > Mytilida > Mytilidae > Mytilus > Mytilus edulis. The sequence continues at coordinate 7,676,374 of CM034360.1, read as the reverse complement.
AGACGTCTTTCAAAGTCGGAGAAAATCATGACTTCGTGCAATGCCTAAATATAGGCATCAACAGATTGCAGTGCATTAATTGCATGTACATATGTGAATAACAATATTATTTACATGTATTGCTGTGTCATTTGGTTGCTGTGCAACGGATATAGAGTTCAAATCTTAATTTTGTGTCTGATAGTAACACAAATACTGTTCAATGGTCTCTTATTGCATGAAAAACAACTTTGTTGTCGTTTTTGCTGCCTAACAGTTATGTGAATGCATATTTATGAGGTTGAATTATTTATGGATTGGACTTTATATTAAATGTGTATTTATACCCTTGTACGTTAAAGGAATCTTAAACGTAAACAAGCAATAAAACATTTAACAGATTTATAAAAAAAATCGATATGGCGACTAAAATTAAATTTTGGGAAAAATGATAATGGTGTATTCCTTACCAGTACGACATGATGATAACTCCCGCCATGTATCCATTAACTGTTATTAACAGACGACACCTTGTCGTTCATAGTAACCACTCATCATGATAACTCTAGTATTTACTTTGTATATGAAAGGCAATATTTGTATTCGTGGTAATATCAAAAGTTAAATACAAAATAATGATCTGGTATTCAGTATAAAAAGGCTAATATTTCCTAAGTCTATATTATACAAACTATAATTAAAGTATGTATACTAGAAGCACTAGAGTTTGAGAAAGTTAAACAAACATTGAAGACCTTTTCAATGGTTAACTTTTGTAGCTACTATTGTTAGTTAAACAAATATTTTTACATTTGAAGGTACTTAACATGAAATATTGTGTTACCTAATTAGTTTTAGTGTACAGACCAGCATGACATTTTCAATAAGTGTCATTACTGACAATACTGTATGTAATTAGCAACGTATTGACAGTGAGGTGAACGAGGGTGTATGATGGAAGTTAAATTCGACACTGAACACACACACAAACACACAAAACGTAGCATCCTAGGATATATCTCAGCTCGGCCTATCAAATTTATCACAAGGATATCAAATCGTAGAAAACAAACTGACAATCACAAAATAAAAAACGAAATATGACAACAAAATCAACAGGCAATAGTATTTAAAACACAACGCAATTTGAGCAACAAGAAGCTCGGTAAATACATACTTCACTAAAAATAAGTGGTTGTGGAGAGTAAATTCAGTCTCCTGCTTTAAAGGTTTCATCGTCGTGTGTTTCAATGACGCATGTGATGAGAAATGATAAACGATGAAAATAAAGACGGGACAATACCTACGTAAAATGAAAATGAAAATCTGTCACACAAGATATTCCATCATAGTAATCTAAGTCACGTTGGTAACCGACAACTTGTTTTAAATCTATTATAAGTTGCAAAATTTAAGATATGAAAATCAAAAAGATTTGGTAGGATTGCCAATGAGAACTATCCACCAATGTTCAAATGAAGTGGATGTAACTTTAAGCAATTTTAAGCTTTGATAACGCAGTCAGATTTCCCGAATTAAAACATTTTACCATGCAATAACTTTTGAATAAAAAAAAATGTATTCGTGTTTCCTCACACGATAAAGTCAGCATATGTACATAGTGACGACTCATATATTTATGATACTTGTAGTTTTACTTTACATTCTTTTACAATAAACTTAAAGTTTTAAATGTGTAACTATTAATTTGACTAACCTTTGACAATGACATCTGATACAATTGCTGTAATAAATAGTAGCTGTATGTGATACTCTTTAACGTAGTGATGTAAACGTCTCGAGATTACGTTACTATGGACTATCATATAACGTGTTTTATCTCTTTAATCACCGAATTTAGAGACTTCACCGGGACTTTAATAAAAAACGATACATAAAATCTCATAAAATTATGAATATTAAAAGTAATACCTATAGTATTAAAAGCCTACAGATAACGTCTTCTATCTGTCTATAGCGTAACATTTAATCATTTGCTGTCCCTATTACGAATTGTGTGTGGACTTAAAAATATGGACCTAACAAAAGATCGACGAGATTTTGAAACGATTAGGCTATTTTTGCGAAATTTCATGTCAATTCAATATCATCATTGCGTATAACATTACATCTATCTTATCGCTCCATTTGTTCATAGCTTATGATGAACATGGAATAAAAAGAGATATCAGGATCTTGCTGCTTACAAACGCTGAGAAATACCAAAAGAAGTAAAAACATAAATATTGGTACTAGATACGGGTTTTATTCTGCCCTATTAGTTTTGGATTTCACTTATACAGTACAAATAGTTATGAATGTTTCATAAAAATCCGTATTTTTGATTGGCTGAAAGTAGTCGCGAGGTTACCCAAAGTCAAACTATATTTCGCAATAAAAATTTAACATTCAAGAGTTAAGACTGTGCGTGCTTCTCATGATAACGTCATTGTATTGCACAAGAAAAGAAACAAACACTTTGCAATATGGATACCCATTGGTGGCCTTTGACTAATTTCTGATCTTTGGTCAGGTAGTTGTCTCTTTGACATATTCCCCATTCAATACTTATTTTTATAATTATACTAAGCATAGCATTCCGTCATACAAAATGTGCTTCGATCAACACTTTTACATTCTACTAAAATTACATAAAGAAGCATTCTTCTCAAGTGCATCATCGTGCATGTGTACTTTTCAAAAACTAAGACACTAGATAAGGTAACCTCTGACTTCCCTGTCAATCCAATCCCGGTACATGGATTAAAGCATATATTGTGTCAACAATCATTCAATTCTAAAAACTTAACACCGTTATAAATCTAATGTCAATCAAAGTTAGTATCCCTCCGCGATATCTCCTGTATTTATTGATAAAATAGATGTATGATTTAATAATTCTCTAGGATTCGGCACGACTATTGAACTATATATAACACGTTGTCATGATACAAATAACAACAGAATAAATATAGCATATCAACAGCATAAAGTTAATGTAACTTGCACTCTTTGTAAATGTTTCTACAGTACAAAGATCCCTTTAATTTTCATTTTTCAGATTAAGAAAAAAATACTTCATTTTTGTGAGACGCTATTACATGTTTTTTTTTGCCTACAGATATAAAATATGATTGGAAGAGGTTTTTATATTTTGTTCAGGCAAGCATTCTTCGGAATGCGTTTTTCGTGCACGAAAACTATCTTTTGTACATTTTTTTATTAATGTATGCACTAGGATATTTGTACAGATCATCATGCATTATTAAGATTCATTTTTAAGTCGAATGCAATCAATGGCATTTCTTGTTTAAAAAGATATTGAGACGTATGTGTACTTGAATAACATATTTGTGTATATATTTTACAGCGTTTGTAATCCCTAGGTTTTTTTCTCTCAAAATATAAATATCTATACAAAAGGTATATAATTATCTTTTACGACCATATTTTTTTTTTTATATATATATGGAGTTTGAATTATCTCTTCATAAAGACCATTTATTTAATAGATATTGAAAAGTCATCTTCAAAGTATATAAATATGAAAATAGTATTTCTTTTAAGAAAGAACATTAATTCATGTTAAAGGCCATTACCATTTAAATAAAGCATAATACAACGTATAAAAACATTTTGATTCAAAACAGATAAGTAGGGTAAACTCTATATATGCACTTTTAAATTTTAATATTGACGCAAATAAACTTTTTTACTTTTTTTGCTGAAATAAATTAGATCTCGTTAATTGACTAGATCAAACACATCAATATTTAATATTTGTACTGAATTTCAACCACATTAATATGATGATTCACAACGATGAAAAATGTTTAATGTCAACATGATTTCAAGCACGTAACAGATTGCAAAACCACCAATACAGACAAAATAACAAACAAATAATTAAAATCAAACACAGTGTCTCTGAAATCGTTCTCAATAATTCTAAACCTACTGATTCTCCAGACAAAAATATGGTCCTAGATGCACTGTAATATCTGCAGCTGTACTGTAGTACAAAAGAAATGATATAGGGTATCCATCCATAACATAAAATCAGTTTATGCACAACAAAACACGTTAAAAGCAAAAGAATGTCTCTTTTATTGCTGTTCGTCATCTTAAAGTCATCTTAAAGTTTTAGAATAGATTTCTTACATAACTCATGCTAGTTTGATGCACGTTAAATATACCAAAAAAGCATATATGACCTATGGAGCAGCACATATTTTATAGATTGATCGTTGTTTAAAGCAATTCAATTATTCACTTTACAGGAATAGGAAAAAGTAAACTTACACATATATCAAATAATTCAAATTACAAAAGACTTTAGAAATTAACCAGTTGAAAGAAATCAATTGTTATAAAAAAAAAAATGTCGTCAACACAAAAGGCTTCACATATCGCTGTTTAGTTCAAGACATGTGACCGATACAACCGAAGCTGTAAGGGTACATGCATCTTACTGCAAAGCAGTCCAGTAGTAAAAGAAGAATATGCGTTATTCCGTTTGTACAAAAAAGGAAATGTTGAAGAATTAGAATTAGATGACTACTCACAAAAGATTGAAAGCCAATGTTCTAAACAACTATACATAGGTCACTAAACGACCTTCAAAATTAAGAAATACCCTTATCCGTAACCAACGGCAACATACCGGTATATAGCCTGGAACAGTAGTTTAACAGTACAAGTACTAACAAACAAAACCACAAACATATAAAAGCTTTACTCCAACTATTCTATTTTTAGTATCTCTAAATAATATTCCAGTGACTGCTAATAAATTGACTAAGGTTTCAAATAAAGACTAACTGTATAGACATAATAAGTAGTCTTGTAAATCATGAACTTTCGCAATGCCGAACTAAAGAAGCATCGGCGTAAGTGTTTAGGACTGATAACCAATATGTGTTTTGTTATATGTATTAAACTCGTGAAATTAGAACTATGTGATCACCAACAAATACAATATTCAAAGGTCTTACTCCAGTGTTCAATAGATTAATCAAGAGACCAAAGAGTTCACATGTATCGTTTATAAACTTACGATCTCTATAAACAACATCAACTTAAATTTTAGGATGTGATATCTCGTTAAAATTAGTTTTCTACAGATATATTCAAATTTCCAAACTTCCAACCAAATCTTTTTATCTACCATAGAATGTGTTTAACATTCCCCATTTCCATTTTCAATTTTAATTTTGCATAATATCGTTTCAGATTAATGTTTAGAATAGTCCTATAACGATTAATGTATAAATAATATATTTGATTGGAACATTTCAAATTCAAACACTAATCTTATTCTACAATGTTAAGTGACTTACTGTTCATTTTCCGAGGGTTGTATAACAGACTGATCCTCCACTTGTTGAATTCCTTCCAATGGTATAACAGTCGGGACCTGTATCTCCGGGGTCGATACAGTGATATCGGGGATCCAACTTTCATCCATATTTTATAAGAAATGTAATTCGACACTTTTTCAATATGATCTCATATATATGAAAATTGATATTTCATAACATGTTAATTTCTGCTGATTAAACTGCCCACTTCATTGTTTCTTGATTACGATTCAAAGAAATATTATTAGATAAAATCTCTTAATCAAGTCAAGTTCAGAAAACCAATCAAATTAAATTTACAACATCATAAACTGTCTTAATACAATTACAATATGTAAACTTTCTTTATACAATTACAGCTCCACCAATACACGAGTCGTCGGAGTCCTTAAGAATCAAGTTCTATTAAGTAGCAGCAATTTAAAATCATAGAGCCAATTGGATTTAAGATCCGTCATCTCTTATACTACTTGGAAAGCAGCATTTTAAAGTTTTAAATTAATTTGGCGATTTAAATGATTACGGAAGCTTTAGCTATCAGTACGAGCGATGAACTTAGCTCTACTTTACGACGTTGTAAATACATTTATCGAGCCATAACTGTACACTTGAACGTAATTATGGTTTACTAGTAATATCCAAACATTTATACCAACAAATCCGAGTGATAAATACCTTTCATGGTATTTACTGAAGCACCCTTCAAATTATATAGTGTACAATGATAAACATTTTATATACCTTCTTTTATATAGGTAAGACCACGCCTTGTGTTTAAGAATTCAAATTAAAGTTTATAAAATGTGCAGTGAGTTACCCATCTTTTGTTACCATGTTTATAATATACTGTTTCTCTTAAAAAGGATATTAAAACGCGATAACAGTAATTTATACAGTATCGTGCAGGGTCCGATTTCTTTTTTAAATTGAATTACTGCATGCTTATCATGGTGCACCGACCATTTATTCATTTAGTGTGTGTGTTCAAAAGGTGCAGTTATTTTCTCACTGCAGAAGCAAATTGTTATTTATTTTTGTCAGCAGCAACCATTTTATCTTAATGAAAAACAAGATATTTTGCGCTTAAACCTAATCGTTTTAAGCTAGGAACATATATTACCTTTTCACTTTTGTGCTACATGTTTGACCAAAAGGAACAGAAGTTAATGGGGTACACGTCAACGGGAAATCAATCCAACGACATGTAAAACCCTAAAAATAATCTAGAGGACAATATACAGTCTTGAACAATAGAAAGGTGTTTATACGACATGTCATGCTGTAAATCGTAGACCAAAGTTCTTATGCTTTTGTTGTCAATAAAGGGAATAACTTTATTATATAAAACTTATCAAATACTCAAGACATCAAGGATGTACTGATATATAGAAATGTGTTCTCTTTCTCATCTTCCGATCAAATATTCATTGCCAAAGTTGTGCTTCTATTTTAACTTTTCGAAATGTTTAAAATAGAGGCAACTGCTAGTCAATATGGAGATGTTGAATTTGATACCTCTTATTGAGATACGTAATAGCTCTACCTACACGTTAAAACAGATGTTGAATTTGATACCTCTTATTGAGATACGTAATAGCTCTATCTACACGTTAAAACAGATGTTGAATTTGATACCTCTTATTGAGATACGTAATAGCTCTATCTACACGTTAAAACAGATGTTGAATTTGATACCTCTTATTGAGATACGTAATAGCTCTATCTACACGTTAAAACAGATGTTGAATTTGATACCTCTTATTGAGATACGTAATAGCTCTATCTACACGTTAAAACAGATGTTGAATTTGATACCTCTTATTGAGATACGTAATAGCTCTATCTACACGTTAAAACAGATGTTGAATTTGATACCTCTTATTGAGATACGTAATAGCTCTATCTACACGTTAAAACAGATGTTGAATTTGATACCTCTTATTGAGATACGTAATAGCTCTATCTACACGTTAAAACAGATGTTGAATTTGATACCTCTTATTGAGATACGTAATAGCTCTATCTACACGTTAAAACAATCCTGTGCAATAACTATATCTAGATCATACTTAAAAAGGGGTTCAAATCCAGGACAAAAAGGGGGGTTCCAACCATATTCTCCGTTAAAAAGCATTGATCGTCAAAAATAGAGGGTTCAAACCACCATACCACCTTCCGCCCTTGGATCCACAACTTATGTAGATCGATAGCCTGTTGCAAGTAAATATATATCTTCCAATGACAGACCACACTTCAGTCCTTAGTCTTAGCTGATCCTCATTACAGGACCTATCGATTGTATGTATTGTAAATGTTTACTCTTCCTTAATATATATGAAAAACTTGCTACTGGTCGTAAAGAAAACACAATACAACCATACAATTGCCATACTATTACCGAACCCCATGGTACATTTGGGACATGTATACATCTACTTTGAAGAAGAGATTTTAAAATTAAGAATTGAGATGGGTTTTTTTGGCCGAAGAACTAAAATGAATTAGCATCAAAATGTAAAAAGCTTGGTTAAAGCTAATCAAAGCATAGTCTGAGATTGTTATGACGTCTAGCGACCCTTTAAAGGACTTGATGGGTGTTCCAGACCTCAGAGAATGCTCGTACTAGGCAAGGCAAAGTCCATATGGGCATGCAAAAAGTGAATTGATAATCAAGTAATTATAAACAATTAATGACCAACCAAGAACAAAAATTGTATAGAATTTTGTAGAGAAAATAGATTTTCTAATTCTTCAAATCAATTTGTGTTTAAACGACTGCAAATATTCCATAGTACACTAAGTTAGCCTTGGAATAAATATTTGAGTAACACCTCAGTACAAAGACATATTGTTCCAAACTACCATTTTAAATCTAAGGTGTAATATGTACCGGATACTTAAGAAACTTTATTATTTTCTCCAACACATATGTGATTTAATCTTCAACCATTTTTAAAGTTTCCATGTTTTAGAGTATCTTATCTAAATTACAAATCTTTTCTCTCGTTCGTTTTAACAACATTAATGACGTACGTGACTTCTAATTAAAACTTACACATAACAACTGCACGCAATAGGCTTGCTTAGACATGCATTTATTAATGTACCAGTCACAATTGTTAATAACAAGAGATAGCTACACGAGATTTTACATTTTGGCCCAAAAATCAGTCGAGACTCTCATATCAAGATTAGGCTGATACCAAAGACTATATACAAATTACATGTAATCTATTTACTAGTATCACATATATGTATACTAGTATATATTTGTGATTACTTAAAATCATTCTGGTGATTTGTTTGAGGAAAGACTTTTTGATTTTCAGAGAGGGTCGATTTTCGCACACGGAATTAATTTTCATATTTTGCCAAGCAAGCTCCATTTGATCATGATTTCTCGAAATAATTTTTTTCTGTTTGTTCACAGTTATTTCCTGCATTTCGTTGTGCAAGACATTTATTTTCCTCCCGTCAGGGTAAAGATTAACTATTTTCGGTGCTAACCAGGACAGCACAATCATTTCCATAATTTATCAATGTATTTTCCAACTTCCATATATATAATAATACATTTTAAACAGATGCTGATATTAAATTTAAACAAAACTGGTGTATACATACGATGCGGCAGTAATGTAACTTGTACGGTTTTATTTGGTTAAATTGCTTATGACCTTAATTGTTTGAAACATACTGGCAAGAGTCTTCATAGGGTACACAACTTACTAGAGAAAAATATGCTACAGATCTAGATCTATACATTGCTGTTTTTGATTAATTTTAGAGATGAAATGAAACCTTTCGGACTGTATGAGTTAACCACTGTACGAGTTAACCACTGTATGAGTTAACCGAGTTAACCACTGTACGAGTTAACCACTGTACGAGTTAACCACTGTATGAGTTAACCACTGTATGAGTTAACCACTGTATGAGTTAACCGAGTTAACCACTGTATGAGTTAACCGAGTTAACCACTGTATGAGTTAACCACTGTACGAGTTAACCACTGTATGAGTTAACCACTGTATGAGTTAACCGAGTTAACCACTGTATGAGTTAATCACTGTATGAGTTAACCACTGTATGATTTAACCACTGTATGTATGAGTTAACCACTGTATGAGTTAACCACTGATTTCGGGGAGAGGGATCATTACGCTCTATATTTTGTTGTGGTTATTTTTGGCGACTGCCTGTTTGTCTTTCTAATTATGGACATGTCTGATTATTTATCGACTTATGGTTTTGAGTACCCTTTGGTATCTTTGGCAAACCCTCATTTTTTTTTGCTTTTCAATGCTATTCAACTTAGTACTTTATTTGGCCTTTAAAATTTCTTGATTCGATCATCAATGATAGTCTTTTGTAGAAGAAGCGTGCGTCTGGCGTACAAATTATATTGAGCCTGGTATGTTTGATGGGTTTTTGTTTTCCATTGTAGCCATATTTTTAAGTTGACGCGAGTTCATACCATGGCAAATGTTTTCATCGTGTTAGTTGATAAGCTTATTCTGAGTAACTGGTCACATATAAATGTATTAGTGAAGGTACATACAATGATTTATAAGGATAAATGAAATTTAAATATTGCCCAAGTATATTTTAGTAATTTGATAATATTCTCACGGTTGTCAGAGGCCTTACAAGTTATACAATCTAATTCATCATTGATTTTCACCTCAATAATCTCTTTTAAATCGTATCAAATTTATATAAAATGCATTTTTGAATGATTTTTCGGTTGATTTCAAATTTGATTGAAAATATGTTCTACGTAACAATACAGTTGTTATTCTTTGTAAAGCTTAGATCACTTCGGTGCTTTTCTGATCTTAACGTCTAAACCAATGATAATTTGACGGAACGAGGTACAGAATGTCAACATAAACATGATGAATTGATATTTAAATAAATTTCAGTCTGTATTTGGCGAATTTTCAATTGACATGATTGATTTTATGAAATTAAAAAATAGCCATACCTAAGCTGTATGTAGGATGTCATGTGGAGTTAAACTTGAACAAAATAACAATGCAATCTTTAACAATTACATGTAAATATTAAAACAAGACATGTTGAAGTATATGGGTCTATCCCTATTGATTATATGATCGATCTTACAACAGACTTGTCATCGCGTCAGATTAAAACAGTTTGATTAATGATCGGGGAAGATTTTACTTTAGATTACTGTAAATGACTCGACAGTTTTATACAATGTTTTATTATTTTTTGGCGAAACAAACTACATTTTTATTTACAAAAACATATTTTTTTCCATTATAGTCTGACTCTAAATTGTTTCAACCAATGGATGTTCTGTTTAAAAGTGTATAAAACAAGTCTTTGTTTGTAACTTATCACCAAATGCAACGGTCAACACTGTTATGCTATTTCGTGGCGGTCAATTTTTATTTTTGAGGAAGCCGGAGTGCCCGTAAAGATTAGCCGATCAAACTTTGGTATGCCGGACTGACAATTCTTAATGAATAAAAAAAAAATGATAATTATATATGTTTTTTCAATCACCGTGATTTTGAATAACACTAACATATAAACCATCCAAAAACAGACAGAACACAACCAATCAATGACAATATTTGCTCTACCATTATGTTATATTATATTTAGTTTTCAAAAAAATATCTCTTGACCATACACAGACAAATTTGAAATATATGTTTCTGTCATATGATGGAAACTAACACATAATAATCTAATAGAACATTTCAAATATTCTTATCTTACAAAACCAAAAGGACCTGTGTTCAATACTGCGTCATAAAGATATTTCTGAAACAATAAACGTGCAAAAATAACAGAAGATCTTCGACTAGTCGGATGTAATTAATACATAATTGGTTAACGATTGTCTTTTAATTTGAGGTGTTTATTACTAACGGAAGAAGAATTCGTGTTAAAATGCAATTGAGGCAATGTACAAAAGTTTGATTACATTTTGTTTCGGAGAGAATTAGTACAATACAGACATTCATTATTGATAAAGAGACTATATATCATAGCAACAACAAACCAATATAATTGACATTAGTACAGAGAGACAACATTATACAATGTCTTCCCGAGATATACAACAGTACACAATGTCTTCCCGAGATGTACAACAGTACATAATGTCTTCCCGAGATGTACAACAGTACACAATGTCTTCCCGAGAAGTACAACAGTACACAATGTCTTCCCGAGATATTCAACATAACACAATGTCTTCCCGAGATATACAACAGTTCCCAATGTCTACCGAGATGACACAATGTCATTATAAATTATAATGAGATGTTGGGTTTACGTTTACAAATTAGCAACAAAGCGACATACCTAGAAAATATGCTACTATGACTAATTACATGTAATGCGTTATCAATGGCCTCGATCTAAAACCTGCGTATTGTCTACTATCTTTTTAAGGGAAACTATAATGCACCTACTTTATTTTTACAGAATCGTTCTTGTTGTTATCAGGTGTTTGTATTTTACTGTGTCTAATCTAACTTATCAATATATTAACCCGACTTTACACTATACTTGTTGATAAAGACAAAATTTCAAACCACTTTTTGATAAAATACACATCCAAATTTACTATTTATCAAAATAAACAAAACTATGTACAAATAGAACACTTGTTTCAACGTTCGTTTTCATGATTTACTCCGTTAAAGTGGCTTTTAACAAAAAGTAAACTATAATATAGCAGTCTTTGTGATTGCTTAGTGTTACAAGTTTGTTATAAACTATGATATACCAGTCTTTGTGATTGCTTAGTGTTACAAGTTTGTTATAAACTATGATATAGCAGTCTTTGTGATTGCTTAGTGTTACAAGTTTGTTATAAACTATGATATAGCAGTCTTTGTGATTACTTAGTGTTACAAGTTTGTTATAAACTATGATATAGCAGTCTTTGTGATTGCTTAGTGTTACATGTTTGTTATAAACTATGATATAGCAGTCTTTGTGATTGCTTAGTGTTACATGTTTGTTATAAACTATGATATAGCAGTCTTTGTGATTACTTAGTGTTACAAGTTTGTTATAAACTATGATATAGCAGTCTTTGTGATTACTTAGTGTTACAAGTTTGTTATAAACTAAGATATAGCAGTCTTTGTGATTACTTAGTCTTACAAGTTTGTTATAAACTATGATATACCAGTCTTTGTGATTGCTTAGTGTTACAAGTTTGTTATAAACTAAGATATAGCAGTCTTTGTGATTGCTTAGTGTTACAAGTTTGTTATAAACTATGATATAGCAGTCTTTGTGATTACTTAGTGTTACAAGTTTGTTATAAACTAAGATATAGCAGTCTTTGTGATTGCTTAGTGTTACAAGTTTGTTATAAACTATGATATACCAGTCTTTGTGATTACTTAGTGTTACAAGTTTGTTATAAACTAAGATATAGCAGCCCTTTGTGATTGCTTAGTGTTACAAGTTTGTTATAAACTATGATATACCAGTCTTTGTGATTGCTTAGTGTTACAAGTTTGTTATAAACTATGATATAGCAGTCTTTGTATATTGCTTAGTGTTACAAGTTTGTTATAAACTATGATATACCAGTCTTTGTGATTGCTTAGTGTTACAAGTTTGTTATAAACTATGATATAGCAGTCTTTGTGATTGCTTAGTCTTACAAGTTTGTTATAAACTATGATATAGCAGTCTTTGTGATTGCTTAGTGTTACAAGTTTGTTATAAACTATGATATAGCAGTCTTTGTGATTGCTTAGTGTTACATGTTTGTTATAAACTATGATATAGCAGTCTTTGTGATTGCTTAGTGTTACAAGTTTGTTATAAACTATGATATAGCAGTCTTTGTGATTGCTTAGTGTTACAAGTTTGTTATAAACTATGATATAGCAGTCTTTGTGATTGCTTAGTGTTACAAGTTTGTTACATTGACTGTCGTATAACGGGATTATACATACGCTATATTGTAAACAAACCTTCACCGTGATATGAATTAAACTTTGTGATCAAATATAACTATAGACGATAGATTTTTTTTACATTTTCCATTGCTTTGTTTATTGTTTTACTTTTAATCGTCTATCTTGCCTTAACTTTTAAACTTAATAGAGAAACTTTAACATAGAACTTTCTAAGAATATAATTGGTTGAGAGACTTTAACATATAACATTCTAAGAAAGTGACAAATATGCCATGCATGTTCTGGACGATATTGAAACTATAAGATTTTAACATCGCTTAACATACTGTTGCCTCTTATTTGTTGTTACATTTAACTATGTCAGTATAAAAGTATAGAATAATAAAAAAATATCAGAAAAAATGTCAAAATTTGACTTACAAAGTCTTCGTCAACTGTAGTTGTCTTTCAGTTCATTACTGGTTCACGTATTGGGCTATCAGCAATAGAGAAAAACTGTCGTGAAAACTTATTCTAATGAAAAAATATGAAATGAAATTTACCATAGATTTCAGCATAACTTTGAATATTTTCCTTAGTTACAACATTACAGTACTATATAGTATTTCCATGGTTCAATCAATTGTTATCTATACTATTAAACGAGAAGACCTCATTGTGTGTCACTTCTCTTCTTTCCACAATAAATTAATCAACATGCCTCTGTGTCCTATATGTACAGTGCATAGTCGCATTTGTCATCCATTCATATGATTATTCAGATTGAGTTATTTTGGGAGAAAAACGAGAAAAAAGGCATCCGGATATTGTTTCCGTCATTGGACGAAATTTTAAGTCAGATTAGACTTCCGGTTTGCTATTTTCTCTATACTTTGAACATACATATACTACGAATAAAGTGTATTTTCAGAATTCTATCTGATATCATTTTCCACGGCGGTCACAGAGTTTATTAAAAAGAGAGGGTCTGTATAATATATCAATGACCACCGTGGATCGATTTGAAAGTAAATACACTTTAAACAGATAAGCGCTAAATTATTCATGTGACCTTTTGATACCTTTTCTGAAATTCTCCACTACCAGTCATTAAATCTTTTGCCAAAATTCATTGATTACAAAAAAAGAAGATGTGGTATGATTGCCATGTTGAAACAACTCTCCACAAAAGACCAAAATGAGACAGAAATTCAACAACGAGCAAAACCCATACCGCATAACCAGCTATAAAAGGCCCCGAAATGACGATGTAAAACAATTCAAACGAAAAAACTAGCGGACTTATTGATGTACAAAAAATGAACGAAAAACAAATATGTAACACATTAACAAACGACAACCACTAAATTACAGGCTCCTTACTTGAATGTTCATAATATATATACTAAATGTATGTTCATATTGAAATTGATAGATAACCAAAAATTGGGAATTTTGGAAATAAAGGAGTAAGGGATAAATAAAACATTTTCCGGTCCCAAGTACCTATGACTTTTGATACTTTTCCTGAAATTCACCAGTCATTCAATTTGTTTTACAAAATTCTTCCAACAACACTTTACATACTTTCAACAAAGCTCTGAATACCCGCGATTTCGCGGGTGTGTTCTAGTAATTAATTAAGCCAGTATGATTGCGGTCTTGAAATATAATTGACATTGATTTTCGGTCAAAAATAGATTCTATTTGAACGAAATATTCAAAGTAATCGTATGATTTGGTTAATTTTAGAACATTGTGTACTTTGCAGAAATACAGCTGTTAAATTCAAGCAATGCTAAATGAGGATTAACACAAGTTAAAAGATTGCCACTTTTAATTACAGTACCTAGAGTGTTATAATTATAAACCGGTGGTACCTCTAAGAGATTATTTCTGGTATATCTGTCATGATCTGCGAAACAAGTATCGTGTTGTGAATATAACAACTTCACCTTCATTTTTTGAAATAATGTAAAAAGCTTTATAACATTAACGGCAATAAAGGAAATTTTCCCTATTTTCATGTGGATTAAATATACACGTCTATTAGATAGTAACCAAAAAAATATTAGTATACAAATATTTGTGTATAGTGGATTGGGAAACACATTATGACAATTTATATGAACCCCTCTCCACTTTGCAGGTGCAAGATCTGCCTTGTAGCGGCATTAGCCTCCGCTTTCTCGAAATCTACAAGGTTTTTATTTTACGTACGCGTGCAAGAGATATTGCTCTCGCTTAACACAGGTCAGAAATCTATCGTCCCCTTCCGACAAACTAGCATCGCAAACAAAAAATAAATATCAAGAAACGTATGAGTATCGAAATTTATACGTTAATGATTGGCAAATGCGCTCTATGATATGCATGTTAACCTTTGAACTCCCCAAGTACTGACCAATATAGGGAAGAATATGAATTCAAGGGATACAAAGCCAAAAGTCGAAGGGCGGAAAAGAAGTGGCCAATAGAAAAAATAACATGCATCTATATACTAGTAAACTATTCCGTATATCCAGGATTGAGAACACGAGTGACAACTGTAAAAAGTGGGGTTAAAGTCATGTGCTCCGGTAGAGTAAGCAAGTTATGAGTGCGCTCAAACGAAAACAAGTAAGATGTTAGTGCAATCGAAAATAAAGACATTTACTTTTCAAATACAAGCCACTTGTTATGGACTTTTGATAAATTCCATTTATTTCACAACTGATTTTTATTTACAGTGTAAAATTGAAAATGGAAATGGGGAATGTGTCAAAGAGACAACAGCCCTACCATAGAATATATGATCGGAGCATTGAGCGCAAACGCACATATTGAACCTAACCACTGTGGTGTTTTCTTTATCATTGATGAAGCATATATATTTGTTTCTTTAAAATTGTTTAAAAATTTGTCATACACCGGGGTTCACGTGGCATACTAAATGATGATATTTGCTCATTATTGTAGGCTGTACCGTCAGAAAATTGTTCCTTTATCTATGGATCATGGTTGACTGACACACCTTATGGCTATTTCTCCGCCATTACTGAATATCACACAGGTTCCCTTAAATTTTTGACGCCATTAAACAAAATATCGGACGCCTCAATGGAAAAGTGATTGTTGTTGATGTCAACAGTTCAAGCGGCCGGGTCAGCCGGGATTAGTGATAAGGTGTATTAGTAAGCATACCCCATCTCCTTCTTTTTATTTTGTATGTTTAGAGTACCATAAACGTCTGATATCTGACCTACCTTTTTGTATTGTCAAATTCAAAGTTAATTCCTGATATCTGTAATGACAGTTGACTTGCACTGTTCACAAAAATGCATCACACCTTGACATTTTAGTTACTAGTTACTAGTTAATTTTATTAATATGATCAAAAAAGAGATTTCAAATCGAATGCCTGATAGCTGCAAAAAGTAATAATCTTTTTTCAAAGATTAAATAACACCGATTATAGAACTATAGATTAAATCTGTTTGAAATCGTGTTAATATGTTTGTGGAATGAGTTTACAAAGTTCGATTTCATATGCAGTAATTAAAACATTTGATTTTGAGTATGCATATTAGACTTTAAACAATTGGCTTATATTTTGTCTGTCATGTTTGGTTTTTTTTTAAATTAATTTAGCGAACAACAGACCGTTGATTTATTCATTTGAATTGTCTTCATTTTGTAATATCAGAGTTTTGTTACAGCTTATTATACAATGTGGGTGTTTCTCATTGTTTAATCGTTAATGTTAATACTACCACTGGGTCGATGCCTCTGTTGGTGGACTGTAAGTCCCCGAGGGTATCACCAGCCCAGTAGCCAGTACTTCGGTACTGGCATGAAAATACGGATTTTTTGTGTTATTAAAATTTGCTGTTACTAAATGTTAGAAATTATTATAAATTAAGGAATGTATCTCCCTCATGCAAAGCTCTGATTCTTTTCACGGATTTGGCTATACTTTTTGGACCTTTTGGATTATAGCTCTCGATTTTTTATATAAGTTTTGGATTTCAAATATTTTGGCGACGAGCATCACTGAAGAGACATGAATTGTCGAAATGCGCATCTGGTGCAGGAAAATTGGTATCTTTAATGTTATTAAGGTCGTACAGTTCGCTTAAGTTGCTTATGATTATGTTATTTTGTCTCTGGAGGATAGTTTCATTGCCATGGATTTCATACCACATCTCATTATTTTCCCATTGATATAGATATAACCGAAAATGTCAAGGTCACAGAACAAGGTCAAAGAGATACATTTTGGTCTTTTTTTTTAATGTATTAAAATGTATTTTTTTAATGTATTTTTTTTAGATACATTTTGGTCTAACAGAATTCGAAGCTTAATTTACAAGATCAAATTTGAATAAGCATATGGGACTAAAATGATCTTTTTAGTTTATTAAACTATACTACATGGCAGTAAGTACGGTCATGAACAAGGACATATAGGCTTAACATAAATATAATATATATACCAAGTCAGTTAGAATTGAATTCATATGATTGTTTTGATTCGAAGACATTTTGGGGAATGTGTCGATGTGATACAGATGATGTCCAGGATTGCATATAAAATTACAAAGGGACAAATCTCAAGATCTTTAAAAGTGAAGCTACCCAAAGTTGATTGGTTATAAGCATAGTGTATACGTTTCATAACATTTAGTTAAGGCAAACTAAAGTGAGCGAACAGAAAATGAAATGTAAACGGGCATAACTAAATAACGGTAAAACTGTTGACAACAAAATTCGAAATTGTTTTGTTTTTGTGGTAATTAGCTTTGTGCATAAGTTTCATAACATTTCGCTGAGGTAAACTAAATCTAGAGAACAGAAACTTATATTTCAAAAGTCAACAAGTTAGCAACTGTGCGTAACACTTTCAAAAAATGTTCTCCGATGACTATATGCGATGCTTTTTTCATTAGAATAGATCTAAAACCTGCGTATTGTCTACTATATTTTAAGGGAAATAAAATGCACCTTTTTTTTACTTTAAGCGGATTGTCATTTTTCTGTTATCAGGTGTTTGTTTTTTCTGTGTCAAATTCAATTTATCAATATATTAACCT
This sequence comes from Mytilus edulis, assembly GCA_019925275.1. Lineage (NCBI taxonomy): Eukaryota > Metazoa > Mollusca > Bivalvia > Mytilida > Mytilidae > Mytilus > Mytilus edulis. The sequence goes on along the minus strand of CM034360.1, from coordinate 7,658,056 downwards.
GACTTCATACTATACTTGTTGATAAAGACAAAATTTCAAACAACTTTTTGATAAAATACACATTCAACTTACTATATATCTAAATAATCTAAACTATGTACAAATAGAACACTTGTTTCAAGGTTCGTTTTCATGATTTACTCCGTTAAAGTGGATTTTAACAATAGTTTACTTTGTAATAAACTATGATATAGCAGTCTTTGTGTATTGCCAAGTGCTACAAGTTTGTTACGTTGATAATAATATAACGGGATTATACATACGTTCTATTGTAAATATACCTTCACCGTGATATGAATGAAACTTTGTGATCAAATATAACTCTAGACGATATATTTATATGACATTTTCCATTGCTTTTTTTTATTGTTTTTATTTCAATCCTCTATATTGCCCTAACTTAAAAACTCAGTTGAGATACTTAAACATAGATTTTTTTTAAAATATACTTAGTTGAGAGACTATAACATGTAACTTTCTAAGACTATCAATTATCTATATATGTACGGGATGGTACTAAAATTTAAACATAAGTGTGTTCGCAGTAGGAATTGTATATGTTTCTTAGTTGTGAAAAACTAAACTTTCAGCAGTAATAAATAGACATTAGACATAGGCACTTGTTTCAGAAAAAAAAATCGTATATACCTTAATATAACATTACAAATTTTCATAATGTAAAAAAGCTTAATATATTTTCTCATTGCTTATACTATCGCATATATATATACCAATACTCACAAAGCACATGTAAGTTGGGAAGAACATGGAAGTGGATTTGCAAAGATAACTATTTGTGCTAACTGCACGAGTCTCCTATATAAAAAGCTGACTGTTTTCAACAATGGGTGTCAAATTCTATTAAATTTGTTTTATTCAACTTAGTGTGTACCATTGCTGTTTTAATTCATTTTCCGTTTTGAGGAAACTTTCCAATTGTAAACTGCCCTATTCGTTACAGTAACATATCCTTAGTCACATCGTATGGCCTATACATACAGTGGGGGATCAAGAACTTTTCATAAAGGGGACCCACAAACGAGGGTCCAGGCCCCCTGGATCTGCCTATGACATAGCTTGATAGGTATGATAGGCAATATGTGTCTGTGTCTCAACTCACAATAGTGACGTGTTTTCAATGATAACAGTATAGTTTTCTGATCAGTACATTTTGTATGAATGTGGGTTTGCATCGCGAATGATGCTAAGCTTACACTAGCCATACCCGATCGCCTTCATTTGAAAGCTTATGCTATTCATTCAGATTTTTACCTTGATTTGTAAACTCTTAATGAAATTATATTGATTGATTGATTGTAGGTTGCTTAACTTCCATGCATGTTCAAGACGATAATGAAATTATAAGATTTTAACATCGCTTAACATACTGTTGTCTCTTATTTGTTGTTTCATTGACCTATGTCAATATCTTTTGTATTCATAAGTATAAAAAGAAAAAAATTATCACAAGAAATAAGATAAGTTTACTTACAAAATCTTCGTCAACTGTATTCGTCTCTCAGTTCATTGCTGGTTCATGAATTGGGCTAAAAGCAAATGAGATATATTGTTGTGAGAACTTATTCTAATGAAAAGATATGAAATGAGATTTACCATAGATTTAAGCAAAACCTTAATATTTTCCCTAGATATAACATTAAATTACTATATAGTACTTCCATGGTTACAATCAAATGTTCCAATTAATTAAACCAGTATGACAGCAGTCTGAAAATATCATTTCCATTGATTTGCATTTAAATGTGGTTTATATTTGAATGGAAAATACAATGTATGCCTATAATGTCACTGTAGTTAATATTATAATTTTTTGTTCTTTTCAGAAATACAACAATTCTGTAATTAATAAGCAATGTTAAAGAAGGATTACCACAATATACCTAATAAAGTACCTAGAGTGTTACAATTATCAAGCAGTGGTACCTCGATATAGAATATTTTAGTCTATCTTTCATTTGCTGCGAAACAATTAAAGAGAAACAGAAAATCGTTTGGTCAATCAGATAAGATAACTGCATGAGAAGCAACGAGATTACTTGATTTATATTTTTCAAATACTGTCCTCGAGAAGCGACAACTTCATCATTAGTGTTATATAATGTTAAACTCATCTATGTAAACACTCTAGGGGCTAGATACCATTAACGGCTTTAATGAAAATCCTTATTTGATCAAATACAAACGCCAGTTGGATTGAACCTCAAAAAGAAAAACTGTTTTAATAAAAATTACGTGTGTATTACATGCAATCTTCAAACGTTAATAATGATTGGCAAATGTGTTCAATAATATGTAAGCCTCGGTATCGGTCCGAGTTTTGGCAACTAGGGGGAAAATATGATAACAAAGGGGCCCACAAAGGCATAAGTCTAGGAAAACAAGATCATCGTGACCAATAGAATTCAAACCTAAATAACACCCACAAAACACTTTGAGAATTATTAACACAAACAACGACCAACTGATTTTGACAGTTTGTTATTATGTTGTATTAACACGGTTCTATGTTAGGAGTTAACCCGGTTTTACATTGTTGGTCTATGCCATTCAAATTCAAATTCATTGTTGTTGTATAAGTCAGGTGTATAAAAAAAATAAGATATGGTTTTGTCTTTTGAATTAGTCCACATTTTGATATGCCCATGGCTTTTTATAGCTTATTAGACGATATGATTTTTGCTCTTTGTTGAAGGCTGTACAGCAGTAGCGGGTCCAGGAGTTGGAACTTCACTTTTTGTTTAACAACTTGTCACGCTTTTATATGGGGACATATTGTTGGAACCCACTTTTAAAATGGCCGGACTCGAGTCTGTTGTACAGTTACCGGGAAATCGTTCCTTGGTCTGTCACAGAATCATGGTTGTCTCTGACATTGGCAATAATACCACATCTCCTTTTTTCTATACTTTTGGTTAGTATAATATACGACGTTTGATATCTTTACTTACCTTTTGGTATTGTCAAATTCAAAGTCAGTTCCTGATATAAATCATGAAAAGTAACTCACTATTTTTAAATTTCCGACATGCACGATGCACTGTTCACAAATAGTTGCATCTCACCTTGACATTTTCGTTACTAGTTATTTTTATTAATATGATCCAAAAAGAGAATTCAAATCGAATGCCTAATATCTGTAAAAGTAATAATCTTTTTTTAAAGATCAAATACACAGATTATAGAACTACAGATTAAATCTGTTTGAAATCGTGTTAATAGGTTTGTGGAATGGGTTTACAAAGTTCGATTTCATATGCAGTAATTAAAACATTCAATTTTAAAAAGATTTGGAGTATGCATATTAGACTTTAAACAATAGGCTTATATTTTTCTGTCATACTTGGTTTTCTTAATTAATTTAGCAAACAACGGATCGTTGATTTTTTTTTTTAATTGTATAAATTTTGTCATGTCAGGGTCTTTTTATAGCTTATTATACAATATGGGTGTTTCTCATTGTTAAAGGTCGCACAGTTCGCTATAATGGCTTTACAGGTCTATGTCATTTGGTGTCTGGTGGATAGTTTCATTGCCTTCCATAGCACATCTCCTTATTTTCTTAGTGGTATAGAAATGACAGAAAATGTCATGACCACAGAACAAAGTGAGAGCCGTGGTGTAGTGGTCAGCGCATCGGACTACTAACACAAATGATCCTGGTTTGATCCCCGTTCCGAGGTGAAAATGTCAGAGACTGAATTTTCGGCTCTCCTTTGACACCATTTTAAGTTTGGTCTTTAGAAATGATGATAGTCCGTCGGAAGGGGACGATAAATCAATTTGACTGATCCGTGTTATGTGAGAGCAATGTCTCTTGCACGTAAAAGACACCTTGGTAGATTTCGAAAAAGTCTCGCATCCGCAAAGCGGAAAGGGATTAATATAAGTTGCAATTACTTGTTTCACAAGCCACTATAATTAAATACGTTTAATTTATAGTGAGAGAGAAGACTGAATTCAAGGTACATTTTGGTCTAACGAAATGTGAAGCTTAATTCACAACTTTGAAGATCAAAAATTAAATTAACACATCTGGGAATGAAATAATCTTTTAAGTTTATTAGTCTATACTACATGGTAATAAGGTCAAGAACAAGGACAGCTGGGCTTAACTTAAATATATACTGAGTTTAGAATTGTACCTTAAATCATATAATTATTTTGATTCGAGGGAAAGTTTCTACAACAGTATAAGTTGCATTCGGAACCACAAGTTTAGAAAGACCAAAACATTTGGGACATTTAAACATAAAAGCCTGAACAAATCTGCCAAGTCATATACATTATCTTTAATTATAACCAATGAAGGAGGTGTACATTTTGGGGTGCCCTGCATAGAAATCGAAAATTAAAATTTTCATTTATATACGGCCGTTTTTAACCATTTATTAGCACAAAATTAAAAGGAGGTAAGTCCAGTGGGAAGTATTTCAGGCTAGATTGATTAAACTAGTGTTAGTAACAACAACACAATTAGCACTGGTCAGCTTCCGAGGCAAGATGATTAGAAAGGTATTTTGCATGAGTAGAAATCCTCTTTTAAAGGCAATATCTGTGATATTGAGACATTTTAAGATCTTGTCTTTCTGGTTTCTTATTTTTCTGTTTAAAGTGTCTCGTTTAAATATATCAACTACAATATTTCTCCGTCTGTTAGTAACTTAGTCTTCAACATACATGTAATTGCCAAACAAGATTAAATTAAATTTTTAGGGTAATAACTCTAAACAATGGTCAATTTATAATTTTGGCTATCAAAATTTATTGGTCAAACTCATCTCTGTATGTATCTTCTTTGTAACTTTCTTCAGTTACTTTATCTATCTTCTTTTAAGGTGGTATGGGTGTCTTCCTCCATCTTGGATTGTAAAAACCAGAGAATCAAAGGTCCAGATTTTCCATCAAGTTAGCAAAATTTGATGCAGGAATGCAGATGTTTAATGTACATTTTCATTTAAAAGTACCAATTTATAAGAATATAACTTCTAAATATTGATATTTTTGCAAATGTTAATTATATTTGGTTTTTTTTTATCTTTTTTAAAAATTGGCATTTTAAGGGGAGGTAACTCTAAAAAAGTGCATTTTCTGAAGGATTCTGTATGGAATTTTCCTATTTTGTATTTTAGCCGGAAAAAACGTACGGTGACCCTATCTTTTCTTTTGATATTCTCAAAGCATTGTCTGAAAGCTATCTTTTCCTGAAGTATTTAACAATTCTATCATTTTGTTTAGTTTCTAATCACAAAATGGTGTTTTTTCCTGTATAATCCATACAAAATGTGTCATTTTGTCCCGTCCTGTAGCTTGAGAAAATGCGCGGTGACCTATCATTTTTATTATATTTTTCAACATGTATCAATAAGATAAAAAACGTTTTGGGAAAGTATTAACAAATTCAAACATTTTTTTTTTTTAGACTTCCCCCCTAAACCCCCTTAAAAAGGTTTA